>JADDOH010023906.1:0-346146 GCA_016648135.1 Agrypnia vestita
CTCCTTTCTTGGATTTGTGTCTTCCGATTTTTCGTTGTGTTGTGAAATAGTTTTGTTGTGAAAAATTGTTCTAATTGTCAAAGAATTATCATTTAACCGCATATAGTTAGTGTAGTTTTATAATTCATAATATATAGCATCATTTACAATATTTAGAATGGCAGATGACGGTTGGAATAGTGACGACAATGTTTACGTGTCGGCTCCGACTTCTAATATTCGTAAGAATGAGGGCAGCAGACACCGTCAAACTAGCGATAACCGAGGTTCCAGGTTTATCAGAACAGATCGGCGCAAGCTTCATACAAAGGATGCTGAAAAAATCGAAGTAAAGTCAGACATGGTCGGTCGGCTAATCGGCCGAGGTGGAAGTAAAATACGAGAACTGGAAACTTCCAGCCAGGCAAAAATCAAGGTACACAGCACGCAGAATTACTCCGATTATACGTTAGTAACCGTTGATGGAACTGATGAAGCCAAATTAAGAGCGAGATCGCTCATAGAACGTTTAGTTGAGGTTAAGCCACCGGTGTGTACTTTTGTAAATTTTGCGGACCCCGAGAGATACGCACCAGAAAACAATCAAGATGATAATCACAGTGAACCAGAGGAAGAACCAATCGATTGGGTGTCGTCATATAATGAAAGCGTACGACAGCAAGAAGCACATTGGGCTTCACTTCCCCCCATTTTGAAGAATTTTTATCAGGAAGATCCCGATGTAACAAAGATGTCCGAAAAAAAAGTAGCAAAATGGCGAGAGATGAACTATGGCATTACGGTCAAGCGCATTTGTGATAACCCTGATGATCCGTTGCTGCCTAAAATTCCAAACCCAGTGATGAATTTTGCCCAAGCTTTCGCTGCTTACCCTGATATACTTGAAGAAATCCGAAAGCAGGGTTTTGTCACTCCTTCGCCTATTCAATCACAGTCGTGGCCGATACTTTTGAGTGGCAATGACATGATCGGAATAGCGCAAACGGGGACAGGAAAGACATTGGCATTTCTGCTGCCTGCACTTATCCACATTGACAAACAACCGACACCGTTAGAGGAACGTGATGGACCAAACGTCCTCGTGCTGGCCCCCACCAGAGAGTTGGCCTTGCAGATTGAGAAAGAGGTCAACAAATATCATTTTAAGGGCTATAAAGCCGTATGTATATACGGTGGAGCTAGCAGGACAGATCAAATCGAAGAGGTGTCTAGAGGAGTGCAGATTGTTATCGCGACTCCAGGCAGACTTAACGATCTAGTTAAAGCAGGCCACATTAATGTGGAAGCGGTTACGTATTTGGTGTTGGATGAAGCTGACAGAATGTTGGATATGGGTTTCGGACCACAAATAAGAATCAGCCTCCAAGGCATACGGCCGACAAGGCAAACAGTTATGACTTCAGCCACCTGGCCAAATGACGTCCAACGGTTGGGGTTGTCGTATATGGTAAACCCCATCCAAGTGGTGGTTGGCAGTCTGGACCTTACAGCTGTTCACACGGTTGCACAGGAGATAGTTTTTGTAAACGATGACATGGATGAAAAGTTTGCCATACTAGTAGATTTTTTAAGATCGATGGAGTCTGACGAAAAGGTAATAGTCTTCTGTGGTCGCCGAAATACAGCCATACAAATTTCGGCAGATATCGCTCTGCTAGGTATACTTTTCCAGAGCATATATGGAGGCCTGGATCAGGGTGATAGAGAGCAAGCCTTAGAAGACTTGCGCTCAGGCGCCGTCAATATCTTAATAGCCACAGACATAGCGAGTCGGGGGCTAGACATAGACAATGTCACACACATCATAAACTTTGATTTTCCCCACAACATGGAGGAATATGTGCATCGAGTAGGACGAACCGGACGTGCGGGTCGCACCGGAACGGCTATCACCTACTTCAGCCGGAATGACTGGTCCAAGGCAGAAGGACTGATTAATATTTTAAAAGAAGCCGAGCAAGAAGTTCCAGCGCAACTGCTAAGCATGGCAGAAAGATACAAAAATAAGAAGAAATCCGTCCAGGCAGGGCGGAGTCGCGGGGGCGGCAGAGGCGGGAGGGGAGGAGCAGGGTTCTGGTGGGATTGACAAGTGTGTCGTGATTCCTTCATTGCGCTCTGAGCGTAATTTAGAAGCCAATTTATTACAATTTAGTTTGAATAATTAGCACCTAGTCAACCAATGTAAAAATGTATGGACTGAACATTCAAATGTGTGTATTAATTTGTGCTGTTTATAATGTAAATATTTTTATTTTGTCCAGTGATTGGCATGTTGTGATGTGTTGAAATTTATTTATTATGTTTAATATTTTATGTATGTTTATAGTTGGGCACTCAGTGGCTTTTATTTTGTTTTTACACGTTTATATGGGCACATATCTTTAATTAAATGTATTGTACCTGCAATGCAATAAAATTAAACGTTTTACCTACAATTTTTTTGTGAAATAAAATATATTTATGTACACTTTATCTTATAATACTATTTTATAATAATGGTTCCTAGTGGAAAGAAAATTCCCACGGTAAAAATAAAGTCTTTTCTGCAAAAAAAAGTTTTAAATTTTTTATCCCCATAGTCCCCATTGATCCAATGCAAGACCAATGTCAGATCAGTTTTATTGACTGTGGTGGCATTTAATTTGTGGAAATCCATTTTAATAATTATGAATATAACACTGTTTTTGTTTTTATCCAGTAATTATTACGACATACTAAGGGTCGGTTGTTTCAAGTTGGATTAAAGTAAAAGTTCGTTTAAAGCATAGATTTTTCCTTTCTCCACCACGACGACCCGTTTCCGTAAAAATCTATGCTTTAAACGAACTTTTACTTCAATCAAACTTGAAACAACCGGTCCTTAGTCTTATTGTATATTGTAAATTCAGATGGACTGCCGCATGTCTAAACCAAGCAAAGATTGCGTAAGATCCTCACTTACTTCAGTTAGGATATTTTCAGATGCCACATGATTAGTTTAGTAATTGGTGTTATTCAGCGATTGCTTAAAGTAAGGTGAGGTTGCCTTTTGCGCTTGTTGAAGTGCAGTCAGAGTGATTTTAATTCTTATGTTATTGAAATTGAATTCTACGATGCCAAAACGAGAAGCTAAGCTTTACGTTTCATAAAAAAGGCTACACATGACAATGTGGCGTTTGGAGTTTGGATACAGAACCGCCACTAACCGTATATATGAACTGTTCAGTAATCAAGAAAAACGTTTTAAATATTTCCTTTAAACATTTTCCTGTTTTTTATTAGTTTACTTGATACATATTAAGGATGTGTTAAAATCTGCACATCAATAACTACAACACCTTGACGATGGAAAGGTTTTTCTGAAACATGTTGGTGTAAATAATTAAATAAAAAAGTAGATATATACAAATAATATAATCAATGTTTTTTTAAATACTTTCTTGGTTCACAAGCTATCTAGGTGGAAGAAGGCAAAGGGAAATATAAATTCATATATATCAAAAAGTTTCCATGCAACTAGAAGTGTACCACAGGGATCACATCTTGGACCGATATTATTTCTAATACTTGTAAATGATATTTCAAATATATGTAATGATGTTGAATATTTGCTATGAATATAATCTACTTTAATTTAAATAAATGCAATGTTATATCATTTACTAGATTTAAATCAAAAATACGTTATGAATACTCTCTATGTAACATCAAACTATAAAATGTTAGCTGTATTCGTGACTTAGGTGTATTATTCGACTCAAAACTTACTTTTATTAACCTTATAATTGCGATAACTTGTAAGTCACTAAAATTACTGGGATTTATTTTAAGGACATCACGCCCATATTTCTTTTTTTTTGTTTATTAAATACTAACATTATATATTTACATATTTGATACATAAAAAAAATTTAGGTACATAATTTTTTTTATCATTGTACCTCTCCAAAAAGAGACTAACTCTTGTGTCTGGAGAGGGAGTTTCACTTATATATATATATATATATATATATATATATATCTATATATTATTCTATATAAATATATATATATATATAATATAGATATACGTTAAATCGAGGGCTTCACGGGTACAATATGTGTTAGTTCTAAGTAGACATGCGCGCCGAGCCTGATTTTGCCAGCGGCGGCGTGCCGGCCTAAAACTGTCGGCGGCGGCGGCGCGCCGCGGCGTGGCTCATTTTTTTAAGGGATATGTTTTTTAAGGACTTTTTATATGTCGTTGAAAAACAGAAGTAAAAATATTCAAACTCAGACCCCTGGAAAACGAGCGACCACAGGCGTTGGAAATGCGTGTTAGGCTAATAACGTTAGAAGTATGGCAAGACAGATGGGACACCGCCATCATCGGGAGATGGACACACTCCTTCTTCCCGAGGGTGAGGGTAAAAGAAAGAAACTTGAATTTTTCCGGAGGTTATTTTTCGGCTCTGGACCACTTCGGGCCACATGACACTGGTCGGCATCTCACAAACGCCGATCTTGTTAGGAATGAAAGAAACTTTCAATGCCTCCGTGAGTTTATTAGGGTGTGGGTGTCCCGTTGGGAAATCTTTAGGGCGACTACTCAATAAGAATCCGAATAAAAATATCCTGCTTTGTAATTTTTGGTACAATAACCTATTATTAATATTTTTCGCCAATTTTTTTCTCTTTTCATTTAGTCTATCTACTTAATGCACTTATGATTACCATTACTTTGATTTTCATTTTGTTACTTATATGGTTTTAAATTACGGTCTATTATCTTGTTTTGTATACTTGCTCGTGTTACACTGGAGCTAGTACGGCTGGTGCCGACTTCTTCGGCCGCAAGAGCACCCCTTTTTGTGCTTTTGTTTTTGTGTTGTCTTTTTCCCTACGGGGGCGAATGATCTCCCACTGTCCCTGTCAATCAGAAGCACCGGGTGATTTTATTTATCTGTGTTTATTGCCTTTGTCATATTATTGTGTACAATTTTTCTAAATAAAGACGCTCGGACAGTGAAGTGTTTGGGCGGCCGCTCTCCAGCATAAAAATAATGCTAACTGGACGGCGAACATGCTTCGCCGGGCCGATATGGACGCTCTGCGCATAAACGGCTCAGGGTGTGTGGTGGGTCCCCTTCACTGTAGCATTTCCTGTACATATGTTATTTGCAATATCCACTTAATGGAAGATAAGTATACTCCAATTGTCATTTGTCCCTGCGCTTTGGAGGCAGTGAAGAGGTTTTGTGTGGACGCCTACCCATCCCGCTCGCTTCCTATGAGTGTCGGCGAGGCGGTGAGTATGGCCACTTTAGCATTAAAAAAATGCTGAAAATGGGTGGCGAAAGTGTAGGGCCGATATGTCAGCCATTGCTCATAGAACGGCCCTGGGTGTGTGGTGGGTCCCCTCTTCTCTCACGGGGCTCAGCTGAGACCTTTTGGCATTTACAACAAGGCCGGCAAGTGAAAACTCACGCTTGCTGGGTATGCTGGTAGCTGGGATTGCTAGCACAGCTCTAGCGAGCGCGTTGAGCCATTGAAATTCTTTTTTTCTGTCTTTCCAGTAGATAAGGATATCTTCTTGGACAACTTCTACTGATCTCGTAGTAACGAGGTACTTCCAATATTCTTGTGAAATTTCGGCATCTTCTGTGTCTAAATCTGTGACGTTGCTGCTATATTTCTTGGAAAGTTTGGATAATTAGGCTTGTTCAGAAGATGCACTTGCAACAGGTTCAGAGTCAGAAGTAGCTACCGATATATCAAATTGCTACTAGATTTGTTGCTTTAATTTGTTTTTTAATGTAGTCTGCCAGAAACGCGGCGCACGTTGTATTTTTATGCTCCATGTAGTTGTCAATTTCAGTCAATCTCAGGTACACTTTTGATTCCATCGCCAGTTACGAGATTGTGCAACCCGTGCCCTAAGCAAAAGTGGCTGTCTTATATAGTCCTTTTAATATTTGATCTAGAATCTGTAACGGTGTGGATTTCTTTGCCAAAACAGACGAAACAGTTTAAAAACTAAACTTACGGTGTTTCAAAATTTCTAACACCCAAAATCGGCGCGCCGATTGGCTTGACTGGCGGCGGCGTGGCCCAAGGGCGGCGCGGCGCGCATGTCTAGTTCTAACTACGTTAGAACTAACGTATATATATATATATATATATATATATATATATATATTATAATACTATATCTATATATATATATATATATTAATTTATTTTATTTATTATTTATTTATTTATTTATCTTCATCTTGTTACATGACAGGAGATGGAGCCGCTCATCTCACTAGGAAGAACCTGTGCCGAGATGAGCAGCTGAACAATATAGTTAGAACAAAGAATAATAAAGATATACAACAAAATACTATATAACTATAAAATTAATTAATTAATTAATTGAGTATATAAATATAAAATGTGGATAATAAGAACAGAATATACTGTAAAATACAAAAGCAATAGTGAAAGTAGAGTAATATATATAAAAATCATATGCATGGATAGTAACAAAATGTATATATAATAGCACAGTTAAAAGTATATTTAGGTATGTACCTATATAAGAGAATTAAATGAATGTTTGTGTATATTAAATAGTGATAAGAAATGAAGTTTAATGAGCAATAAATTATGACCTGTTTTCGGCAATTGGGTATTTGTGCAAATGCAGGTGACAATAATGTCTTCTCCAATAGTGTTGTGTAAAAAGTTAAGAGTAGGGTGTCCACACTGACTATGACAGAATGGACACCAAAGACATTTGGATATCACTTCCATCAGTCTGCATAACACCCTTAACCATTTTTTTAAAAAGTGACAGAGTGTTTGCACTCTTAATATTTTCGGGAAGAGCAATGAAGGACAAAGGAGCCTTGTAAAAAAAACTTCTTTGTCCAAACACTGTCCTGGCATTTATTGGCTGATACATTAAAGAAGTGGACATTCTAGTATGGTGCATTTGCTGGGTTCGTTTAATAATAATTTTGATTTTATAGAATTTGCACAGAGTTTGAATAATGGCAAGCTGGCTGACAGTCATGATTTTATTTTCGCTGAATAAAAGTTGTGAGGAGTATAAAAAACTTTTTTTAAACATGATTTTTAAGATTGATTTTTGTGCATTATGTAAAGACTCTAGGGTGGTCTTATAGCAGTTTCCCCAGCAAATAATATTATAGGTTAGTAATGATTGTACAATAGCACAATATACGGTTTTTAAAGTGTCTTTGTCCAGTATGTTCCGTAATTCCTTGAAAATATATATATATGTAAGTTTTCTAATTTTATTTGTTAACATAGTAATATGGTTGTTCCACTTCAGGTGTTTATCAATAATTATTCCAAGGTACTTGATGTTGTCTACTCTTTCCAAAGATATTTAAAGGAGGAGATAATTTAGAAATTAACAATTATATACCAATTAGCCTTCTCAATACCTTATCCAAAATAATAGAGAAATTAGCCAAGATAAGATTGATGAATTACGTACACAAATATGAAATTCTCTCAGAAAATCAATTTGGCTTCAGAGAGAACTTAAGTACAAGTGACGCGGCATTAAAAGTTATAAACACAGTTGTAGAAACATTGGATGCGGGTCGTAAGACATTGTCAGTTTTTTTAGATCTGTCCAAGGCCTTTGATACTGTATCCCATGGTCACAGTATAGTAAAGCATACAGTATTATATCTTCATACAAACAGCCGAAACGACGCCCTTCGAAATCTCGGTATACTTCGGACTGCTCACTGCTCACTGAGGATTATCATTTGAAAGTATTATTGTTAATGTTCAATCTATTTATAACTTCAGGCTCCTTCTGTAGATCCAATGCTTCTTTTATAATTTTGTTGTTTTGCGCTGAGTTTCTCTCTGTAATATGACTGTTTGGTTGTCTTTATAATTTTTGTGCATCAATTCCTATAAATTTTGTAATATGCAATCAAATCAATATTATTAGGCTCTCTACGGCAATTTTTATGAATTTTGTCACGTTTTATAAGACATTCAACAATTCCGGAAGTTATCCAGGGCTTTAAATATTTTTTTCCCCAATGTATTCTCTTTGTTGACGTGCAGCGATTTATGTGTCTACTTAAACACATTATAAAATTATCAGTAGCAATATTGACATCATTCGTAGACAAAACTGTACTCCACGTTTCTTCTTTCAATTCAGATTTTAGAAGATCATCATCCAAAATTAATTTAAACTTTCCATCTTTACGATGAATTTTTTTAACTGAAAGTGTAGGATATTTCAATAGAGTTGCAAAATGGTCTGTTATTGTAGTCCTGAAAACAGCACCCTGAGCACCCAGTTTAGATTTGAGCATGATATGGTCATGACAGCTTTCAGTATTTTCTGATACCTAGTAGGTGAGGTAATGATTGGTTTCAAACCATGATACGTCATAAGTGAAAGATATTGATTAGTATTACAATTATTAGTATCCAGAATGTTAACATTTATATCACCACATAGTATCACTTCATTGTTATGTGTTATTACAGAATAGAGTATTTTATTTAGGTGGTCAAGGAACACATCAATGTGCGATTGAGAAGGCGATCTGTATATAGCTATTAAGTAGAATTTTTTGGGTAGTTGTATTTTCAGGCAATTTGCGTGTGGAATGACTAACTCTTCAACAGACGCTACTATATCATTTCGAATATTCACAACAACTCCATCATTTTGCAAATAGTTTTTGTTGGAAAACTAAGACAAATATCCTGTAATACTCGGGATACTAGCTACATCTTTAAGCCATGCATAAGCATATAAATTATATATAATATATATAAATTATAATAATAAAATAATGTTTTAAGGCTTTTCACATTTAAAAATAAAGTACCTTTAGAGATGCATGACAAAAAAATAATAATTGTAAAAAAAAATGTACGGTTTTTGGTTACTGCATAGTGTGATAATTTTACAACAAAGCTATTTTAACGAAATGCCATTATTCGCCGGGGCCTAAATAATAAGTATACAAAATTTGAGTCAGATCGGTCGAACGATAGAGATTTGCATGGAAAATATATCACTTGAATGGGGAGGGGATCGAGGAGGAGGGGGGAAATGTCACCTCTGTTACCTGCATTTTATAGATTTTGTACATTTGTATAGAGAACAGACAGACATTGAGTTTTGTTCGTATAGTTAGCGTGTGTTGCTTTTACGTCCAACAGATGGCGCTGTTTTACAAAAAAGCCTTTTTTTGGTATCGTTGTAAATATTTTGTCTCATACCAATATAAAGGTAGTTAAGTTTCTTAACAACTGCCGCATGGCATAGAGGATTGAATAATTAACGAACTGGCTCAATCTACTTGATGAACTTTTCAGAAATGTTTGATTGAAATCAGATACAACTAACAGAAGATAATGCATATATAAAATCCCTGTATTGTATTATGTATCGTAAACGTCACTATAAATCGTACGGATATTGATTTTGTGATTCAAAGGAATCCTGCTCCTAACAGACCGAAATCTATCATCATCAAGATCAACAGGCGCGAGTTAAAAGATCAAATCCTATCAGGAATTCGTAATGCTACACCCTAAAGTGGAACAAATTGTTTTATAGACAGCAGGAAGCGGATTTCAGGATGGTTTTCTTCTTCTTCTCAATGCTTCAATTTCACAAGGAAACACTTGTAAAGTTTGAACTATTTATTGAAAATAATACAGTGACAAACACGTGTGAGATGTAATACGACTAAAATTAGATTGACAGGGCTGAAAGGTCTGATATGCCCTTATATAGATTAGGAGAGTGAACCTTTAGACTAATACAAAGCGTTGCGTTTCGTCACGTACGCCAGTATAGATAAGTTCTCCGGGTGCAGGGCGCGTGCACTTTGCAACCCCGAGGGATGATAATACCCTTATCAAAGGCTGGAACATAACAGCACCTCCCCATTTAGATGAAACTATATTCTTAAAGATAGTTTCAATTTTAATAAAACTGAATTTAGATCTCAGATGTTCTATTAATTAATTCATTAATTTGAATTCTAACATGTAACATGTAAAGACATTTCTGATTTTAAAAATTCTTTTCACAATGTTTTTTTTTTTTGAACAAGTATTAATCATGCGATTTATTTACGGATATAAAATTACTGGTAAAAATATAAAGTAATAATCTGTGACATCTTCTCATTTTACCTATTACATTATGTCTATCATTTATTTAAAGGTTAAAATTATTTATAAGCCTATATAATAGTATAATATAACAAATAGATTCATTTCATACCATTCATACACTTAATGTTAATTATTTCTAAATTTTCTTATTTCTATGTGTATTCTATTACTATGCATTTTATTACATTTCATTTAACATTATTTAGATTTATTTCATTACATAATCTTTAATTTCATATTAATACATCATTATATTGAATTTAATTAAATCAATAAACTAATAGTAATTCTTAAACATTAATATACATGTAGAAAAATATGGAATCCCTTAATAAATTTATTACAATAAATCATATTGAAAGGATTTTAGCATTAAAAGACAGATTTTTTTTTTGTTATACAATACATTAATTTTCTTACACATTTCTTTCACTTTTATATAGTATACTTGTACATGTATAATGTATTTTTAAATATATTTTTTTTTATAATTCTTTTTTTTTATTCCTATTTTTTTCTTTTTCTTGCTGCAGCATATAACAATATAATCTTTTTATTTCAAAGATATATATTTATTAATTACGTAATTTATTACATATATATATATTGTTTTTGTTTTTGGTCGACCATTATAATTTATTCCTTTCTTTTTCAAAAGGTTACCTAGGTTAAAAGACATTTTACCAAATTTTATATGGTTTTACAAATGCCAGACATTACACCATGACACAAATATTTCATGTGTTTACAATATTAACATATTATTATGCCTTTTTTTTAAACATGGTATTACAAATGCCATCTGACTACTTGAGTTAAAGTTTTACGTCAGTTAATCATGATTTTATATTTTCAAAAGGTTACCTAGGTTAAAAGACATTTTACCAAATTTTATATGGTTTTACAAATGCCAGACATTACACCATGACACAAATATTTCATGTGTTTACAATATTAACATATTATTATGCCTTTTTTTTTAAACATGGTATTACAAATGCCATCTGACTACTTGAGTTAAAGTTTTACGTCAGTTAATCATGATTTTATATTTTCAAAAGGTTACCTAGGTTAAAAGACATTTTACCAATTTTTATATGGTTTTACAAATGCCAGACATTACACCATGACACAATTATTTCATGTGTTTACAATATTAACACATTATTATGCATTTTTTTTTAACATGGTATTACAAATGCCATCTGACTACTTGAGTTAAAGTTTTACGCCAGTTAATCATGATTTTATTTTTTTAATCTTTTTTATCGCGATTTAATTTTTTTTAAATTTTATTTATTTGTTTCACAGGTGATACAATATTTCATTATCAACCTTTTTTATGAAGTTTACCAAGTATCCATTCCATCAATAATTTATTTTTATATGACTCTTAATTTAAATGAATAAGTTTTCTCTAGGTGGTGTATTCAACGGAGTTCTAGTATTTGGTACCGATCTCTCCTCTGTCGTCGAATCTCTAGTTTCCGAATTTATATTTGTTAAAGATATTGCCGGATACGATTCTCTTTGAACAGATCTTCTATTTTGACGCGTGTTACACTGGTTAAATATTTGAATACAGCAGTTACTTCTAGTTTGATTTCTATACAATTTTTGATACACTCTATAAAGAATATATGACAAAATTAAGATAGCTATAGTATACGTTATAGACGTATAGTAACTAGAATGCTTGATTAAATGAGGTTCTTTCATCATATTCTTTAATTCTTCATTGAATTGATCTAACTTGTGAGAAGCTATTTTCAATTCATCTAAATCGGCGTTCATTAAAAGTAATGGGATTTAATCGCGGAAGTGTTGTATTTATTTTTTCTTTAACACAGCAATCATCTTCAATTATATTATAGTTTTCTAAGGGTAAAGTAAAGTTAGTCTCTATATCATTTTCTGCGACGAATTGTAAAAATTTATTATACGCTTTGCATCCTTTTTGAAGTTGTAGGACGCCTGTTCCGAATATTTGATATTCTACTACTGATTTCTCGTGACAATCAATTGTTACTATTGTTTTATTACTTTGAACGAATAACCATTTATTATCCTTGATCTTGTGCCAAATATTAATTTGACCATATATTGTTCTGGTTACACAATCTTTAGGTATTCTATTTAAGCTATCCGTAATTAATTTGATTTCACATATCGGATTATCTATTGTTGAATAAACCGTTAATTGTTTGCAAATCAATCTCGTACTAAACATATATTTACAATCATTAAGATCATTCATTTTTATATAAACTAATTTAGTTTTCGTTATTCCAATATATTTATACTCATTCTCTATTAGTGATAATGTATTTGGGTTATCTATGTTGTGCGGTATAGGTAATGGTACAACTTTATATAACGTGAACTCTTGTATTTGAACGAGTGGTATTGATATAATATATACAATCCTAACATTGATGAAGTATCATGTTAAAGAAGATACATCTAGAATTGTATGAATATTATCCATGGTCAAAGGTAATGGCAGTTCCTTCCCCTGCGATAAATACCTAACATTTATATCAAGTTCTTTCAAAATTTCTGCTGGCGTGATAAGCATTGAATGAATTACATTGTTTTTACTAAATAATATCGAGTTAATCATACTGTCAATGCGGTAATTTAATTTGTTCACAACGTCCTGTAGTAGGTTAATTTGAGATATTATGAGTAAATTATATTATTTGTATTGTAGCGTTTTTAATACTTTTTGCAAAGGTTTCAAGTTTTTCAAGATTATCGTTAAGAATAATTTCGTTGACTTTGAATTTTATTACTTTGAAGTTTAATTAAAATTGGTAATTTTTCTATCATCTTTTTTATAGTACGGTTTCAATTCATTTATATGATATTTGACGTTTTTGCGATTTACTTTAAGCGTAACATTTACGGCAGAATTTATTTTAATTATTTCGTATGGTCCTTTAAACGTTGACGACAATGCTTTTTGAAGTCTTAAATGGTTTTTAATTAGTACTAGGTCTCCTACTTTATATTTATTCAATATGGGATTATTTCTATCATAATTTTCTTTAGCCCTTTCTTTCGATTTAATTATATTTTCTCTTGCTAATTTTTGAGTTTGTGCCAATTTGTATTTTAATTGAGAAACATAATCATCATAAGTTGGAATGGTTGTATCGTTACGCAATAGATTATTTGGTAGTATTGCCTTTTTTCCAAACACTAACTCATATGGTGTATACTTCGTTGTTGAATGAATATTTGTATTATAACTAACCATCGCTAAAGGTAAGTATTGATCCCAATTGTTTTGTTCAACAATAACGTAATGCTTTAAGTAATCTTTTAAAGTAGAACGACTTCTTTCGAGTGCACCGTTTTTCATTGGATGATATGGTGTTGAAATTCTATGTTTAATACTGAACAATTTTGTTACCTGAGAGAATAGTTTAGACATAAAATTTTTACCTTGATCGCTAAGTACACTACGAGGTACCCCAAAATATGAGACAAATATTACAAAATGTTTTGCAATCCCTTCAGCAGTTCCATTTTTTAAAGGATATGCTTGACTAAATTTCGTCAAATCGTCTTGGAGAGTCATAATAAATTTATTTTGATTTAATGTTTCGGGTAGCGGTCCCACTAGGTCTAAAGCTAACCTTTCGAAAGAATCTTTCGATGTCGACGTTATTTCCATCGGCGCGGTATTATGTTTTCTATAGGTTTTGTTTAATTGACATTGTCCACAAGTTTTTATATAATTTTCGATAGAATTCTTCATGCCTTTCCAATAGAATTGATTTTTAATTTTATGATACATTTTCTGAAATCCTAAATGTCCAGCAGTAGGCACATAATGATTTTCAAAAAGTATATTTTGAACTTGATTTTCATCCACATTTATAATTTTATTTAGGTAAATATTCATCTTTATATTTGTACCGTTAAAAATAAAAAGAAGCATGTTTTTAATTTTATCATAGTTAAAATTATTAAAAGGGTCTTTAAAATCGGATATCGAAAATTCTGTGATTTTTAATTCCTTTAATTTTTCTCTAAAGTTTTTAATAGAGATAAATATGTCATTATAAGTAGCTTTATCATAGTGATTTATTTTAATAAAGATGTGATGAAACGTTTTAGAGTTTCCACTTGTTATCCCTGTTTCGTAAATTTCAAAAGGTTTTAATTTGAAAGTTTCAGCGTTTTCAATTTGACATAATATATCAGCGCAATAAGGTATCGAATCATCTAGATGTAGAGCGGTTGGATATGCAATATTTATATCTTTAGATTTCAATAGATATTCGTTGTGTTCGAGAATATCTACATTATAATTTTCATTTTGATGTACCTTTTCGAGGAAATCTTTATAAGTATCGTTATAGTATATCTTTATAAGTATATATATACTAAATTTATAGGTATTCTTGACAATGCATCTGCATTTTGATTAGTTTTTCCCGATTTATAACATATATCGTATTCATATTCTTCCAGCCTCAATCTCCAACGTACAAGTTTGGATCCTGGATCCTTAGCATTGAAAAGCCAGGTTAATGGTTTGTGATCAGTGACAATAGTAAACTTTCGACCGTAAATATAAGGTCTAAAATATTTCACTGCCCAAACAATGGCAAGAAGCTCCTTTTCTGTTGTGCTGTAATTACCTTCGCTCTTATTGAGTGTTCGTGAGGCATAGCAAATCGGTAGGTCTTTTCCTATCTCTCCTTGAGAAAGAATAGCACCTATTGCATAATTTGACGCGTCAGTTCTGACAATGAAACTTTTTTTTTAAATCCGGAAATTGTAAAAGAGGGAAAGTCATCAAACTTTTTTTAATGAGTCAAAAGCGTTTTGTTGCAAATCAGTCCGTTTTGTTGCAAACGTCCAAACGGTATGTCCTTTCTTAATAAAGATGTAAGAGGTTTAGAGATATTAGAGAATCCGGGAATAAATCTCCTATAATATGACACAAGTCCCATAAATTGTTTAATTTCCTTAGGATTTCTTGGTTCTGGGTAATTTTTAATAGATTTTACTTTATCGGGGTTTGGAGTAAGTCCTTTATCTGTAATGATATGTCCTAAGTACGCTACTTCTTTCCGGAGAAATTCGCACTTATCAGGGTGTATTTTAAGATTGAATTCCCTAAGTTTGTCAAAAACTCTTCGAATTTTAGCATTATGGTCTTCTAAAGAACTCGCATAGATGATTATATCGTCTAAATAAACATAGCAATCAATTCCTTGTAATCCTGTTAGAACAGAATCCATTAATCTCTGGAAACAACTTGCTGAATTACGAATTCCCATCGGTAACCTAATAAATTCATAATGTCCTGAAGGAACAGTGAAAGCTGTCTTATGCCTATCCTCTTCAGCCATATTTATTTGATGATATCCCGATGCTAGATCTAATGTGGTAAAATATTTACTATGTCCCAACTGATCAAGAATGTCTGTCATATTCGGTAGCGGATACGCGTCACCTAAGGTTATCTCGTTTAGTTTTCTATAGTCGATAACGATTCTCCACTTTTGTTCGCCTGATGCGTCCTTTTTCTTAGGAACAACCCAAATTGGAGAAGAATACGGACTAGTAGATTGTCGGATTATTTTTTGTTTAAGCATTTCATTGATTTGTCTATTCACTTCTTCTTTGTGAATTTCTGGGTATCTGTACGTTTTTGAACGAACAGGATTATTATGTATTGTATTTAATTTATGTTCAATCGCGTGTGTCGCACTTAGGCAGTCGCCTTTAATAAAAAATATGTCGTTATATTCCATACATATTTCAAGAATTGATTTTTTTTCTTCATTATTAAGATGTTCATCCCGAATCAAATTTTTAATTTTACTCATTCGGTCAGTAATTTGTTTATTTTCATTTATTGTCCCTATCGTTTCTATTTCGAAAGGAACTAGATTTATGTGAAAATGATGAATTTTAACATCTTTTTCTGTACTATTTAAAATAGAAATTAAACATTTGCCATCGTTATCCCCTTTCGGTAGAGCATTGGATATTTTAATACCTATTGATATCTCAAAATCTAATATAAGACCTTCTTGTATCTCTGGATTTTTTACATCAACTTTTAAGAACGTAATCGATCTCGGTTTTAATTTATGAATTATTTTTTTATTTTGTAAAGGAATATGCACATTATCCATTATAATAATTCTATTCAGTTTATAATTTATTTCGGCATTATTTTTAGAGAAAAAATCATTACCTAAAATTCCGTCATATTCAAGATTTATTTCAGAAACAATGTGAAAGTTATGTTTAATCAATTTCGAATTGTTTAAATTAAACATAAGCTCTACTACACCGTCGGTTTCACAAGGTTCTTCTGAATTTCCTATACCTTTTATTTTAATATTACTATATTTTATATTTAGCAATTTGTCAAAGTTATCACCGAATATATCACTTTTTATTAGTGAAATTGCGGCACCCGTATCAATTAAAATATCACACATTTTTATTATATTATTTTGCTTCAATGGCAACTTATATACGGTAGTGATTTGATACGATTTTTATCAAATTTAATTGGATATACTTCAGAGTCATTTTTATGGTGGATACAGGTTTCGTCTATATTTTTTTTGCATCTTTTGGACCGTCTACTCTATCGTTGCGATGCATAACGACGAGTTTGTCTTTAAAAAATCTTCCTTAATCATATTAATTTGAGCTGACGTGTTTGTAGTTTTATTAAAATTACTATTATTATTAAAAGTTTTATTTCTAATTTCAAAGAATTTATTTTTCTTTGACGGGTTTTTAATGAAGCAATCTTCAATAACGTGGCATTTTTTCTTACTGAATTTACATATTTTATTTGGTTTAGCTTGGAATGTATGCACATTTTTATATTTATTTTTATTATTATCTCGGTTTTTAGTCTCTCTAATTTTAACATATATGAAGCTCTGTTTTCATCAAATCTTTGTTTATAATTTTGTAATTTAATAAGTAAATGTGGTTGTGTTTTAGTATCATAAAAATTTTGTTTTAAAAATGTTTTTAATTTGCCAAAAGTTTCTAAAATTTTATTAGAACATGCGCAACATTCGCAGTTTAATAAAAATGGGATGAGTCTGTCTCTGTTACCGTTAAATGGTTGTATGAATTTCATAAAAATTGACAAGCTCACCTCAATTTTTTCGTCAGTTGTTTTGTTATAATTTTCATTTTTACAGTCTTCTAAAGACATTTTAAAGTTTTTTTTTTATTAAAAAAGTAATTTAAGTTAACATAAAAATTGGTAAGATTTTTATTTAGATTTTAATTTTACGGTCCTATATTACGGTCAACCTAAATTTACAAGTGTTTATCACAGTATTAACAAGAAGAAAATAAAAGAAAGCTTACAGGAACAAGGCAGCAAGATGCATCCTCTCTTGAAGAGTGTTCGTGGAGATCTGCCGGCTGCTTCCAGGTGAGGTGATCAGTCTCTTCTAGAAGTCTTGAACTGAAGCTGGTCGTCTTGATGTTGAGGTTCTTCTGCGGTGGGTTGTGCAGATCAAGTTTTGAAAGACACGGTTCTTGAAGTTTTCTTCAGGAAGAAGTTTCTTGAAGGCTGCGAGAACGTCTGCTTACTCGGTTGATTTTATATCTTGATATCTTGAGAATATGGGTGGAGATTCCAGTGAATTTGAAAAAAATGATGTGTAGATTTTCCAATTCTTGAGGATTCTTCTAGCTTCTAGGAAGGAGGAAGCTTTTAAGGCTGTCTTCTTATTTTCGAGTATATCTCACAATTCTGACACCATTTCTTTGCTACACCCTAAAGTGGAACAAATTGTTTTATAGACAGCAGGAAGCGGATTTCAGGATGGTTTTCTTCTTCTTCTCAATGCTTCAATTTCACAAGGAAACACTTGTAAAGTTTGAACTATTTATTGAAAATAATACAGTAACAAACACGTGTGGGATGTAATACGACTAAAATTAGATTGACAGGGCTGAAAGGTCTGATATGCCCTTATATAGATTAGGAGAGTGAACCTTTAGACTAATACAAAGCGTTGCGTTTCGTCACGTACGCCAGTATAGATAAGTTCTCCGGGTGCAGGGCGCGTCCACTTTGCAACCCCGAGGGATGATAATACCCTTATCAAAGGCTGGAACATAACAGTAAGAATCGTGGACTCGCTACGGCTGATATTGGGATCAACGGCAACCCACAGAAGATTTTCGTAAACGACCATCTTACCCCATTCAACAAGGACCTATACCACAAATTGAGGGTTCTGGCTAAGGAAAAGGGGTTTCAATTTCACTGGTTGAAGAATTGCAGGATCCGACGCAACGAGACTAGCCCACACATCATCGCTCTGGAAGAAGATTTGAAGAAAATAGTTTAATCAATCGATTACTCAACTCTATATTTTATATTTTTCATTTACATGTATGATCCCACTACCCCTTCTCTTCATTCGTCCTTCCCGGAAGTAGATACTCAATTTTATTCTGATAACTTTCATATATTATCGATTTTCGACCTAAAACGGTTCCTTATTCAAAATTTTCAAGACTATAAAATTTTGACAACCGCATTGAATGTTGAATGAATGAATGTGTTTTTGTTTTAAACAAATATCTTATAATTATGTACTTCGTTTTTGCAATAAATAATTTCTCAAATATCATTATTTATTATTTTTGGCATGGCGAAAAACAAAAAATTTCTTAAAAAACGATCGAAACATGAACTCGCATGTAAACAGAATGTCATCTGACAAAAATTCAATATGGCGTTGTTTTTCTGGTGCGCATGGATGCGCACGCATTTCGTTGCATACTAAAGTTTCACGTTAACAACTAACTTCATGGTCTCGCATTTCCGCTACATGCTGCGCACGCGGCGCATTCGCAACTTCCATTAAAATAAAAAAAAATACGCTAAATGCGCCAAAAGAAGTAGGTGTAACTTGAAAAATAAAAAGATATACAGATATTTCTCTCAACAACAAATTTAGCGATTTGAATTTGAATGAATTATACATTAACATCCTCGTCAAATTAGATACCTGGGTTGTTCTTCTTTTTAACCTACAAAAAGGTGTCTCCACCTGTTAGGTAGTGAAGTAAAATTCAAGAGAATTACCAATATTATTTTTTTTATTTATATTTTAACATGCTCTGTACTAAAGACGTAATGGCTGTGCACGTTTCAAAAAAATATATATTCATATTTTTGTAGTAAAAATTTCGTGACAGAGTGGTAAATCTGCGTGATAGAGTGGTAAATCTGCGTGATAGAGTGGTAAATCTGCGTGATAGGAGTGTATTTCATACAAATCACAGTAAAGTTGTCTCCCGCCACCTCGACTTGCGTTTATTCCATAATGTTATGAAAAAATTACATAAAATTACGACATAAAATATAAAAATATTTTTTAACTCCAAAAGACCTGTCGTGTAATAGCGAGTATAATTTTTTTTCATTTTTAATAAAATATTAAAAAAATCTAAAAAACTTGTCTCTTACTACTAATGTTTTAGTACATACATTCTATCACGTGGGTTGTAATTCGAAATACGTGTGTACGCTGCTCATCTTTGTCGCCGTCGATTGGAGATTTAAGCCTCCCTCCCCCCTTGCTACGATTTCCTCTCTGAGATCCAGAGATCGCGTTGCATTCGCCCGTAAGCTGTAGATAAGAGGTAGGGATGGGTAAATGAAAAAAAAATATCGATATATATCGAATCGATATTTTTAAAAAGTATAGAAAATAATCGATACACATTGCGAAAAATATACATTTTTGAAATATCGATATTTATCGATATTATTTTTTCAAAAATGTAAGGGGAATAAGCTTTTGGCGACCAAAAAAAAGGTCATCGGAAAAAATATATCGATTATCTGAGAAAAGGTCGCCAGAAAAAAAGTGAAAAAAGATACCCAAAAAAAGGTCGTCAGAAAAAAAAAGAAAAAGGTCGCCAAAAAAATGACCAAAACTAAAAAAGTCGCCAAAAAAAATTTCGGTTACCCCAGAAAAAAATATCGATATATCAAAAAAAAATATTGATATTCGATATATCGCGAAAAAATATATCGACGATAAATATCGATATATTGATATATCGATATTTTTTACCCATCCCTAATAAGAGGTGCATGTGTTTATTTGGCGACACCTTCGTCACGTAAGTTATTGATAAAAAAAATATCAATTATAGTTACTTTTTATCTACACTTACGTAATAAGAAATACTTTCATGCCAACATGTTCATTGTATATATAATGTTAATTATTTAAAAATATCAACTCTCCATTTTTGTGACGGAATGGTAAAGTACGTGACGGAGGGGTAAATTTTCGCGTAGTGTTTATTCTGAATGTAATCTGTTTGGGTTTAGTATTAGTTTTGCCATTTCACAGTAACACACCCCTATGTGAAATGGCGAGGAATATTGAAATACGAACACTACTTATTATGGTAATTATTTATTTATTTAAATGCTTTACTTTTACATTTGATAAGGTTAAATTTTACTATACCTGTCTCACTAGAGAGCTCTGTTTTATTTTATATTTCTACGGGAAGTGTAAGAAATATTTTTCGTGAAAGTTTAGGTACTTACTTATTTACTATTTCGAGATATTATCATGGAGAAAAATAATGCATAAACAGCAGCAGAAAAGCAACGGAGTTGTCGGGAGAAACGAAAAAATTGCCCAGAGAAGGTAGTTGAAGTGAACCACATAGATTGAGAGAGATGCCGTGCTCGAAAGAAGCTGGTGGCAGACATGAGCGTGAGATAACATCGATCAGTTCTTTTTGCGAAACGATATAACAAGAGCTACAGCTGGGAAGAATGAGACTAGGACGCACAAAAAAAACAAAGTACCAAAAAGATTTTTATTGGACTCCATGACAAACCTGTACACTGATGCCATAGTAGCTAGAGGTAAAGATATTTCAGATGTATTTCAATTATTTTCCATACTTCAAGATACCAGCAAAATTGAGCCATCTATGGTGACAGATGAAGAAATTTTAGCAGCAACTATTTCAAGTAAGATTATGCCCCTGAAAGGAACTATGCAAGTCCACTAAACGTTCTCTGAAACTCGTGGAATCTTAAATCATAGGTTATAGAGTTGTTTTTGTGAACAGTTCTGTTCTTGTCATGTTCCTACAACTTACCGGCCTCTGCCTGAAACCCAACCCAACATTGAATATACTGTGGACCAGTTATCAGCTAGCGAAAAAGAAGACGAAACAATTGATGAAGTGGAGGATTTCTCACTTGCTGATATTACGAACAAAATTGGAATGCCTCGAAAAAGATTTTATGATACTGTGTATGGCTTGGATGAATCATCTGATGAAGATCGGGCCATTGGCTAAACATAAAACCAAAGATTCTACTAATCCAACTGCCGTCTCCAGTACTTCTTACCAAACACTCCAGCCTGAGAATATTCATCCATCGAAAATAGAAGACGGAGTACATGTTTTGGTTAAAGTACGGAATGAAGGGAATGTTTAATATATTTGCGCTGGATTAGCAAAAAGTACCATCGACGAAGAAGACGATGTCCTGGTAATGAAAGGCGATATCGGCGGCCCTCGTAGCCCAGTGGGTATAACACTGGCTTCTCACACCGAGGGTTCTGGGTTCGATTCCCAGTGAGGTCACAATTAATCTATGTGATTTACTCAAGCCTGGATATTATGTGATGTCTTTCGTTTCTGTAATTGGGCCTCTTGAAGCGTAAAAAATAAATAAAAATAATAAAAATGTTCCTAAAACAGTCGATGATAGTGGAAGACTATTTAAACTAGTGGGGAATGACTTATCGGATGTTCCTTTTGATGATTTGATTAAAGTCCTACCGGCTCCTAAGGTTATTAAAAAAGAAAGAAGACAATTTCCTGAGTTCTAAGAGTCACTGCCGGCATTCGAAAAATAAGGCTAATTGAAGACTGACTAGACGAATCCATTAATGATGATTATTTAATGAAAAAACTAGCTTCGCCGATTGCTTACTGCTAGGCCCTGCGGGCGGCTATTGTGGCCGCTTCGCGGCCAATGATGGCCGCTCCGCGGCCAACGATAGCCGCTGCGCGGCGAACTGTGTTTTCTGTGCAGCAAATACAATTGTTTACCTACGCCTGCGTCAGCCGCTTTGTATCATCCGCCAATTATATCTAACAAATTTCCATTTTTGCTATTGTAGCCGCTTTGCGGCCAATTGTGTTTGCTAGGCCCTGCGGGCGGCTATTGTGCCCGCTTCGCGGCCAGCAAAGGCCGCTGCGCGGCCAATTGCGTTTGCTGTGCAGCAAACACAATTGATTACCTTTGCCTACGTCAGCCGCTTCGCGGCCAATTGTATCTGGCAAATTTCCACTTTTAATTACGGGTAGTTTAGATATAATTAAGACAAAGTATTTATTCAGTATTTCTATAAAAATGTAATTAAAATTTCAACAAACCAAATATTCTCGACCGTAAAAAAAATTCGATCGTGCCAGGATTCGAACCTGGCATCTTCTGATCCGTAGTCAGACATGTTATTCGTTGGGCCACAGGACCCGATAAGCAACGCGGCAAAAATATTGTATACAAATAGAAATCATCATACGGAGACAGAAACAAACGACATTGGTTGGCAAAACCAAAAATGTAATTAAAATTTCAACAAACAAAATATTCTAGACCGTAAAAAAAAACTACTAACTCTGTCTCAACTTGAAGGATCTACTTGAGACAAATTTAGTAAGTAGTCTTTGAATTGCCTAAAATACGGATCTTTCACTCACTTATTAGTTATAGATGTATCTAAATTTATTTCACAAAGTTAAAGACTGTTAAAATTTATAAGTTAGTAAATGATTCTAAATAAGTAAACCTGTTTTATACCGAAACGCAGCCAGATAAATCAAAGAATAACAACTCTGTCACATACTTTACCGTTCTGTCACGATTTTGTCTCCTGGTAGTAAAATTGTTTTAGACATTTATATATTTTGTTATGATTAGTGCAACTTTGGAAGAATCATATTAATAATAGTTAATGATTTTGTCGTCTCTGATGTTCATATTTCGTCACTCCAGTTCTATCTTGTCGTAAGGTAAAGTCGTAAAACAACAGCATTCAAAGTTTGAAATCGATTTTCCAAGAACAGGAAACAATATTATTATTTTCCGAGTTAATGATAATATTCTCCTTTTTTATTACGTCACTTACAAGAGAAAAATTAGATTTACCTGGTACCGTTTTTATAATTTTTATATGAAAGTTTGATAAAAATTGACGATACGACAAACATCCGCGACATTGTGACGAAAATTGACAATACGACAAATGGAACTGAAATATCGGTTGGTATTTAATGGAAAAAAGATGTCATTTTATTGTTTTTTTATTAATTGTTCGATTTAAAATAACAGGAAAAAATTGTTTTCATTTGAAAAAGTATATAGGAATTGAAATGATTTGATTTAAGTATTCGTTAACTTAATCTAAGCGATAATGAAATCATTTTTATGAAACTCTACCAAAAATAGCCCATCACCACCAGCACTGTAATTCAAAAAGTCTTTTCGTTTTAATTGATATATCTTTAATTTTACTTTTTCGTAAGTTATATTTTTTATTTTTTAATTGAATTAGAAGAGATAACGGGCCAGATACGACAAGTGGGAGCCCAAATTGAATGTTGCGACAAGATAGAACTAATTTTTTTAAAACTTTTTTATGAACATAAGATACATACGACAACATAGAACTGATCAAACACCAAAGTTTCAGCACATGCGACAAAATGGAATTCTGTACTGACGAAACTACAGTAGGTGCGATAAAATGGATTGGAGCGATTTGTAGAGCAAGTTTCAAAGCTTCACGCTATCACAATAAGTCAAAAACGACGATTTTGACCTTACGGCAAGATAGAACTGGGGTGACGATTTGTCTGTAAGTAATAGTGAAAATTGATTTATAGCAAAAATATACTTCACATTAACTGGAAATGTGACAGAGTCGTATAAGTTCCTAAATAAATATTTTTGAATGAATACAAATTTATTGCTTTATGTGTTTTCTAAAAGGGTCCTATGTTTATTATCGTAACAGAAAAGTGCAAGTTATTTGAAGAAGACTATTCGATAAAATAAAATAAAAGATTTTGTGATGGAGGTGTACAACTTTTGGTCAAATCCATCTAGGGTGATTGTGCTAGTAGTCGGCCATTTTACAAAAAAGTCATCTTTGGAATATCATTGTAAGTTCATTTTTGAAAGGAGGTTTAGAAAAACACGTATGTATTAAAGAACAGGGAGTTTATTTTTATTATATTTATTGCTTTATAAAATTAACCTAACCATAAGATTTAATGAAAAATGGCTGTTTTGCCAGTAGTCGGCCACCTATGTATCAGTTGTAGGCCACCTATGCGTCAGTAGTCGGCCATCAGATTTTAGTACAGGGCCGCCAGACGTTCTTTAGAAATTTGCGCTATACAGGCATTTTTTTTTCAATTTATACTTAAATCCTTTTAAGCTTTTCGACAAATCGTCTCAATTTATTCATAGGTACACTAATAATCAAATACTAGAAACTAGAAAGAGAATTATTTTTTTCGATTGGGCATTTCGGTTATATGTTAAAGCCCCTTTCATCTCCATTAATAATCCTAAGGTATTCTATATTATAGTATAGTATAGTATATAATATTAAGGTATTCTAATACATCTTCATCATTGTTTTCTATTAGATGAGTTTTCAAGTCCTTAAACCAACTTCTTATATAATTTGCGTATTCTTAGTACCTACGCGCTAATAATGATTTCCGCAATTCTGGCCAGCGTATGAATAATAAATACCATATTTCTCCCGGTTTTTCATCTTAGAAAGGTGTTTTTATTTTTTCTGTCTTCACAATTTGCTACACAGTAGTCGGAGTTCTTGTTTTTAGGGGGAAATGACATTTTGCTAATGCTATTAACTGTTCAACAATTTTGTTTTCGTCGGATGATGATATAAAGTGATTTGGTTCCATTTGGCCCTGTTAAAAGCCGCAACAACCGTAGAACTTGTATAAGAAGATGTATGAATGTGGCCGAAGCAAAAGTGGTGTGCCAGGATTCTATCCTGGCACACCACTTTTGAACGCCACACTCTTCTGAGTGTGGTGTTCAATCCTCTCTGCCTACCCCTGCGGGGAAACGGCATGATGGTTAGTCAGTTAGTTAGTTGGTTCCATTTGACGTATTTTTTCCTATACCCATCCCTTGATGCGGTCCTGCAATTTTGCCCTAGAAACATCAATTTCCAAACAATTTCTGACAAGCTGTACGTATTTTTTCCCTTCTCTTATTGCTTAAAGGGCTTTTTGAAGGCTATCATCAGTATCCTGATGAAAATCGTGTTTTAGTTTTAGTCGCGTTGATACAAAATTAATAATTTCTATATTTAGTTAACATTAGGATGATAAAACATAAATTTCATTTACCAAAACCGTCCTAAGACACTGCATGGCCGACCAATGATACATCAATTTTAACACGTCAACCAGTTGTCGGCCCCACACTTCTAAGTTAAAAAAAAACATATTATCAGTGTGGTAACTAGCGGCCGACCACTGGCTATTAGATAGTAGTGCTATTTTCACTAACATAACACATACAATCTTAGTAAATTTTGTATCATTAACAGCGTGACAGTCAAAAATAAAACCAATATTCGCCGCCAGTAGTCGGCCGGCCGACCACTGAATTTTGTAGAAAAAATTGTCCCAGTAACCGGCCGCACGAGTTTCAACATAAAAATATTGAAAATATTTGTTTTATCATTTTAACTCGTTTGTCGTGTTTGCCGTTTTGCCGATAAATGCTACTTATACATTGCAAACAAATTAATTCAACTTCTACTTAAAGTTTGAAAATGTTCTTAACGACGTTTCCGAAAAACCAGAATCAAAATTGATAGCTCATAACCACCGGCATTTTTTTTGTGTCTACTTAAATGATACCTAAAATAAACGCAAGATGGTGCAGTTTTGTGTTTCTTTCGCGGAATAGTGGCTGACTTCTTAGCATTCAAAAATATTATTGAATTATATTGCGAGTGTCAAGTTTATTCAAGTTGAAGTAATTGGTGGCCGACTGCTGAAGGTGGCTGGAACACTGGCGAAATCACCCTGTCAAGTCCTCAAAATCATACAAAAACATGCAAACTTCGCGGCCGTCAACTTTTTCCGATAGAATAAAACTTCAGCTATCATAAAAAATATAATTGCTGACGAGAAAGCTTTGAATTTTTTTTTTCGAATTTGTGCTAATATTTTATCAAAATGTAGGTTAAGAAAGAGAATGAATGACCCACCTACAATGTTATAATTTTATCCTGTTGATGTACCGGAATATGACGCGAACCAGGTTATTAATTTTGTCCTAGGGCAATACCGAAATCAAAGCGCCCATGTTTCGAAGATCACGCGCCATGTGGTCACAGCCCCGGCATGTTCGATCTTTTGTTCGAGGACGAAATATGTGACCTATTGTTCAAAAAAATAACATTGCGACGGACGATCGTCTTAGGATAGCCCGCCATAAAACATATGAAACAATGAATTAGAAAGTTAGGGTTGCCGAGGGCGTTGGGCATCGCCAAGACATTAAGAGTGCACGGCCTTTTGTTAGGATGGGCAATACGTTCGCAACCTTTTGTTCTTAAGTAACATCTTGGAAGGGTAAAAACGGTAAACCTTTTCTTGCAGCGGGACGTATATCTCTAACCCCGATTAAACAATAGAAAGAACATCTTGGCCAAATGCGAACACATGGGACAACGGTTTAGAAAGCTGCGTTTGTTAGAGAAGTCGCCATTGTTTTGGGAAAGACATTTTTTTTTAGAAAAACAAGATAATAATTCCGAAAGTCGTCGCAGTAAACTTACTATTGTCCTCGACAGACAATAGAGATGTTTTAGAAAGCGCTGACATACATCCACCACATGGCGACACTATCCGCGAGATGTAGGATCGTATAAATTATATTATTAATATAAGGGCGCGAAGATCCCGCAACGCACGACCAGGCGGTCATTATCAATAAAGATAACAGGGGTCAATCAATTAAGAAGGTAGAGGCCGAATTAGAAATTGAGGCAAAGTGGTGAATCATAATATCAATGTAATATGTACCTAATTAATGAGCAACTGATATGTTTAATTTAAGTAAGGTAATGGTAGTTTAGATAACCCAGGCCACCTCTGCAGGTGGATGTTACTCGTTTTATATGTAGTTTTCTCATTTATTCTGTATTCTATTGTTAAGTACCGAAATGAACGGGACATTGCAATTTGAAATAATAACGAGATCATCCCGAATTAATCTAACTTGTAGCAAATAATAAAAAATGTATTGATCGTAACAAAAGGAAAAAAACTTGATTGTATTATTGCCGACGATGTTTGATATTGATGTAATATATAATATATAACGTAATAGAATATTATCTCGTGAAAAGATGTAACACGGTTGAAGAGATATAAGATTCCGACTTTTTAGTCTTTTGAAATCTGTCTGCAGAATGAATTTTAGCACACGGGGTTGAAACAAAATAGTTTAATTAATTGCAAATAAGTAAATGCCGTGTTGGAATAAACATTAATATTACTTTAGATCGAGGCTTTCATGTCTTATGTTTTCATATATTACATACACCTAAGTGAATAATGTTAATTTGTGAGTTTTAATTATTTTTAAGAATAATGTTAATTTGTCATTAGTTATTCAAGCTCCCAATATTGTGTTTTTTTTTTAATACAAATTTGTAGGTTGTAGGTATATAACCTATCTGTAAACATGTAATTATTGTTTTGATTACTCGTTTAAGCAATATAATTTGTCGGTCTATTTTAAAATAGTTGTTTTAATCTAGTATTAATAAAGCTCAAAAGTAATTCTTGTTTGGAAAATTTTCAATTGTCTGCCGGGTGGAATGTGGCTTATATAATTTTTTAGTGTTCTCTATTTTTATTCTTTTCCTATATTCTTATACCAGGGGTGGAAGAAAGCTGATTTGATAAGATAATGATTAGTATAACGAAAGTCCTAAAAAAAATTCAATCCAGCTTACATATTGAAGTAAGAATTTTCATTATTTAGGCGTAAATAATGTTACATTAATTAATTTACGCCAAGTTTTCTTAATTTTTCTTCTAGTAATAAGGTTTAACATAATTTCTTGAAAAAAAATGTTTATTCGAATTTGATTATGTTAGTATATGTAAGCATTCCTTTCGGGAAAGTGGCGTTGATGCAAATTCATGTACTTTGTAATCCCAAAAGAAATTACAAAGATGTATACAGAACATTAACATTAGGGGACCCGCTTGAAGCATGTATCCCATGTAAATAAGTTTTTATGTTAATTGATTCACTAAGAAATGCCACGATGTCTGTATAATTTTAGCCCTTTGTTTTGTATCTCTATGTCACATATTGACAATTATGTTTGGTTCAACTAAGAAGTACGATAGCTTGTTTTATTTAAGCTAAAATTAAAAACAAAACTACAGTCTGTCAAGAAAGTCTTGACAAATAATTGAGGGCGCTGCTATCGTTCACATGGTAACACTATTTAAAGATTGACTGTGTTAAAGTAAAACACTGTAAGCGAAAATTTTTTCGTAATTATTTTTTTGTTCCTTTAAAATAATTTTTTATCAACCTATAAGACACAAAAGTGTTACATACTTTACTTATTTTTACTTCCAGACATAAAAAACTTCCAGCAAATTATAAATATTAGAACATACACTAGTATGGCTGTCTGTATCCGACTGAGGTCATGTCATCTGGTGTGATTTTATATAATATAATTAAATGAAATAAATTGATTAAGGGAAAAATAAAAGAGATATAATTATTGTAATATAAAAGAATTTAATAAAAACATTAAGTTAAAAAAACACAGTATAGAAAAAATATTACTACTGCTCTATTCCATTAATACTGCTCTATTCGAAGAGCATTTTTTGTATGAAAATCCTATGCTGATTAAAATTTTTCGCAAAAGTTCATGGCTTCCTTCAAAATTTAAATCGCCCCGTACAACTTGCAACAAACTTCTCAAAGTGGGCACCTCTTTTTTTACTGTATAAAAAATGCACTTTTTGCCTTATGGCACAGATGTCAAAATCATCCAATTCTTTTTTGGTCGCTCTTTCCTGTGTTTACCCGGTGTTGTAAATTTGCCTCGGGTTGTATTTCCCTCCTTGACAATTCTTCTTACAGAACTCAGGATGTGCCTGAAAAAAAAAACATTGAAATTCATGAGCAACACATTAATTTATTTTTCTAGAATCAGTTTCAGAGTTACTCAGTTTAGCTACTTATCACACTGCCAATGAGCTGATGCTAATGTTCGGCAATATATTTTTGTATTTTAAGTATATTAAATAGATTAGATATGAAAAAAGGAGAAAATTGAAAAGTAATATTATGTCGTAGTAGTGATACGCTTCGTCTAACCTAAATGGCGCTTACCGTGTTTTGTTCCTTGACCGTCACTACAATCTGTCATCTGTCATTTATTAGATACATTCGAAACAAATTAAATACCCTATAATGTAGTCTAATAGACTTGTTATACATTTAAATGTTAAAATTAATCAAGAAAAAATAATTTAAAGTATAATGAACACAGTACTTACCAGTCATTTGAGATCTTCGCTCGAAAACATTATTGATGTCACATGATAGCTTTCCGGCTTCAGACTCCGCCAAACAATGCGCATACACACTAAAAATTATCCGCCTAGATCCACTACGAATTGTTTTACTCATATTATTGTTTTTAAAGTCTTTCAACGTTAAAAAATATTAAAAACAAAGAATCCACCACTTCTTAAATTAACCTCAACCCAAATCAACACAAGAAAATGACAAGAATGACGGAACTGCTAGTATTGCCAGTAAAATAATTTTTTGTTTCTCAGTTTACCCACGATCAAGACTTTATTGACAGACTGTAAGTATCAAGTACATGTTGTCATTGTTAAAGAAAAAAAAATTAAAAAGAAAAAGAAAGGAAGAGGATATGCGGAGTGGTAAATTTTAAATGTAAATGATAAGGATTGACCTGTAATGATGTAATGTATAAATAACGTTGAATCAATGTTAATGATAAGGATTGACCTATAACGATGTAATGTATAAATAACGTTAAATATTGAGAGGCCTACTGTAAGAATCAAACCGACGACTTAATAATAAGATTAATATTGTAATGCATACTCAAGGAATTTTACTGTGATCTAATGAAACCCTGCGTCAATCCCATGTAATTAGTCAATAATGGTAGAAATAACTGGTCGATAAAAATATGTCTGGCGTGTCGATTTAATTAAGTATGTATATGTAAGCAGTTTTATTTTTGGGTAATAAGTGTTGATGCGAATTTGTGTTTTCAATTTTCCGCCTTTGCCAATTTGTACTGTAATATTTTCCTTAAGTTTAATTCATTTTGCAATGTTTTTTTTGGTGACGGGATAGGGATATGAACAGTGAACAAAGCGTTCGTGAAATAACAAAGTGTTTAGGCCTACATACCAGAGAAGCATCGAGATTAGCCGCAAACTGGGAGAACAATAGGGGGCGGAACGGAGGCAACATTGGGTTCAGTAACCAATAGCGTCAATCGGGACCTGGAGAGACGAATGAACGACGGGGGCGGACATCAAGGGAGCCAATCGGCGAAAGACCAACTGGAGGCTTCCCCTCGAGCCCCCGCGACCACACCCTGGGCCGCCGGGGAGAGAATATAAGGCGAAGCCAGCCGCCAAGAAACCAGTTAGGAGTTGAGTGGAGAGGAGTCGAGTTGAGTGGAGTGGTGAGTTGAAGTTAGAAGCTGAAGGTGGAGAAACCAGGAACTCTAGCCTGACCCGTAAAATCGGTCCGGCCGAATACCCTGGTAACTCTCGAAGAAAGTAAGTCCGAACGGTAGCGACCACCGAATCGGCATCGCGACGCCAGAAACGACGTATCAGAAACCGCGACGCACAGTGTACCGCCGCGACGCTCAGTGACAAAAGAAGCGACGCACCGCTGCTGACCGCCACGACGCCGACGTCAGAAGCCGCCGACGTAGCCTGCACAGTCAGAGGACGACGCCGACGCCAGAAGCCGCCGCCCACCACGAAGCAGCACGAAGAAGACACCTGCCGAACTCTCCGAAACAGGTTACCCCGATCTAAAGACTTTTTCTCCGCCCACCTGTTTCTACCGAAGTGTTAATTTAATCTCGTCACCATCCATTTTAGCAGTAAGATCAGATTTTTTATGTGTTTTGTCTTTTTTCTTTCTTTGTTTATAATTTTGTCCTCTCCCTCTAAATCAGGGTTCATGTAATTTTTAAATTAGTAACCACTTTGCTGCGTCGTATGTAAGTTAAGATTAATGTTTCATGTAAATTAAATTGCTACAGTGCCCAATATAGAAACTTGTAAAATTGTTTCGATTTTATTATTTTTATATCCCTTCACCCGCCTCGAGATATCAGTGTCCTAGTCAGTCACCTGACGTTTTGATTGTACCTAGGGGAGGGCGTAACCGCCGGCATACGTAGATCTGAGATCTCCCGGCCGGTTTACCACACCGTGATTTTAATATCACCTCTGACCCCTCAGACCTTACCCCCCCGACTCCGGTATATCACTGTTATCTGAGGTTATTTTCCAGAGATCATAATGAAAGCGCGAACGATAATCATGAAGGCGATGATTGGATAGTCCACGCATGTTTACAGCCGTTCGTTTTCAATTGACGTTTATTGGTTTATATCCAAAATTCCTTCAATCATCTTCCATCGCTAAGCAATAATTATTTTATATATTATCCAAAAAATACTGTTAAAAAATAAATAAGTAACAACTCTAAGTAAATTATTAATTGTGAATACTACTGGTTTTAACAGTTGATTTACAATATTAGATTTATTCTGTTAAACGTGAAGTAAGAAACCAGTCAAGATGTCTTATAATGTAAGTAAACTTTATTAATACTTCCGCTAATCTTAGTTTTTTTGAGTTGTGATATTTATCAATGTTTTGTTTTACACATGAGCTTCAAAATATAAAACTTGACAGTTACAAGCATGGATGTGACAGCTGTCATTATTTTGTTATTACTTATCTCTTACGTCAATCTTTATTTAAAAACTACATATTTCAAAAAAAACTCTGCGGCTTGATGGTTTTATAAAATGTAACAGACTTAATAATATTGTTATATAGACAAGTTTGTTAATAATAATTCAAATCACGAAAATATATGAGAAACAGTTAAAAAAACATGGGTGCACACAATTTTGATATTTTCTTACAAATTTGTTATTTTAGTGTTGGAAGGAAGTAAAATTATTGCCAACCAATATTGAGATATATATATATGTATATACATATGAAAGCATTTACTGAGTCGATACTTGGAATCGAATCCCATTACAAGTATCGACTCAGTAAATAATGCATGTTTCAATACAAGCAATATAAATAACAATAACGTGATTCCCAACCATAATAGAAGAATTGCCATCTCACAAACAAATTTCACAATAAACTCAGGTACTTAAAGATAGGTATACAAAGTAAATTCAGCAGTTAGCTTCGTACTAGGCTTCACTTGGATCTCGACTTCTGGAGTGAACGGATGCGCTCGCCACCAATTCAAAACAGAACTCGAAAGACTACAACACGCGGTTATCCTAGAAAATAATCTTTCATCTTTTACCTGCGAAAATTTTAATATTAACACATTAACACACTGAGTACTGTGCAGTGGCGTGCAGTGGGTATAAACTTAGGTTATGCTGTGACCAACTATATACCTAGGTATATTAAAAATATATATATACACATGTATAAGGGTATATACATTTTTAAAAAAATTTTAACTATATATAATGAACTATTTTGAGTAGCTTCAATCCACAAAAATAACTGCACTATAAAAGAAGTATTGTAAACAATATTTCCTAAATAAATAAATATTTTATATAGGTATAGCTAATACGGAAAAAAAATTCAATATATTTCGAAGACGATTTATGTATAATTAAATCGGGAACAATATTAATTTCAGATACACAAAAATACATCAAACATTTTATGATATCAGTATATGTTATGATATGACAGATGACAGATTGTATTTGTATTGTATCTACATTCACCATAGAAAAGACATAGAATTTACACCGAAAGTTTTGGGTGGAATTTGTAAAAAATAACATTTCTGCAATTACGTGCACGTAGTTCTCACCTGGCATAGGACCTTTCAAAGAAGCACGCTAAATTTACTTGTCTATTACACAAAACTCGCAGCCTTAAAATACACGTTTTTTTTTCTCGACTTGACTATATCTATGGAACGAAATACTGGGCGAAATAAATGAAGAATTGACATGAAGTTAGGCACAGAAAAGTTGGAAATAAAACTTCTAGCCGTAGGACGAATTACGGCTAGAATTTCAAATCAACTTTTTCTTAAGATAAGGATTATTTAATTAATATTCGTTTCCCAAAATCTTTCCTAATGCACAGCTTTTTTGCTTATATGTGCTGCATGCCACTGGTACTGCGCCAGGCGCAGACACCGCTACATCTAAAGCTATATAATGAATAAATATATTAACAACTTCTAATACTCTTTATAATAATCTAAGTACACAACGTCAGCTTAGTATACATATGTACGTTGTATAGTTCGGTCGTAATCATACGTATTACATATCGGTACGATAGTGGTGTATTTACACACAAAAATAGCTACTTTTTACACTGAATAATTTTGATGAATTCTTCGTAACTTATTTTTTAAACTGTGTGAAATATATATTTTGTATGTGAATAGTAATTATTATTGTATTTATATAAGATCAAATTTATAATAGGGTTTATTGTGATCACATGTTTTATAAACAATGTACTTATATTGTTGTGCGCTTTTGTTTTCTAATTACTCTGTATTTAGAAATTTTATATTCAATTTTCCGTGTGAAGTAAAATAATAAAAATATGAATAAGTATCTTCTAAAAGGTTGAGACTTTATGGCAACATCGGCAAAATCACAATAGACAGCGATTTCGATTCCGAATCTTGTTCTTCCCTTCTAACTGTCCCAATTCATTACCTAATTATCCTATTTTATGTATAGTGATACTCTTGCCGACAATCTAAGCATTCGCATTTCTGCTGTTTCAAGTTGCCTAGAGTAGGAGTTGTATGTAGTACAGCTTTCGGAGCCATACATAATCGCAGATCTAATAATAGTCTGGTCTAACGATTTCGATTCCGAATGTAAATTTGAAATCTTCACAGTCAGAATCATATATTTCAGATTTAAAAACTGCAGATAATCTTACAACACCAATTTATCCGGCGCCAGTGGCACCTGAGAACTAATCATCAACATCGACTAGTACCAATCGACAACCAAAAAGACAATCAAATTCACGAAATTCCTTTGACGGAACATTTACTTTATGAAAACACATATGTTATTGCTGCAATCGAATAGGACGGAAAACCTAAAAGAAGTCACTGTAAAAAAAATTGAAAGCTGCAGAAATTGTAAGTCAGTAGACAAATCCGTGCAGAATGTGCATTACAAAATTGAAGGATCTACATGATTTTAGAAAATTGGTGGCTAGAGAAGTTGTAAAACCAAAAGCGCCACGATCAGATGCTGGCACGACAGATGCCGATGAAAGACAGGTGGTTCAAGAAACTGGAGATTCGTAATTTTTAGTCAGTGCTTTTTATGTCATATTATCTTTACAAATCCCGAAAAGAAAAAAATTATTTGTATGACTTTATGCTGGCAGTTATCGATAATTTACTTGGTATTCCACATTTTTGTACTTGCTCAACGTTCTTACATACCTCGTCCAAAAGTGCCAAATATAAGCCTTTCAACCCAGATTGATACGATTGTGCGTTCACATAAAAAAATATTTCCCGCTAACTAAACCGTTTTTCAGGTTCAAACCGGCCTACAATGATTGTGTTTCATGCGCGTTCGATACGATCATTGCAGGCCAGTTTGAACCCGAAAAACTGTTGTTTATGTGAACGCACGATCGTATCGATCTGGGTTGAAAGGGATAAGACGTCTCGCAGCGATGTGTGAAAAAACGACAAATGGAACTGAAAACGAAGGCAATGTAAATATTGCTCTGAAGAACCACCATCGGATAGATTATTTTTTGTTCCAAGGAATGCTCTGAATGCTGTCCCGGCTTTTATTTAGAGGCATCTTTTAGTATTAACCATTATGTAAATAATTAATAACATAATTTCAATAGTGGTTATATTTTGTTTTTTTCAAAATAAGTATCTAAAATAAAGCTACTATTATTAAATTTTTGTTTTAGAGTCAAAGTAATTATTTATTCGCACGGCGAATTAGTTTTGTACAAAGATAATTTGTGAGTAATTACTTTCAAGCAAATTTGTATATCTGCGGAAAGTTTTATCGTTAGCCTTATTTTATTTGTATACACTTATTGGTGTTGCTACCTGGAACTGGCACCTTTTTAGTATTTACTGTTATGAATTGGTAAATCCACCAAATATAATAATCCTGTTATGTTTAGAAACAGCATTTTAAAATTTACAAAGATAATTGCTGGTATGTAATTCTTATCAAGCAAGTTCATAGACCTACCTGGGAAAGATTCCTTAATAGTCTTATATTATTTGTTTATTTTTATTGACAATTTCCAAAAAAACCTGTAACTACCTGGAACTGACCCCTTTTCAATATTTATATTTTCACTCTTATAACTTAGTGTATCTGTTACAGTGAATTTGTATTTCTAGTGAGACTATATTTTAACTATTTTATATTTTACCCGGTTTATATATATTTTACCCGGTCGGGCAGTGGTGGAGCAGTGAAAATATGTCAATCAATGAATTTACAGATTCACTGCGCGGTATCAGTGAAACTATATTTTGTCCTCGAATGCACACATTTCTCAAAACATAGACAGTATATCGGTGAAACCATCTATATTTTCCGCACAAAAGCACACAATTTTCAAAACACGGAAAGTATAAAGCAGGCACTTCACTTCGTGATTCGTATTCGTTTTGCGGTATCGCGGTCTTATTTTAACTCCTAAATTAAAATAGGACAGATATCATGGGGAATCAAGCTGAAATTTGAGAGGTTCATGTACTGGATGTTATTTTTGAGTATAATTAGAAACAACATGAACTCTGCTATGTTTCATTTGTAACAAAGTGCCTCTCCACTTTGTCCCTAAAAAGAAAATATATGCTTGAAAATGTACATTACATTTACATTTTTTTGTACATTACATTTATATATACATTAAATTACATTACATGAATTTATTCTTCAGTTTATTTATTCAATAATCACAAAAATTATAACCTAAAAATATTTGTACCCAATCATGTGAAGAGTTTAATCGACTGTCTTTTGGATTATAAGATGATCCAGATTCACGTAAGTGTTCGCGGTCAAAAATTTAAAAATATATTATGTTTACTAAACTTATTAAATAACAAAGCCAGATTATATGTTTGACAGCTCGACAGACAGAACGCTATCGCAACAGAATAGAGAATATGCTATCGCTCAAAGGATATAAATTAGAAATACTGTCGCTTTGTAGTGACTATGGACTAGACTTGAGTGGAATAAGACAAAACGCAAAAGAAAATTTGAAAAACAAGGTTCCACATGCCATTAGAATCTTGTTACATATATAATAAATAATTGGTGAAGCTGAAACTTTCAGTACTTCAACGTAACTATTTTAATAATATCCAGTATATAATGTTGATATGCACAGAATAAATGAATAATGCAGTAAGAACCTTTTTCACACAATTACTTAAATTGTTATTCTAAGACCCGGTTGTTTCAAGTTGAATTAAAATAAAAGTTCGTTTAAAGCATTGATGTTTACGGAAACGGATGTCAGATCTGTCAAATTTAATTTTAATAACAGTTCGGAAACAAATATAATTTCACTAGTAAGATATCAGTTGAAATATTGTATTAATTTCTATTGGTGAAGATCTGCTTGGATTTGATAAGAATGACCTTGAATATAATTTTACTAAAATGCCAGCAAAAATATAGACTCACAAGAAATACAGATTCACTGTAACAGTATCGATCTATATGTCACAGTGATTGTGTTAAATAATCGATATATGTATAGTTCATTAAAACCTTTACTAAAGATGATTTATGTATGAGTAACAGGATGTTTACAAAGATATATTTTTTGATAAACGTATATTTTTAAAATAATAATTAGGTATCTATTTATGAGACAACGTTTAAAACATACACAACAAAATACGTACATTCAAGAAAGTCAACAAAATTCAAATATATTTATTTTAGAATTAGGTGTTCAACATTATTGGAAAATATTGACAGTTACTAAATATGGACAGATTTATAATATAATAATATAAATCTTGGGCGACAATACTCTGATTCTGAGTGGGATGGGACCCCAGACAGTTCAGACACAAGTGATAGCGATATGTGGGGGCGGTTGGTCTGCTGCCCGCTGCCCCTTGTTCTTCGGAATACCAGCCGAGAGCACGCATATGGCTGGTTCTCGTAAATTGTTCTGACTTCCTCAGCTCCCGGGCTTCACTTCGAAAAGCGAAATTCTGGCCGACATTCTCAGCTCCCGGCTTCGCTTCGAAAAGCTTTATGTGCCGACTTCCTCAGCTCTACGCTTCGTAAAATGGGTGTTTTCCATACAGATCCCGTTCTAAGTCCAGAAATATTGGAAATATTTTGACATTCATACTGACTCCACGTCAGTCCTGGTGCTGCGAACGGCCACCATCGCTTCGAAAAGCGAATCATCCCCGAGCCATCGCATCTGAAAGGGATTCATTCTCTTTATTAAAATTAAAGGTATGACAGTAATTCATATAAATTACATCATACATGTCAATATTTAAATCTCACTATAATAATATCATTTATAGAGTCCAAAAACAGTATATCAAAATAAATCTTTTATTTATCTAAACGCAATACAATTTGTCGTGCTGACATCATCGGCCATCACCACCGGTCTCATGGTGCTATGGACCGCATCGAGCTATGGAGCTCGCCTTTGTTAATTTCTGAAAAAGCCCTTTTAAGGGCCGCATCTGATCCTCTCCGAAACACCTACCTTTAGCATGATATTTAGTTATATTTGCTAAAAATATAATTCTTCTAAAAACAATATCACTCCTTTCGATTATTATTTTTCTTTTGTCTTCTGTTTTTTTTCCATTTGAAACCCAGTTTCTTGACTATGTTCTTTCTTCCTTAAAGCTTCTGACTGATTTTAATTTTACTTATAAATTGGACAGTGTAGGAAGCTTTTTTGTAATATGGAAATCATGGATGCAGCGTCTTATGACTACACTGTCGAAGCTGTCAACATTATAATTCCTTTTAAAGGCACTTCAATTCCTTTTTCAGTGAAGAAAAAAATTAAGCTTCCGGGAGTAAATTTTATTTTTGTCCCTTATTATATTATTTATTGTTGCAATAGATAATTTAGTCACTTGTGCTGTTTATTCTGATGGAGATATTGCGATTCTATTATGTTTATATTATTATTGGAAATACTCGCGCATATTAGAAATGAATTCTTTGGATTAACGGGAAAAAGGTAATTTTGTATTTCGTAACATGATGAAAGTTAAACTTGTAAATGAAATAAAAGTAAATTAAAAAAATCAAATGGATAAAATAATAATCTTTGTTCTTGCACTACTTTATTTTCGTATTGGTACTGACCGGGTTTCATTACGACCGTAGGTAGCTTCATCAGAGTATATATAATCAATACTAACTATGGGACTGTATACTAATTACAAAAAATTGCGACAGGACAGAATACTGATAGTTGTTTTTTTAATGTTTATAATTATTTCATTTTGCATTTTTAATTACAGTTTATTTTGTGTGGAATTACCCATGAGGTGAAATTTTTACAAAAATGGCGCTAAATAAATAATCCTATTTTATTATTATTATTAAAATTATGTGATATTCGGGTTTACTTGTAATTATTGGCCAAAGGCAGTGTCTACTTATGTTAATGTTAATACAAATATCAATGGCTGTAAGTAAACTTGTAAATGTAAAAATTAATGATGCAAAACACCCTATATTTTGCAACACAAAATTGACGTGCTATCACCTCCGTGCTCGGAAATACAGTAAACCCTCGTTCATCATGATCCCGGCTAGTGCGGAACAGTTATATTGTGATCTTTTTTGTCTGGCCCTAACATGTGCCAGTAATCGTCATAATGAATGATGACACATGTGTGCTATCTTATTTCTCGCTTGCTGCTTTTTTTTATGTATGCAATGTTGGAAATGCTACACATGTACAAGCATTGCATACATAAAAAAAAGTGTGACTGAGACAAAAGAATGCCAGTACTGGTCCCTAGTACAGTTGAAGTGCATTTGAGTTTATCGAAGGGTTGATGTAGATGATATTCAGACTTAAAAATCACACAGCGAACCCTTAACTAATGAAGAGCTGCAGAAAATGGACTGCCATACTGGAAAATGACATCTCTGAATTTATTCTCATGCGATAGTTAAGTGTTAAAACTATTGAAAAGGCCCTTTCTCTTCACAATCAATGCATGGAGTTGTTAGAAGAGATAGATGAAGATTACGAGCGAGTGAGTGCTGTGAAACCTGGCATTCATTACTTGACAGTTATCGGGAAATTTTGCACAATAAACGTAGAGAGGCCAAACAACATTCCTTTTTGCAACGCAGAACAAAATGAATAAGTTATTAATTATCAATGTAACCCCTTTTTCGTTATAAATAATGTTTATTTTATTAATAAAGTTAATAAAAATTAATAAAGTGTTTTTCGAATATTAATTTCTTTTTTCAAAATCCCCCGTTGGTCGCGAAATTTTGCTTATCGCGACCATGTCCAGAACGTATCCTCCGCGATAAACGGGGGTTACCTGTAGACTGACTCGTGTATGAGTGCGTTCGACCGTGGCTTCACCAATTGGCGCGGTAACTACCACAAACAACTCATACATAAAAAATATTATTAATTATCTGAATGCACTGTATTTATTTTAAAATAATCAGTACATTTTGATATTTTTTCATACTGTTTATATCAAACTTTTTAACGATTGCTAAAATGATATGATGGAAAAACAACTTAAACAAAGGAATTCAAGTTGGATAATTCAAAATAAGTCTATTTTTTTAGAATATTTTTCTACATTTAGTACATTTTTTTTTTACACAGGAAAAACAATTATTTTATAAAAATTTTACACTTTTTCATATTCTACCATGATACTGAAAACAAATTCATACAACCCGACAAACTGTAACTTGCCATTATCAAATGCAAAATTGTTATATTACAATGTAAAGTATTAAATAAATACAAACAGCAGTCACACTATAATAATATAAAAACTAACGGACCCCATCTCCCCAAATTTGAGATCTCCCCTATCTGTTACAAAGATGTGGAAAAAATAGTAGATGACCTGAACATAGACTGCTCTCCAGGCCCGGACGGAATATCCGCTAGAGTAATTAAATCGTTCAAAGAAATATTACTAAAACCTATAGTTCATATATTTAATTTAAGCATCACAAAAGGTATTTTCCCGTCCCAACTAAAAACGGCTAAAATCACACCCGTACATAAAGCTGGCAATAAAGACGATCCAAATAACTACCGACCTATATCCATCCTAAATTTACTATCTAAGCTGCTAGAGAAATGTGTTTGTAATCAATTCACCAACTTTTTAGAAAAACACCAAATTTTAGCCAACAACCAGTTTGGATTTAGAAAAAATCGGGGTACACAAGAAGCAATACAGGAAGTTATTGGTTATATTTCAGACAAACTTGACAATAATAAAAAATGTATAGCAATAGCACTAGACTTGACGAAAGCTTTTGACACAGTTTCACATGAAAAAATGCTTCACAAACTAAAACAGACTGGACTTTCGGAAGCAAGTTACAACTGGTTCAAAACTTATCTTACAGACAGAACACAATTTACACAACTTGACAAAACTAAAAGTGACGAACATTACATCAAATACGGAGTCCCTCAAGGAAGTACACTAGGACCTGTTTTATTCCTCCTATACATAAACGATTTATGCAAGCTAACAACGGGGGGGAAAGTAGTTACTTTTGCAGACGATACAATACTCCTGTTCCACGCTTCATCATGGGATCTTGTTTTCAAAGCAGCTGAACTGGGTTGCAACATAGTAAAACACTGGCTGGAAAATAATTTGCTAACAGTCAATCTCAAAAAAACTAAGTATTTGACATTCAGCATAGATAAAAGAGGGCAGCCATCTAGCGATTTAAAATTGACTATGCATGATTGCCAACACCAAAACTGTGATTGCACCCCCTTGGAAAATGCAGATAGTGTGAAATACTTGGGAATCATAATAGACAGGCACCTAAACTGGAAACTTCACATTGAACTATTATCGGGAAAACTTTTAAAACTCATTTACCTTTTTAAATCCATACGTAATATTTTTAATAAACAGCAACTCAAAACTATCTATTATGCTCTTGCCCAGTCATTTTTGAACTATGCGATTCCAAGTTGGGGAGGTACTTACAAAACCACATTAAAACCAGCTATAACGGCACAAAAAACCTTGCTCCGAGTCATTAATAAGAAACCATTCACATACCAATCAGACAGACTATTCAGAGAATTTAATGTACTGGACGTTAGACAGCTGTTCGTTAAGTCTACCCTCATCTTCTACATTAAAAACACAAACCACCTAACAGCAACCAGTAACTCGCATTCACATAATACTAGACAAGCATTACGAAACCTTGACGAAATACCAAAAACTAAGACAACACATGGACAGAAAAATTACTCATACATAGGGCCTAAAATATTTAACATATTTAAAACAGACTTCCCGGAAATCAGAATATACTCAATTAATAAAATAAAAGCTTTAGCAAACAACTGGCTTACCTCCAAAGGTAGAACAGCAACTGAAAATTTACTTACTGTAATTGCGTAATAATGTCTTTAAATAAAAATATATACTTATATAAATTAATTAATTAATTAAGGAAAATAAAAAAATAATCTTAAACAAAACTTTAACCCTTTTTACATTAAACAATTACTCTACACATATTTACACTTGGACTTATGACTAACTCAACTTTCACTAACATTCCACTTGATACTCTATAGATACATAATAACTACCTTATGAAAATAAATACTACTGACGAACTCGAAAAAATACTATAATTGTGTGCTATAACGCCACTCTGGGACAGGCGTAGCCTAGTAGAGTGGCATAATCCACAAATTAAACAAAACAAAAAAATGTGTAAATTATCTTATGTTTTATCTTATGTTTTATTGTTAAATTAGTATTAAGTATCTTATTTGTAAACAAGGATTTTTAAATAAATAAATAAATAAATAAATAAATGTATTATAAATTTATCCGATTGTATCAATCAACAATACATTAAAAATAATTGGGTTTGCAATACACTACTTACTGAGATTTAGTTTCAAAGCAATGTGCGACTGTTAAACGCAAATCGGCGATAAAAATATTCTTCTTTTATTGGCTAATATTGTATCTGACTGGGCTCATCCCTTAATAATTTAAGGGATGAACTGAACCTATTTATTTATCTTAATAATTTAGTTCCACACATAATGTTGTGTGGGCTAATATATGATTTCACTGAGACATATTGCATTCCATCTAATCATTTAAAAGTTTTTATAATAAAATTTTTGCACTTCAGTTTAACCCTCCTTATATTCTCCATGTTTTGAATTTCCTTTGGCAGGCTATCGAAGATTTTTATACCTTTATACTTCGTACAATTTTGTGAGGTGTTTTTCTTTTTCTTTGGTAAAATTATGTTGTCGCTTCCTCTTGTATTGTAGGAATGAAAATCCTTATTCAGCTTCATCCTGTCATTAAAGTATTTGGGTACTAATCCATGTTTAATTTTAAATATTTGCACCATTACATTATACATTATTCTTTGATTTACAGTTTCCAGTCCTAGGGCATTCAACATTTTTGTTATTTTAGTTCTCCTATTAGGGAAAAAATTATTTATTTATTAATATGTATATTACATGGTATACGTGAATTTTTGATTTTTTACATTTGTAACATTTTATGCTTCGTCAACACAAAATGATCACTAATATTGCCTTCTCATCTACACCTATAAAAAGCAGCACTCGGTTTTGATCGTATTCGATAAAACAATTTCTCTAATATTTTTTACATTTTGCTAAAATTTTAATTTAAAATGTCTGAGAATATTACCAAATATGAGGTAAAAGCAGAGGATGATCAATATCTAGCGTGTGCAGTATGTAAATTGAAACATGAATTTTGCATAAACATAAATTTTGAAAAAGAGAGAAAAAACTATGTTCATCCGATACAATATTATGATATACATATTAAAATATGTATCTGATATACATATTAAAATATGTATCTGATATACGTATTAAAATATGTATCTGATATACATATTAATAAGGCAGCTTCCATAAATGATATCACAGGTTTGGCGGGGAGGGGGTCAGCAGAATAGGGTAATTTCACATTATGTTTTTTTAATAGAAAAATCTTAACTTCGGTTTGGAAAATATGTTTATGAAAAAGATTTTTTTAATATTTTAACATAAAAAACGATTTTGAAAATCACGATTTTAAACTCCTGCCACAATGCACAATTTCGTATATGATCCAGATGAAGAATCTACTTTGGATCCAGAGGATACGGACACAAATCGTGTAGACAGCCCAGAAAGCAACTGCTCTGATATTGACAGTCCCCATGAAACAGATACGGAGCAATCTTCGAATGAAAATTGTTCTCATGTTATCTTCACTCCACAACGACGATAATGTTGATCAAGAGACAGGCATCGAAGCTAAACCAGAAATTGTTACAATATATAATAGTACTAAAAGAGGTGTGGATGTTGCGGATCAAAAGAAGGAAGACTGCTCCGTTGCACGAATCTTGTCTACATGGCCAATGCGACTGTTCTTTTCTATTTTGAATTTAAGTGGGATCATTGCGCAAATTATATACAAAGCAAACACACAAACTTTGATTGCAAGACGTGTATTCCTAAAAGGTGTGACTCTGGAGATGGTGAAACCACATACTTCACGAAGATCACATATGTAGAACATTTCCAAAGATCTAAAGTTCCGAATGAAGTGGTTTGTACCTCTTCCTAATGTCGAAACTGAGCCTGAACCTAGTGGCTTTTGTGCACTAAGAAGGAAAAATAAACACTCTAAAAAAGCGTGTACGTTGTGCAAAAAATCATTCTGCACTGAGCATGTGACATACATGTGCAGTATGTGTTTCAAGAGATACATTTCCCCAGATGACATGGAAAACTGAATAATTTAATTTACGTTGTTTTTGATTTTTTTTCGTTTTGTTAATTTAAGGCCAAAGTTTAGAAGACTTTTGATTTATGCATAAATAAGGCTGCATTGTATGATAATTAGTTTTAATAAAATACTTTTAATACGTAACCAAATGCTTATCATTTATTATAACCATTTTTTCATTTTAATAAAATATTACTCATATTTGAAAATACGATTTAAATAGCGTAAGCATTTTGCTCACGCGCGCCTTTTCGTGTAACATTTTAGGCCGCGCCTTCTCACGGGTTAATGGAATATGTAGTAGTTTGTAAAAATTTTATTATAAAAATTATGAATGAAAACATTGTCCCACACCATCCATACTGAGTTACAAAATATAATTTATTTTTCTGAATCTATTTCATATATCTTCATTGGCTATAAAATGTGAAATTACCCTATTGTGTCGGTGGATCTTTTAAATTATGTGACATGAGGAATTTGTTCATAAGGTAGCCTTCAAATGTGAAATTTTGAGATTTCAAACTGTTTATTATCTATTAATGTTTTATAAAATGGCATAAATAACACGATAATTCCAAAGAGTCACATGGTATTTAAATAATTGACTCACTAATTGTAATCGGTTTATTCCATTTTTTAAATTCCTTATAGTCTACGATACTACGAGTACTCTACTTGTGGTTTAATCCGCCTAAAATACTTCTACAAGTGCGTCAATTCTATAGCTATGATACTAATTTCAAATGTCTGCCTGTCTGTAACTCACTGGAATTACAACACTGATGACTAGCTACTAATGTGGCCCGAGCGCCTGAGTGTGATATGTCAATTGGCACGCGATTCAGGTTACATGTAAGGAACATTATTAATCATTATGTGCCATGATTTTTCACAGGTTTGTGGCTAGTAAAATCATAAATTTGTTATTTCATTACGTGAATTCGGAAAGGTAATAATTCCGACAAAAACCCTCTAAAGGTTTATTCCATCAATTAAATTCGCCTTTATAAATCAAAATAATATATATTGGGAGAGGGGGGAGTTAAATTTTTACAAAAAAACTGTGAAGGGTGAATTTTATGTGATACATGTTTTATTTTGATTTATTTCATAGGAATTCCAATTCAGTACAGTTTATTTCAAAGTACTGACTGCATGCGCATCACGTATGCACTATGCTAAAAAAATGGCATGAGTACAGTTTACAGTCAGGATTGAATAAGGTACACAATTTAACTTTTTTGAAATGTAATAATTTTCAAATATGTCTTAGAGCCTGTCCAGATAGTGCTCTCGCGCGTAATCGAAATACTGGAGCTACATATATCCCGTCCAGATGCCCGTACGCTCACTCGCGCGTAGTACGCTTGCTACGAGTCGATATTCGCGCAAGCGCCGCGCGTGTTGAGATGCTCAGGCCTCATTGTTGCGTCCAGAACTATGCGTGAGTCCATGGTAGAGATCCGCAATATTGGGTTTGGGTTTGGAATATCTAAAGTTTTTTCGACAAGTTTTTATATAAAACAGAGTTTTTAAAAATTGTGAAGTCATTACTTTTACCATATGCGCCAACATCTACTGAAATATAAAACTCAATGTCTGTCTGTCTGTCTGTTCTCTATACAAATCCACAAAATTTGTCCGATTCGATTGAAATTTTGCATACTTATGCTTTGGGACCTGGCGGGTAACATAGGCAACATTTCCCCCTATTATCATACCTCTTCCCCTCCCCCTGGCATATTTTCGATGCAAATCTGTACCGTTTGACCGATCAGACTCAAAATTTGAAAACTTATTCTTTAAGACTCGGCGAGTAACATAGGCGATATTTCCCCCTATTCTCATATCCCTTCCCCTCCCCCTGACATATTTTCAATGCAAATCTGTACCGTTTGACCGATCGGACTCAAAATTTGGAAACATATTATTTAGGACTTGGCGAATAACATAGGCGATATTTCCTCCCTATTCTCATACCACTTCCCCACCTCCGACATATTTTCGATGCAAATCTGTACCGTTTGACCGATCGGACTCAAAATTTAGAAACTTATTCTTTAGGACTCGGCGGGTAACATATGCGACATTTCCCCCCTATTTTTTTAACCCTTCCCCGCTCTTATATATTTTCTTTGCAAATCATTCGAATCGTATCTTTGTTTACCCTCACAAATTTATTTTAAACTTAATCCTTAACCCGTGCAACGCCAGATAAGGACAGCTAGTTTATTATAAATCTAATAAAAAACACAAGTAGACCTCTTTCCATTTAAGAAAGACAATTGAATTAGTATATGTAAGCCGTACATACAAGCACAGTATACTAAGAACAGTAATACGTCTTCATACAAACTGCCCATTAGAATGTGTGCGTGCTTGCTCGGCGCCGTGTACGCACGCACCGTGACGCACAAATTGACATAGAATATGGGGGCACAAGGCGGCGGCAGTAAGGGCTGTGCCTTTGGTGCCATTCGCGCTCGCAGCCGCCGCTTTAGAAGAAAAATGCGCTTCCTGAAAAAAATGTGTTTTTATGTTTGTGGTGCTTTACTAAAAAGGTGTGTTGATTATTACAAAGACTGTGAATTTTTAAAAGTCTATCTTGATGTTAATCAGCTTTCTTGCAATTTAAGTGCAGAAACTAGGTATACTAATTACAGAAATTTTCGGGTTTCGTGTCTACCTTATGCGTCGGAATCTCAGACGCTACGAGTAAAGTGACAGCCCTAGCGTCAACGCATTAGTAGGTTAATAACTCGCCGACAGGTCGGAGATAAACTACTGTTCTGGGTGTACTGTGGTACAAGGCACATTGTTTCGTTGTGTTGGTGTTAACATCAACACCACGAAACAATGTGCGTCATACGCACGGCTTACACATAATAATTTGATTGTCTTTCTTAAATGAAGAGAGCTCTACATACCTATTATTAAATATTTATTCAAAATTGCACATATAGAGATTATTAAAACATTTAAAAGATAATGAAGTTATATGGCGCAGAGCACATAAATAAACATATAAACAAAGCAGGAAAACGGATTTCATACAGATTATGGTCAATGATTGTACTGAACACGTTTTAGAAGAACACAATTTTTTCACAAATCTTTTAAATTTAAATAAGAAAGTTTAAGTAGGTACATAATATATACACAAAACTGTTGAAAAAAAACTGACATAAAACACATTCTCCTGAAATAGCTAAAACCTTCACCGGCTGTTGAATGCATGTCCACAGTGAAGTGGGGAAAGGTCAAATGGTATCCTGTCAGCGGGGGTGTAAGATATAGCGATATAACATGTGTCGGTGACAGATTGTTACACATGTTTGTCGATCGATACTCTCGAGTTTTGTCGATGCTAACATCGAATTAAACATAATACATATTTCAAAATATTCATGTTTATTTTATGCTGTTTTGAAACTAAAATCACGGAACCAACAAAAATGTTAGAATTAATGATAAATTGTAATTAATAATGTTCGAGATATCCATGCTCTACTGTACCTCTTGTTAATTGGGGTTTTCCAGTGTATATTTTAACCTGTCGGGTGCCGGAGCGCAGACCTGCGCTCCCTAGACACGTATGCGAATTCGGCCTATTTTACCTGCGTTTTGGGTTTTTAAAGCTTATCTCAAGTTTTTGAATGAATAAACAAGTTCTATTTGTCAAGTAACCTCATTTGCCGCGCAAACCGGACAAAAAATCATTCCTAATGTCGCTTCGAACCGCGCATAATTATGTGTTTAAAAAAGTGTTTTTATATTCTTTGATATATTTAGAACGAAAATATTGAAATACCATATCTTTAGTGTTATTGCTTCCATGGTTTTATTCGATATACATGTGCGTACATTTTTGACAGTAAATTTCGTTACTTATTTTCATAATTAATAAATAAGCAATTATTGTACAAGTAATTATTGAAATATGTAAAAGTAATTTTTGAAGTCTGTATATTGAGAAATCAGAAACTGCAACTTCTTAGCGATTATTTTCGATTTTTACATGAATATAACCATCAGAAAAAAATGTCTAAAAAACAGCAATCGTGCACGAAATTGCGCAGCATCCGACCGGTTAAATAACTTAGCAAGTACTTCTCTTTCTTACCGATCAAGGTCCATTTCACACACACACACCGAATCTTAGAAAAAAATATTTTCAAAAATATTGATTATAAATAGAAATAATATGTCACACTTTGACTTCAAGGGCATATAAATGAATATTCAGGTCTGTTTTACACACTGTTATAGACACTCAATAAAAATTTTACACAATGTTATACACACTCAATAAAAATTGTTTGATATTTCATGAAATCAAATCATATTTGTTGTAATAAAAGCACTTTTGATACAGTCAATATAGTTTATTTATTGAATTTAGTTCAAAACGGATATACACAAAAATAAAATGAAACAATATATATAACTTGAGTTAACTGATACATATTAGTAGTTAGCTACTTTTAGCAGACATGCATAATATTATTTGGAAGTAAGAATTTTCAATCTTTCGCAGTCATTTAATTTCGGCTGTATGACAACAATATTGCAAACCTATGCTTTTTTTTAAACTATATTTAAATATATTTATTTGGTCCTGTTTAAAATAAATAAAAAAATATATAAATAAATTGACTAAATTAAAATACTCAATTGGATTTTAACACCATTTATTTATTCAGAAGATTTCCAGCCTTCACAATTCTGTCCATCTTCGTAATTCTGAAAATTTCTGACCACCAACCCATGTGCAATATCCAAGACACAAGACAATTAGAATGTTACTATTCCGACACGCCGCCGTCTGTGTTTTTAATCTAAACTGAATTTTGATGTTTGCAATATATTCCTAATCTTCAACATTTTGGTTTACGCCAAAGAGGAAATAGTAACGCTTTCACCCCCAGAGTTTTGGTATGCGTATATAGAAATAAAATATACTGGATTGGAAAGTAAAAGAATATGGAAATATACTTGAAGACATATGATGAGCGAGAACTGAAGATATAGGAGAAGAGTTGAATTAGTAGATAGTCAATGACTTATAACAAATAAGGTAGTGGACAATTAATTGAAGGTGAATAATATAATACTCGAGAATAGGGTGAGAAAAACAATGAATTGAAACGCCAAGCGCTAATGTGGATTACGGTATCTTATACAATAATAATAACTATCACAGTAAATTTCAAACTCGCAACATAGGTTGTAGACATCCACAGCACTGTCAAGACTTTTGAGGGGTCAAAATTGTTACAGTAATGAAATAAATTTAAAAAAAATATTATTTTGCAGTGAGAAAAATCAATCTTCCAAAATCTTTTACTAACTTTAAGTTGTATTAAACATGGTATCACAAGTATACTAAATACAAGGAAAAGATAAAGTCTAATAATACATCCTTTATTATAATCGACTTATGAGATATATTTAATAATCAACAATAACAATTTTTAAAAATAATTTTCCAGAATAACTGACACCAGTTCTTAAGTACTCATGTGGACGTACATTGGTAATCATTCTCACTGGAGAATAATATTTAAACAATTTGGTGCAGAAAAAGAGTACATATGTGTATTATCAAGATACACAATCAATCATACTTAACAACATTAAACAATAACAAACGTCTTAGTGCCGGTTGTTTCATCGTTGGTAATGGTAATTTTAGTCCTAATCAAACAACCGACCCTTAGTAATATTTGCATGTAAATTATACCATACTTGTACATATGTACATTCTAAAATAGAAGAACATTTATCCGAGATTTCAATATAAATTATATTACTAAGTCTTAATTATTCTGTTCACTTGGCCCCTCTCTAAAGAAGTTTTGAAAAATAAAATTATTAAAATTATCACAAATAATATTTTGGTGGATTTCACAAATTGACCAGGATTTTGAAAATGCCTGCAAAAAATGTCCTCCCACAAAACCAACTTTTCAATTATAAATTAACTTAAATAGGGCCAGTTATTTTATCAGTAATAAAAGTTAAGAAAAAAGCACAGATTTTTGCATGCTCCACCAATTGAGCAACCTGTTTTCGGAATAATGTTTTTTATTAACTTTTACTATTACTACCGACCAAACAACCAGCCCTTACACTGTTGGATTAAATGAGCTATCGCAACGTAGAAAATCATTTTCATCTACATTCTAAGCATGATTGAAAAATTATAAATGCAACTCTTAATTCAATTACTTTTGTATGAAAATATTTCAATAATAATCCCTCCTGCTACGACCTCCTCCCCCCCTGAAGCCTCTACCGCCACCACGACCACGTTCTGGATTTTCAAGGACTTTCTTCTTATACCTTTCTGCCATGTTCAGCAGTTGCTCTGGAACTTCTTGCTCGGCTTCTCTCAAAATTTTAATCAATCCTTCTGCCTTGGACCAGTCATTCCGGCTGATGTAAGAGATAGCCGTTCCGGTGCGACCCGCACGTCCGGTTCGTCCTACCCGATGCACATATTCCTCCATGTTGTGGGGAAAATCAAAGTTTATGATATGTGTGATATTGTCTATGTCCAGCCCTCGACTCGCGATGTCTGTGGCTATTAAGATATTTACAGCACCAGAGCGCATATCTTCCAAAGATTGCTCTCTATCACACTGATCCAAGCCTCCATATATGCTCTGATAAAGTATACCTAGTAGAGCAATATCCGCTGAAATTTGTATGGCTGTAGTTCGGCGACCACAGAACACAATCACTTTATCGTCAGGCTCCATCGATTTAAAAAAATCTACTAGTATGGCAAACTTTTCATCCATGTCATCATTTACGAAAACTATCTCCTGCGTAACAGTGTGAACAGCTGCCAGGTCCAGATTGCCAACCACCACTTGGATGGGGTTTACCATGTACGACAACCCCAACCTTTGGACAGCATTAGGCCAGGTGGCTGATGTCATTACAGTTTGTCTGGTGGGTCTAATCTTTAATAAACTGACTCTTATTTGTGGTCCAAAACCCATATCCAGCATTCTGTCAGCTTCATCCAACACCAAATACGTAACCGCTTCCACATTAATGTGGCCTGCTTTAACTAGATCGTTAAGTCTGCCTGGAGTCGCGATAATAATTTGCACCCCCCTGGACACCTCTTCGATCTGATCTGTCCTGCTAGCTCCACCGTATATACATACGGCTTTATATCCCTTGTATCGATACTTATTGACCTCCCGCTCAATCTGCAAGGCTAACTCTCTGGTGGGGGCCAGCACGAGGACGTTTGGTCCATCACGTTCCTCCAGCGGTGTTGGTTGTTTGTCAATGTGGATAAGTGCAGGCAGCAAAAATGCCAAAGTCTTTCCTGTCCCTGTTTGCGCTATTCCGATCAAGTCATGCCCACTCAAAAGTATCGGCCATGCTTGTGCTTGAATAGGCGAAGGAGTGACAAAACCCTGCTTTCGGATTTCTTCAAGTATATCAGGGTAAGCAGCGAAAGCTTGGGCAAAATTCATCACGGGGTTTGGAATTTTAGGCAGCAACGGATCATCAGGGTTATCACAAATGCGCTTGACCGTAATGTCATAGTTCATCTCTCGCCATTTTGCTACTTCTATTTCGGACATCTTTGCTACATCGGGATCTTCCTGATAAAAATTCTTCAAAATGGGGGGAAGTGCGGCCCAGTGTGCTTCCTGCTGCCGTACGCTTTCATTATAAGATGTCACCCAATCGATTGGTTCTTCCTCTGGTTCACTGTGATTATCATCTCGATTGTTTTCGGGTGCATATCTCTCGGGGCCTGCATAGTTAACAAAAGTATACTCCGGTGGCTTCACCTCGACTAAACGTTCTATGAGCGATCTCGCTCTTAATTTGGCTTCATCGGTTCCATCAACGGACACTATACTATAATCTGAGGAATCTTGTGATCTATGTACTTTGATTCTTGCTTGGCTCGACGCTTCGAGCTCTCTTATTTTACTTCCACCTTTGCCGATTATTCGGCCGACCATGTCCGACTTCACTTCAATTTTTTCACAATTGTCGGGATAATTATCGTTTTGCCTGCGCCAATCCGTTCTGACGATCCTTGATCCTCGATTACTATTTTGGCGATATCTATTGTTGTCACCATACTGTTGCCTCTCGCCACCATAATTAGTAGTTGGGACCGACGAAGTATATGCATTACTATCGTCGTCACTATTCCAACCGTCATCTGCCATATTGTGTTTGAATATCAGAATAGTAAACCGTTAAGTATAATAAAATATAAAACTATACCAAATCCATGTGGTTCAGTCACAATATCTCAGATCGGTAAATATTTAACCTTCCGATACATGCAGACACGAGAGAATTGTATGACAACAGGTCGGTAGTTAGTACGTCAAACGGGATTTCTTATTCTTAAACTTAATAATCTTATTTCTTAAGATTTATTAAAACTACACTTATTAAAACTAAACTTACACTTCGAGACTTTAAAATCAAACCCTGTCTGATTAATTTAAAATACATAGGTATTCCAAATCACAGAAGAGATGTTCCAAATCCAAAAGCCGCCTCTGCACTAGTGATGTGTCCGCTCTGTGCTCACTACTATAATGTAGTACTACATTACATTGAAGTGCACACTTCGCACGTTTTGAAGTGTAGTGCACACTACAAACTACAAACACCAAAGTTATTGAAAGTATAAACTTCAAATAGTACACTTCATTTCAAAGCGAACACTACAAAGTACATACACTTCAAAGTTACCGAAAGCATGAGAAACATACTTTAAATAGTGCATTTTTTACGTGAAATTTTTGGGAAGTTGATGTAGCTAAACGAAGAAACCTCTGGAAACTGTAACAACCCCCCCCCCCATGGTTTGAAATTTTTTTGGAATCGAATAAAGAAATCTGGTTGGCGACCTTTTTTTTTTGTTTTAGGTCGCCAAATGTTACTTTGGAGAAAATATCGTCATTTATCTTAAATATTTTTCTCGTTGACCTTTTTTTTTTTTTAGCTCGCCAAATATTTATTTGGGAAAAAATACTTCACTTCATTTAAAAATTTACTTCACTAGTACTACAATTACTTTATTTCATTACTTCACTTCATTAACATTACAATTACTTCATTACTTCACTTCAATTACTTCATTTCGTAGTACTACAATTACTTCACTTCACTTCAGTAGTTTTTACTACAATTGTAGTGTACACTTTGTAGTCTTCAAACTTGTGAACGTGTGTGTGTTGTAGTCTTCATTTTGAAATTTAGTTTTTCCCTTCGCTGCTCTACACTATTAGCGAAGTCGGCCGAAGCAAAACGAATACGATAGTGTGGAGTTGTGGAGGGGTACTTCGTGTTACTTCGGGTCTCCGCGGACGACTTCCGAAAGTTGTCGGTATTTGGGCTAGGGATGATCGATATTCATCGATGATGCATAAACATCGATGTTCAGCGGGAAAACATCGATGTTAAGTCCTCGATAATATCGACACATCGATGTTATGAGAATAATATCTAAACATCGATAAACTCTAAGCCATCTGACGTAAATTAAGTGCACTACTGACTAATGTGGTTGTTAACATTAGTTCACCTTCAACCAAATGTAACCGAACAAAGCTGAATGAAAACTTAATCCTTTGCATTTCTTAAACCAAAGGGTTTTAAAAAAATCTGTCAACTTCAATCAATTGACGTTGATAGATCTTTCTTCTTGTGAATGTGTAGCGGAAGCGGGTGTTAGAAGACTGATTTTTTTTAAGTTAAAAGAATGAAACTTCCAAAACGAAATAACAGGTATCGTAAATCCTTATTCTATCGTATACTACATCATTATTTAACAAGTCCGGTAGCTGATTTAAAACAAGATCCATTACTTTTATAGCAAGTGCTAGGATCCACCTATCTAAAGTTGAAGAAATTAGCGATTAAATACTTGTGCTGCACAGCAACTTCGAAAGCTTCGGAAAGACTTTTTTCAAAAGCTGATCAACATCTGTACCAACAGAGAAATAGATTAAAAGGAACACTTCTAACAAAACTACTTTTTTTGCAAAGTATACCTAAAAAGAACTGGGACTGTTGATTTTTTGTACTTTTCCTAAATACCTTCTTTTTTAAATATAGGATAAAATAGATAAAATAATAATTGTTTTCTAAAAATGTATTTTAAAACATTTGGTGACGTTCCTTCTTAGAGCTCAACTTTCTAAACCATTGTCTGCGTTATTTTTGAGGGGTCGCTGGTACAAATTCATTGTCCGTTTCTACCCGTTGATATAAAAAATAAATGTTTATTTCGCTCCCCAAAACATCGATGTTTTCGGACATCGATGTTTTTCCTTCGATATTTATCTCATATCGATACTTTTGAATCGATGTTAACATCGATGTTTTTCTAATATCGATCATCCCTAATTTGGGCCGAGTCAAAGGAATCTGAAGTGACCCGAAGTTCGTGCGGAATACTATTCTATGGGCAACTGAGTTCCTCGCAGTGTGGACACTTCGGGTTATCTCGGGCTTCGGTCGACTTTGCGAGTAGTGTAGTGCCGGCTAAATACACTTTACTAGAATGGTACGTTCAGTTCGGTACGCAGCGCTCGACGACTTTAACCAAAGGCAAAGGCTAGTCAATCGAAGTAGATATAATGAAAGAGTGCCGCCTTGCACCTTGCATTTGCCTGAACGTATCATTGAGTTAAGGGAATGTCATGACATTTCACCCAAGTGTAAACAATATTTTCTACTAGTATTCAACAAAAGTTATGCTACTAACTACGAGCTACGAGATACCTGTGTAATAGCGGTCAAGACATGAGTTAGGATAATGCAAACTAAACAGAATAGACCCGTTAGGTTAGGTTGTATCAACTTTATAGTAATCTTTCATTTAAATTGTTTGATTGGTGAAAAAACAAAACGAACGATTACTATAAACCAAGTTGATACAGCCTAACCTGACGGGTCTGTTCTGTTTAATTTGCGTTTTCCTAACAATCACGTCTTAACCGGTCGTATGCTAGAGCGTAGATCTGCGCGACAACTTTTGTACCCTCTATGTGCCGGAGCGCAGATCTGCTCCCCAGACGCGTATGCGAATTCGGCCTATTTTACCTGCGTTTATGGGTTTTTAAAGCTAATTATTGATTGTATCTCAGGTTTTTAAACGAATGAACGAGTTTTATTTGTTAATTAACCTCATTTGCCGCGCAAACCGAACAAAAAATCATTCCAAATGTCGTTTTCGAACCGCGCACTAATTGTGTTATTTATCTGTTAAAAAAAAAAAGTATTATTTTCAAATAGAAAGTGTTAAAATTAAGTATTTTTATATTCTTTGATATATTTAGAACTAAAATATTGAAATACAATATCTTTAGTGTTATTGCTTCCATGGTTTTATTCGATAAACATGTGCGTACATTTCTGACAGTAAATTTCGTTACTTATTTTCATAATTAATGAATAAGTAATGATTGTACAAGTAATTATTGAAGTCTGTATATTGAGAAACCAGAAACTGCTACTTCTTAGCGATTATTGTTGATTTTTACATGAATATAACCATCACAAATAAGTGTCTAAAAACAGCAATCGTGCGCGAAATTGCGCGGCAGACAGGGTACATTCCACGTTACGTACGGCCGGCATCCGACCGTTTAACCGCTATTATACAGGGTGTCTCGTAGCTAGTAGGAAAAACTTCCTTAGAGACTTTTTCATTCAATTTCGAATAGAAAATATTCTTCACACTTTGGTTGACGTGTCGGTTGTGCCTTGTGAATAATTAAGGAGATAAGCGACATTAAAGTTTGCATTTTTTTCAACATTTATGATCGATTTGTCTGTGAAACGTTAGAATATCATGAAAGTAAAATGCATTTGATGCAAAATGCGAACATCGCTTTGATGCAAGTCAAATAAAATTATTAAAACCGTGCAGAAATTTTAAGCATTTTTTGCAAGGTTTTTAATTATTTTATTTGACTTGCGTCAAAGCGAATAAATTTTAAATATTGGATATAAATTACCTTTAAAAAAAATAGAGATGCGAACACGGAATACGTGCCACATCAATATTCTTTCTATTTTGATAATCGGACTAACTTGCTGGTCTGGATTGAGATTCGAACCCGCGACCTTTGGATCACGAGACGAGAGTCCTAACCACAAGACCAACAAGCTACTTTCATGATATTCTAACGTTTTACAAAAGATAAGTCATAAATATTGAGGAAAAAATGTATACTTATCTCCTTAACTATTGACATTTTACCCAAATTGTAAATAATATTTTCTGTTCAAAGTTGTATAACATTATGCACTTCGTATATTTTGACGTGATGACGTTTGACAGATGTCTTGTTATTTCTCATATAAATTTAACGCTTACATAAATAAGAATATCGGCTGAAATTATTGAACTGAACTGTTAACAGATATGTATATTTATTAGTATGTACTAAGAATACAATTTCTGGATTTTTGTCTATTGGATTTCTGGATTGGATAGTCTTTCATTAAGAAAAAACATAGATTACAGAGACGAAGCTATTTATCTACGGGAAAGAATATATGGAAGTCTTTTTTGTGTGTCCACAGGATTTAAGACCTTTCTTGACTAGCTTAGGCCCAGTTGTTTCAAGTTCGATCAAAGTAAGCCTAAATCCTGGCTTAAACTGAGCTTAACCTCAAGGTTACGCGAAATCTCGCAGAAACGGTTGTTTCAAACTAAAAATCTATCAAATATCAGATATGGGGTGTTGCAATTGTGTAAACTAAAAATCATAGACATAATGAAACGTTCATCGATTCTACCCAAGTGCATTGAAGAAGGACCGATCGCATATCCGGCCGTTTTATGAGCTCATATCGGCCCTAAACTTTCGCCACTCAATTCGGCATTTTTTTTGCTTAAGAGATCATTCTCCTTACTCCCCTTAAACTTGTAGAGGCGACCCACAGAACCCCTTAACTATATCCTAGGTGCAAGAATGAGGAGGGGAGCCTTGGTTTATTTGTTTATTAAATATAATGGCAATAACATCTGTACATGGAATGCAATGGAGTTCATAAAGAAAGAAATATACAACAATAGTAAACAGTACAAGAAATTGAATGAGATGATATACATTTATGTGAGGAAATACAAATAAAGCCAAAGAATGTGAGTTGTAAGTAAATGAGGTGAAAACAAAGCCATGACACAAACAAAGTATATGAAACGAAAATGAACACGTAATTGCACCGTTGAGACAGTTAATTATAAGAGATCAACCCAAGAATAACCACATGCATTTATCAACTTTTGAAAGCTGTTATGTTATACTTCTTCTTCTTTTTCTTATCTCATTTCCCATTTCATTTGGGGTCGGCTCTCCTTATTATTTTTTTCCACGATTCTCTGTTCTGGGCCATCGCTTCGTCCAACTGGGCATTCTTCAGGTCCTTTTCCACACTACTCCATCATGTGGCGCTGTGTCGATGTTATGTTATACATGAACCTTATTTTGCATATTTGGAATAACTGCGCTATGGCCATCCATGTTTTCTTTTTTTTCAATTCATTAATTACCGTGAAATAGTGTATAGATATCGCTGCTGGCTTATATATTGTATTTTTTATTAAAGGCACTCATTTACTTCAATACTTTTAGAGAACAATGCATTTGAAAATATGTTAAAGGAAAGTAATAAAATGATCGTGAAAAGTAATTAATACTTAAAAATGGTGAAGAGTTAATAGGTAAAGAATAATAAAATTCTTTATGCAATTTTTCATGGAAATACAATATATTTTTATTTTAATAATCAAAAAAAGGAACACAAAACAATAGTTTTATAAACAAATACAAAATATTTAAACTAAGGAATAAATAAATAAAAGCATCAAAATATGTACATAACTAGTAACAAATGTCATTAAATAATAAAATAAGTAAAAACAAGACAATGTAATATACTCTCATAATAAATTAAAACGATGTGTACTTAGTTAGTAATGTTACCGAATTTACGGTAAAGCATTTTTTTAAATATTATAGCATTATATTACGATATAAAATAAGAAATAAATAAAAATTTAATTTTATAGAATTTTTACAAATTGATATTTATTAAAAAAAATATTATTTAACATAAATATGATATACAATGTTATCTTCAGGAAATCGGCTACTTTTAAATGCTGTTGGTTAGAAAACGGTTGATACGTTATCTCATAATATTTAATTTAAATTTAATTTGACTTGGATTTTATGGGACCTTGACATAAGTTTCAATCCTGATTTCTTCAATACTAAACGATTACACGCAGATAACATAAGTCTTAGAACCTGTCCAGATGGCGCGTTTCACGCGCGAGTGCACTCTCGCGTAGACACTCGCTCGTTCTCGAGATACTGGAGCTACATTCGTCCCGTCCAGATGCTGACGCGCGTTTGCTCACGCGCATCATCTGGACGGGATGTATGTAGCTCCAGTATCTCGAGAACGCGCGAATTCACCCGCGCGGTTGCACTCGCGCGTAAAACGCCCCATCTGGACAGGGTCTTAGTTTAAATTCGAGGCGCGCAGTCTACAATCGATATGTGCAAGCGGGTTTCCTGCAAAGCACGGGATCCTTCTATACAATTAATATTTAATGGTCATGATAAATTCGATTTTTGAAGCTATATATCTTTTGGCACATTCAGGTAAATTTTTTACTGTAACGGAAGTTGCGCATGCAGCATGTAGTGGAAATGCGATACCGGAACTAACGACGCCATATTGAATTTTTGTCATCTTTTTTGCGTGAACTCGTATGCAATCAGAATCTGTTTACATGCGAGTTCACGCAATGTTTCGATTGTTTTTTTTTAAGAAAGCTTTTGTTTGCCCCAATTATTTTAAATATTCGAGGTTTCATTTCTGTAAGTACGAGTTTTAATTCTTTTCATGAAACTCAATAAAATAATCGACAATGATCAGTTTAGATTTTTATAACTCAATGCTTTGAGAATCATTAATATATAATTTTTGTTTTTATTGTGGTTTTGTTACCATTTTGTTTACTTTTTTCTATAAAAGTAATGTTTTTGCTTCTGGTTTTTCGCGTATTCATTATTAATAGATTATGCATTACTTATTACCTAGTCACCTGGAATTTTAATTTTATAAATATGAACATTATTAAATTTGCCCAGGACCTTTTTATTTAGATATACATAGTTTTGTAATCTTTATATCAAATAAAACATCACATTCCAAAACGTTTCATTGCCCTCCCCTTTCCAATAGATGGTAGCGAGATAATGAATTGGATATGAATGAAATTTTCGAAGTTTATCCACAATTTTTAAAAAATGTGCAACGCTGTGAATGTAATTATTTTGTTACTGTTTTGAAATAGATATAACTATTCACAAGACAAAAAATTATATATGTATATTTTTTATTAATTTACTTACATTGTAAGACTCCGGATGGTGAAGATTACACTACTGTATTGTACTAAGATCGTTGATATCGTTTCATTAAATAATTATTTAGATAAGGAACATTCAAGAAATAGATTCAGGTATAAGGAGTATTCAAACTCCGTGGTACTGAAGGCGAAATTCCTAGTTTAGTAATAATTCATCGGCAAACTCATAATTCGCTTCCAGAAACTCATTTCAGATTTTTATCTTACCAATACTTGTTATACTCGAAACGACGCTGAAATCTGAACAGGTACTTTAATGCGTTCACGGCGGTTTTTGGTAATACTGTAGACTGGATTTTCCTCAAAATATCTCGAATTTTGCTTGAACAGCCTCTACCGGCCGAGTTATAGTTGGTTGTTGGTAGCACTGGCTTACAGCTATTGTCAATTGTCAAAATGGCCGTCGTCTGATTTTGTGGATTGTTTTGCACCTGAAAATAAAGTATCGGTTTCGCCACGCAATACTGGGGAGGCACTTTCCTGGACAAATTATTTGATTAGTGAATCCTTTAAGACGGCTAGCCAGCTATGAAAATCGTAGTTCAGTTACCTCTCCGAGGGTCAGTGAGCATATGTGCTAACAAGTGTTAAAATGGGGTACCATTGTCTATTGTGGTTTTTGGTGCTACCTTTTTGGAACATTAATGTTGTTCACGCATTAGATGATTGCCCGAATGGTTGTTCGTGTCTATCTACTGTGGTTTCCTGCGCTGAGGCAAACTCAACCGGAATCCTCGACAAGCTTCCATCCTGGGTGGAATCTCTTGACCTAAGCTCCAGTAAATTAAAAGATAATTTATTAAGAGGTTTGTCTCATCTTAGAGAATTGTCTGATCTTAATCTCAGCAAGAATTCTTTCACTTCAATCCCATATATGGGTTATCTGAAGAACTTGCGCAAATTGAGCTTATCTCACAATGAGATACGAAGCATCACACTGGAAGCACTGACATCCTTGCCAGCATTGGAAGACTTACATTTAAACAATAATAGTATTGAAAAACTAGTTCCATCAATTTTTCCTTCAAATAACTCATTAAGAACATTGTATTTGAGCAATAATCAAATCAAAAGCATTCAGAATGGTGCCTTTGACAACTTAACAAGTCTTATTAAACTTAAATTGAACAAAAACAGGCTGTCTAATATCCCAAAGCATTTATTTCAACATCAAAGATCATTGAATGTTTTGGAACTGAATGAAAATCAATTTCAAAGAATGGAAGGTCTGATTTTTCAAGGTTTAGAAAACTTGGATACACTCAAGCTCCGAGGGAATAAGATTAAAAATTTGAGTGATGCTGTCTTTTTTGGATTAAAGTCAATTACAGCCCTGTATTTGGATCGCAATTCCATATCAACCATATCCAAGGGTTGGATGTACGGACTGGACACGCTGACTGTATTTTCCCTACCATCCAATGTTTTGATGAACATAGAGCAAGGTTGCTGGGAATTCAACGATCAGCTGGAAGAGCTTGATTTATCCAAGAACCACTTGGAAGGCATCTATGGTCATACTTTTGAACATCTATCCAATTTGAAACTGTTGAAATTAGACAATAATAGAATCTCGACTATAGCAGAGAATGCTTTTAGCCATACACCAGCATTAGAAGAGTTACAGTTGTCACACAACCAGATATCGTGGACAGTGGAAGATATGAATGGCCCGTTTCAAAGACTAGTCAATCTTCACAAATTTTCATTGGCAAACAATCACATAAAGTCTATTAGCAATAAAGCATTCCTCGGTCTCACCATGCTCGCATCGTTAGATTTAAATGATAACAATATTACGTCGCTGCAAGACTACGCTTTTGACCCTTTACAAAATTTAAGAGATCTCCATTTAAACACTAGCAGCTTGTTGTGCGACTGCAACCTTCGATGGTTAACACTTTGGTTACGCAGGCTTCCGCAGCCGAACTCCGTAAAAGCTGTTTGCGCATACCCTGCCTGGCTAAGAAATAAGTCCCTTCTTCATTTGAACCGAGAAAATTTTACTTGTAATGATTCACCCAAGCCTCGCATTCTGGAACATCCTAAAACACAGTTAGCAATTAAAGGTGGCACCTCTCACCTGCACTGTAAAGCCATTTCCAGTAGCAATGTACGCATGGTCTTCTTATGGAGAAGAAATAATGTTAATATTACCAGTCCAGTTGTGAAGGAATCTGTATCAGTTTCTGATGAACACAGCATAGAAGCTCATTCTGAATTATTAATACCCAATATTACTAATTCAGATTCTGGGAAATACCAGTGCATAGTATCCAACAGTTTTGGGACTACTTACTCCCAAAAGTCGCGAATAACGATTGTTATATTTCCCAAGTTTCTAAAGAGGCCGTCAAACATTACAGTAAAGGCTGGAGAAACAGCCAAGCTGGAATGTGCAGCAAGCGGGGAGCCGGCACCACAGATCGCATGGCAGAAAGATGGGGGGAACGACTTCCCTGCCGCCAGGGAGAGGAGGATGCACGTCATGCCCACTGATGATGTTTTCTTTATTATCAATTCTAACATATCAGATATGGGCGTTTATAGCTGCACAGCTCAAAACCCAGCCGGAGCCATCATATCAAACGCCAGTTTAACAGTTTTGGAGGCACCATCCTTTGTGAATGCGATGGTAAATAAAGAGGTGTCAGCCGGGAAATCTGTTGTATTAGAGTGTATGGTTTCTGGATCACCAAAACCTTCCTTAACTTGGTTAAAAGATAGTGCACCAATTACAAGAACCGAACGACATTTCTTCACTGCTGAAGATCAACTCTTGATTATTGTTGGCGCTGTACAAAGCGATGAAGGCTTGTATGAATGTGAAATAACTAATTCTCTGGGCACTGTAAAAGACTCGACCAAGCTAAGGGTTCTACCACCGGTCATGTCAGTAGTAAATGAAGAAGATATGATGGGCATTATAATCATCACTGTAGTTTGTTGCGCTGTCGGAACATCCATTGTTTGGGTTGTTTTTATTTATCAAACAAGAAAGCGTATGAACACGCCTATACCACAATTTACTACAGATTCTCTTCAATTGGCTCCGCTATCTATAGAGGGAGAAAATCCCGGAACCCATGTATTTACAGATAATATTTCTGAAAGATCTTCGTGTAAAGACAGTGGAACTGGGGATTCTGCGAAAAGAAGCAGTTTGGAAGCTATTCCGATAGATGATTTTCCAAGTATAGTAGAAGTTAACGGAGTTCCGATGTACGCGGAACCTCCTCGAGTTCCTCCAGACGAGGGCCATTCTCTATTATCTGCGATGGACGGACACCGGGGTTCGCATTATTATTATGAAGGAAATCCTGATTGTGTAATCAGTTTCACGAGTGCGGGTCAGTGTGCTGATCCCAACAGAGACGATCCTAACAGGACATATCCTTATTCATAGTGATTCCGTATAGTTGCAAGTTTCCCCATTGTGCCCGGTGACTTCCCCTCACAATAGTGACGCTTGCCGGTCAGCGGGCAGATAAAGACTGATTTTATTATTAAGTATTTTTATAGAATAACGCTTGTACATAGAATATGTACATTGGATAATGTAAGTGATATAGTTCCTAATTATGGCTTGTGAAATATAGCCGGGTTACAATACGGGTGGAGTCCCTCCCGAGATCCAGCAGTGGTTCACAGCCGTGGACCGAGACCGCTCCGGATACATCACGGCCCCGGAGTTGCAAGCTGCTCTGGTAAATGCTCAGGGGAAGAATTTCTCCGACACCGCCTGCCGTCTCATGATAGGTTTGAATATTGTTTTACTTTTTCCATCAACTGATGCGTACATCTGAAATAATCCATTGTAATAACATAGTCAATATTTTAACACTTGTTAAATATTTAACAAATTTTCCAAGGGCTGGTGGTTTCATCAGTAGTCAGAGTAAGAAAAGGGGGTCAAATTTGATGTGATGAATTTGTAAACGATGAGTATAGGGGGACCACGTGTTTTATTGTTGTATTAATGGAATGCCAAAGTCAAAGAAAAACAAAAACCAATTAAAATATTGGTTGTGGCTTTGCACTTTTTTTTTTTTTACATAAAATGATCCTTTGGTATCTGGAGTTTGGTACTAGTTGTAAAGGGCAATTTTTTTGTAACTAGGGTACTAGGAATATCTTTCAGAAACATTAACGACCTGTCGATAATCTGCATCTTAAAAAAATAATAACAACGCAGCGATAACTTATAATATCTGATTTAATTTTGCTCAATTTTTCTAGGAGAGACATCTCTTGTGTTGGAAGTTTGTATAAATTTTTTCATTAAAAAAAATTTTGTGCAATGTTTTGTATAATGCGCAAACAAAACAGGTAAAAATTATATTATGGTTGATTTTTCAGTTAAATACATCACTTATTATTCTTAAAAGCAGACTTGTTTGATTAGAGTTTATTAATAATTTTTAAAGGTAATGTTGACCAGTAAAGCACCTTTATTCATGGATTGAACCATGATTTGTACATAAACATATATTTAAAAAAAAGTGAAATTAAATATTTAAAGACAGAATATTACATTTATTCAAATCTGAACGATACGATAATAATAGTGATAGGAATATTATAAGGTATGTATTTTATTTTGATTTATTTCTAGGAAATAAATCAAAATAAAATACGCACCTCGTACAGTTTATTTCTAAGTACTGCGTACTGCATAATTTAAATAAAATATGCACCTCGTACAGTTTATTTCTAAGTACTGCTGCCTGTCCTAGGGATCAAGAGGACAGGTTTCATCCTGGTCAATTCCATTGTTCTATTTTTTTAATACCTTTACTTAAAAACAATAAGAATATTAATAAGACATAATTCCATTCATTTAATTATCTGGGGAATGTTCTTATAAATTCATAATTTATAGGAATGTTCGATGGTGATCGCTCAGGAACCATCAATGTGGAGGAGTTTGCCAAGCTGTATGCTTACATCAACCAGTGGCTTGGAGTATTCCACACCTATGATCGAGATCAGTCGGGGCATATTGAGGAACCTGAATTATCTCAAGGTAAGCTTACATAGAAATATGTTCCTTTCAGTCCTGCAAACACAAGATTTTTAAGGCGTTACACAAAGATTATTTTGTATTAGTTTCTCATAACTATGACCACTGGTCACTAGATGCACAGTAAATGTTTAATATTTTTAATAATGATTAAAAAAATGTTTAATATTTTATTAATAATTAATTATTTTAATAATAATGATTAAAAAAATGTTTAATATTTTTTCAGTGTAAACAGTACATCTTCTGTATACAGTAAAACCTCGATATAACGGACTAATTGGGGGGATGGGGTGTCCATTAAAATCGAAAGTCCGTTGTATAAAAATAGGTTTAAAATAAATCAAAAAACTTTTTTTTGAAAAAATGTACACTGTATTTAGATATAAATAAAAAATATTAAACATGTACACTGTATTTAGATATAAACAAAAAATATAAAACAAACTAAATTCTATATATAAAATATTGATTGTATTATTTGTATAAATCTACTTATATTATTTAATTAATTACACCTACATGTTTTGGAAATACCTTTCCATCGTCAGGGTGTTATACCTTTATTGTCAAAATATCAAAATGAATAATGTCTTTCATTTTTCTAAATTATTTGAAAATTTATTTTTAAATATTATTGCTAAAGTTCTTGATTACTCGCAATTGTTGGAAAAATTTTAGAATTGGGCTAGTAGTTAAGGCGAGACAGCCGGTTCCCAAACATGCGTATCTGTCAAATTACATTTATAGATTATGTGCTTTCAAGCCGTGCGCGACTTGTCATCTGAGCGCAAATCAAATAAAAATTATACGTTTGTTACATATTTATGGTACATACGTTGCTAAAACAGTAAGGTTTTGATAGAAAGAGATGGTCATGTATTCTTTGCTTTCGTCGGTGTCAGGCATCCCCGCAGAAGTACTTCACCTCTCAAAATATTTACTTATTTAACTTTAGACAAATGATCTTATATTATTTGAGTCGACTTATTATTTTCCGTAAATAATTTAAGAATCATAGTAATAATTCTGAACTCCTTTTTAAATCAATGCATATCGTAATATGACAATAACAAAACAATTACCTAGCCCCACGAACGTACTGCGTATATCAAAATGTATTATTTTATTTATCGACAAATTCCCGTATTTTATTTACGTCCAATTATTACTTACTGTATAGAATTTAAAAAACATATTAATAATTCTGAAATATTTTTCAAATCATAATGTATACCGTTAATATTAAACAAGAAATAAATATATGGTAGACGTGAATGCGCATGCGCACGGCGCATAGAGTGTGTATCTTGATACTTCAAATGATTTGGAACAATTGTTGAAATTGGGATAATACCGAAACTGACATGTGACGCATGTTCAATGTGTAAAAAGGATGAAACCGTTCGAAAATCCATATAAAACCTTAATATATGGGAGATATCAATTGCTTTTGAGCGTATTATATAATAATAATTCATATAAATGTCAAATTTGGCGTATAAGTACGTTTAATAGTGAAATAAATGACGAGGAACATTCGGCCGCATAAAGACGTCTGGCCTCTGCCGTGGCCAAACGGCATATGAACGGCATTTTGACGTATGAGGATGTCGTTTTTCATACTTAAGAATTTTTATTTTAAAATGTTTTAACGTGTTTCTAATAAAATATGTAGCTTTTTAATAGTAAATTAAGACTCAAAGTGCAAATATAGATACAATATATCGTTTAAAATCATCTTTTTATATGAATAAACAACATTTGAAAAGCATCAAAATACGCAAAAATTTATTGCAAGTTTGAACCATTATAACTTTATAAATATTGAATATTTCTTAATTTCCTATGTACGGTTTCTAGATAATTAAGCAAACTTTATACGTATAAAAATACATATTATGCTTGCATACAAATTTTCAACGAACGACTCTTTGCCCGGGAACATTAAAAACGTTTTTTTTTTGCTGCGGCCTGTGGATTAATGCCTATATTTTTCTTAATTATTGTAAATAATGATCAGTTTATTACTTTTATATAAGAACAAAGGTTCTATCTAAGTTATCGCCCTAAAAAAATTGCAATCTATCATATACATTCTGATATAAATGAATAATAAAAACCCACATTTTCGTAAAAAACGCCGAAATATGCATTTGCAGTGAATGTACCGCCTTAAATTTTATTGATTATTAATAATATTTTGTTTACTATTACATGCTTTACTAATTTCTAATGATTATAAATTATTAAATTTTAGACCAAAATTATTTATGTGTAAAATAGAATATGATATAATAGGTTTTGATAAAAATTTAGGACTTAATATTAACAGGACGTTTTTATTTATTTTTTATATTAGACCGGATTTTTTGTCCGTTATATCCGAAATCGGTTAAATAGAGGTCCCTTATATCGAAGTTTTACTGTATTATATACAAAAAAAAATTATCTTTTTTCAAGGTTTCTGCATAAACTTTAAAACAGAGCATCATAAGATTTATTTATCAGTTTCATAACCACTTTTATTTACTAGTACCATCATGTTCAGTAGGCAACCTGGTAAATCTGGTTCCCGTATGCAGGATTTATATATGTTTATTACAGTTTTTCTCTATACTGATAAAATCATGAAAAAAATCTAATGTTATCTGACATTATAAACAATTGACCGCACTTGTGCAAAGAGGCTTCAATAATATTCAAGTAGTAATTCGCTTGGCAATGTTACTAATATAACAGGCTTAATATTTAGAGTTGTTTTTGATAACTTTTTTATCCTTCCATTGAATTGAATTGTTCACCAAAACTTTCCTTCGATCACCTTCCAATTGAATTGTTCCACCGAACCACCTTGCAGTGAATTGTTCACCAAAAGCTAATTGAGAATCTGGAATGATTCAAACGTATTCCAATCTACAAACGCAATTTACAATGATATAAACCAGGATTTGAATCTCTTGATTATATATAATACATACAATTATATTAAAATCTCTATTGGAATCAATTAGGGTGGGTTTTCGGACCCCCGCAATGACCTAAGAATACACATTGCCAGTAATATATATATTTGAATTAAAATAATGCCTCTTAGCTCCACTGTCTCCGTTGGTATTGTGGTAATTGTAAATGATTTAAACAAACATTGCAAAGAAAAAATGTTAAAGTAAATAATTGTTATTAGAAGGTATTTTATCATATAAATATAGTTTTATTCGTATAAAAGTTTAAAATTAATATAGAAAAATTAAAATTAATGACGAATATTCTTTTTTTTTCAATTGATTGAGCAACTTTGTAGATTGACATTTTTAAAAAATTAATTTTATTTGTTTTAATGTACTCTTTTAATTAATTACACCTACATGTTTCGAAAAACCTTTCCATTGTCAAGGTTTTTTTATAAATGTCAAAATATCAAAACGAATAACATCTTTTGTTTTTTGGTTTTCTAAATTATTAAATTTAATTATTATTACTTAATTAAATTATTTTTAAATATTATTGCTGAAATTCTTGATTACACAAAATTATTGGATTATTTTCAAAATTGGTCTAGTAGTTAAATTTAATTTATTATTAATAATATTTTGTTTACTTTTACATGCTTTACTAATTTCTAATGATTCTAAATTATTCAAATTCAGACCAAAATTATTTATGTGTAAAATAGAAAATCCTAAATTTTTATCAAAACCGTGATCATTTTCTAATAAATGATTTGCAAATTCAGAAAAACTATGATTATTCAGACATCTCAAATGCTCTTTAACTCTTTCATTAAAAACCGGCCGAAATTTTCAATGTAGGTGTAATTATTGAATATAGTAGATTAAAATAAATAATAAAATAAATTTTTTACAAATATTCTCATTAGCATCCGTCAAAAATATTGAATACATGTATAAGTTATGATTTTTTGTCCTCAGCTCTCACACAAATGGGATTTCGATTTTCTCCGGAGTTTATCCGGGTTCTCGTGAATAAAAGTGATGTTGTAAATAAAAAGGAAGTTTCGGTGGACCAGTTTATGGTATTGTGTGTCCAAATACAACGCTTTACCGAAGCGTTTCGCTCCAGGGACACCCAGCAGCAGGGAATCATCAGTATTGGCTTTGAAGATTTCTTAAATGTTGCCCTCAGCTGTTCCATTTAAGGCAACTGATGTTGTATAAGCTCTTTAATTATTATAATCATTAAATGTGGTATTATTTATCTTTGTTATAGCGACAAGCGCTTGACGCAATCATATTTTCTGCACTGTTACAATTTATTTTGTATTTTATTATTACGCATCGACACAAACTCAGAACACCACTATTCAGATATACCTATCTAAATTTTAAATTTATTATTGAAATGAATTACAAAGTCGATTTGTAGTGAAGTGACATTTCCTTGAAATGTGTAGTTTTTTCCGTATTTGCCTTTTAATATTATTTTATTAAATCAAACTATTAATGAATTATACAGGTTCAATATGATTTCTAAAAGAATTACAATTACAATATAGAGTAAGAAATACTATTATCCAAAATTAACATTAATATATTTTAACTGTTTTGTAGCAAGTTAATAAAATGTTATGAAGTATTTCAGTATTGTGATTTTACTTGATTATATGATATTTGTAAATATGATAATTTCTGATAAGAATACTCCTTGATATACAAATCACTGTATTAATAAAATGATAACAAAATTAGATCACCGGTGAAATAAAATATTTTCTGCAAACATTTTTCTTATCTGGTCTGCTATCAAAAAAGTTTTAATTTTCTGTAAATGTGATTGCAATGCAGGTGGTCCTCCACTTTTGTTCCGATATTTGAACCTCTAGTCGAATGTCACTAAATTCAACACTGTTTTCTCAATTTCATTTTATTTCCAAGTTTATTATTTTGTCACTTTTCCAGCATTTTGGGCGCTGTTCTGGCATTTACACAGATGTTTTTACCACGCTAATAATAGTTCCGTCTAATTTGTAATATCCATATTAATTACACATATTAAGTTCAAAAAAGTTCAAGTTCTTTTTTCGGCATATTTATTCATGCATGCTAACTATACTTACTCAAATCTCCTTCAAAGGAGTCTCCTTGATAATGCACGCACTTCTTCCAGCAGTCCTGCCATTATTGTAAACACTTCTAGAATGCATATTTTGGAATGGGGTGTCACGATCCACATGCCCTCTCTGGAACCTAATTAGGTCCCTTTCAGTGGCATTTTTGACTTGAGAAATAGCCAAAACCACACGGAGCCCTGTTGGGAGAGTAGGGAGCCTTACAAACCAGGGGAATGTCATGTTTGGCCAAGAAAACCTGAATTAGATGTGAAGAATGAGAATTCAGACAGTAATTCAACAGTCCTGCTTGATCAAAGTCTGCACTTTATCAACCACATTGTTGTTTCGTTTTGTTGAGTGCCTACCAGAACGCTGTACGCAGTCCACTGATATACGGCCATCTTTGAAGTAGTTATACCACTCTTTTTGAGCAGCTCATACATAGCATTGGAGCTCATCACTCAGAGACTAATTGCCAACAACAACTTTTTTGCTAATGGGAAAAATTCACCTACGCGTGTGAATTTCTCCACCAAAGGATATCTTCCGTGCTTCATTTGTTTGGGTGGAAAAGGTTGATTGTTATTTGAACTCCATTGTACATACATGATATATAATTGACATAGTATACAACAGTAAAAGCAGACAACTTACATGACTGTCAGTTACGGAAACAATTGTCATCTTTCCACATGCGCATTACTCAACAGCAATGTTAGATGATGCAATACTAATTATTAAAATAAACAACAAAGGTTCTTTATTCTCGTAAATTCAGGGGATCATGAGCTGAAGAATACCTGTATTGTTAAAACCCTGTCCATATACTTGTGATATAGGTAATGTTATAATTGTAACACATATGTATTGAGAATATAACAACCTAATTGAGGTGGCTGTATTCTGTTCATGAAAATATTTATGTACTATTATATTTTAACTGTAAAATTAACTTACGAACATAACTGATGTTACTAAAATCACTTAATAGGAAGATTTGAAGGTTCCAATGGTAGCCATCGCACGTGTTATCATGAACAGGGGTCCTGGGTTGTTACTGGTCTAGACTATGTGTAACCATATGAATATAGAGGCGGTAAAACTATATATATATATATATATATATATATTCTATTAGGTCCTTACATATGAAATTGGCGTTTTGCCGTACTGGCAAATTTGATCTCAAATATCTTCTCTTTGGTTAGGAATTCCAAATCCAAATTTATACAGCTATTTACTCATGTATTTGTGTTTTGAAAATTATAATTCATTTGTTTTTTCCTCAATTGTTTTTTTCTTTGCGTCACTCAGTTTACAAAATGAAAAACTTGAAATATCGCGTTATTTACGAGTACGAGTTCCACCGTGGCACCAGTGCTGCAGAAACGGCTCGAAGGATTAATGATGTGTATGGCGACGGTGCCGCAAAAGAAAACACAGTGCGTTTTTGGTTCCAACGTTTTCGTTCTGGAAATTTCGACCTGCAGAACAAGCCCCGTGGACGGCCGGAGACCAAAGTTGATAATGAAGAATTGAAGGCTATTGTGGAAGCGGATCCATCGCAAACCACATCCGAGTTAGCTGCAGGCTGCGGTGTTAGTGATAAAACTGTTTTAATCCACTTGAAGCAAATTGGTAAGGTGAAAAAGCTTGAAAGGTGGGTACCTCACGAATTGAGTGAAGCAAATCAACAAACGCGAGTTACTTGTGAGCGTTTGGTGGACTAGTGCTGGTGTCGTTCACTACAGCTTTCTTAAATCTGGCCAGACGATTACGGCAGATGTCTATTGTCAGCAACTGCAAACCATGATGGAAAAGCTAGCTGCTAAACAACCGAGGCTGGTTAATCGCTCTAGGCCACTGCTGCTTCATGATAACGCTAGACCACACACTGCACAACAGACGGCTACCAAATTAGAGGAGCTTCAATTGGAATGTCTAAGACATCCACCGTACTCTCCGGACCTTGCCCCAACAGATTACCATTTTTTTCGAAATTTGGATAACTTCTTGCAAAGGAAAAAATTCAACTCCGATGGGGCAGTCCAAACCGCCTTCAAAGATTTTATTGATTCCCTTCCGAATGGTTTTTTAGTAAAGGGATCGATGAACTACCTATGAGATGGCAAAAGTGCATAGATAGCAATGGTACATACTTTGATTAAATAAATATATTATAATAAAAAAAAATCGACTTTATGTTCCTCCCATACTAAACGTCAATTTCATATGTAAGGACCTAATATATATATATATTCTGAACAGCTGTAAAAACCTAAGATTCTTTTCAAATATTTACTGTGCATAATAATGTAAACACCACTCAGGGGACTCCAGGAACGTGGGTGTATTTAAGCCTAGTACCGTAATAACCTGAAGTACACATTATCTTATAAACAAAATAATTATTGTCGGAATAATAAAGTAGTACCGAGTATTTCATGTTTTGTATTGTAATGGTGATTTTTTTTAATGTTGTCCAGTGATTGGTTCACTAGCTACTGTTTTGTGAAATGTTTGTGATAGGTCAACGAATGCTATTTTTCCGAATATTTTTTATACAATAAAAACTGTTTCACTGCCTTGTCACACGCTGGATAGTGTCAGATACAAATCGCATAGTAAATCTATATATTTAAAAAATCAAATGATTAAAGAAATGATAAAGTATAATACCTACATTCACTAATGTTTTTTTTCAATAAATTGAAGAAAGTAAAATTACATAATGAGTGTATTTTTTGTGTAAAAAATCAACTTATTTTTCAAATTCACAGTGTATTTTTATTCTCCATGTCAATTCAGGTCTTCAAGTATTCTCGAGCTTCCAGCATAACTTTTTCTTTTGTTTAGGTTCAATGAGAATTAGAGCTATGGAAGAAAAATATTTCTGATTAATTCCACACAGTTTTGATTATATTCAGCATGTACGTATATTTCACCATTCGTCTTGTTAGGCTTGCCTTTTCATAAATAACTTTAAGATTGATGAAATTGTTACTCCTTGACATATTTTCATAATAAACGCGAATGAGTACACATTGACTTTTATTTCACTGAAATTTAATCTCAAAATACTTATTTTTGCAGCAATTAGACATAATGAACAACAACAGCAAAAACATTAATATTGTGGGACAAATGCTTGTTTAAGTATATCTCATTTTTGTAAATAGTACTTAAAGTATACTAATTACTGAGTAAATTAATTTTTGATCAAATTATAAAATTGTAGAGTTTAAATAAACCCCTTCTTCAGGGGGGGGAGACTGGACACACTGTGACTGGGACACATATATTAAAGACACATTTGTAATGCTGTTAAAATATTTATTCTTACATAATTAAATCCCCTAGTAAACAAAACAGTTTTTACAATAGTTTTTTTAAATATTTCTAAACCAAGCGTCTTCAAGTAAAATGTCATTTTGTAATAAATCGCGACTTATTTACTAAAAAATTTAGTTTGACCTTTTCATAATTGAGCCCTTGCCCGGAATAACGTTGTATCCAACACAAATGTCAATTTTGAGTTATTGATGCAGTTATGTCGGGTATGATATTATGTATCGTTTAAGGTAAATAATATGTCAAGAAAAAAATATTTAGGCTTCTGGCTGCATTTTAAAGTTATTGGTTTGTGGAAGAACGTTGTATATTGTTTCTCAAAATGGCATCGCCGCCCGTCAATATCGTGGAGCGTGGTTTAATTCACATGAATAAAGGGAGAAAACAAACATCTAATGTTTTAAACTGGAAAGATATCAAAGCCAATAAGTTGAAGGATACAGGAAAGGAGTGTTTATCCAGAAAAAATATTATCAAACCTGCAATTGACCTGCCGGAACATGTTTGTGGAATAATGTTGTATACCATTTGGCAGTTCTGATTGATATTGTAATTTCATATGTGACAATATTATTTTGTCGAACGTTAACCGATTTTACTCAATTGATTTATCCATATTGATATTTGAAATGCTTTTTGATAAGAATGCTGGCATTATAGAGCCGTTTATATCGTAGCTTAATGTAATACCGATAAAAAAAAGTTTATTTAATTCCTCATTCTTTTTCGTAGGGTCGAGTTTGAGCCAAAAATGTTCAAATCCGGGATGTTTTCTCCATTTTAATTTCAACATAAATATTCAATCAGCATTCAGGTTATTGAATTACAATCAAAAAAGTAATCATCTCGTCTTGTGTATTGAGAAATTGAATGTCCGACGCCATATTCAGCAAACAGACGGAGATACGTAATAGTATGTATGAGAGACTTATCGTTCCGTAAAAGCTCTTTACCTACTGATGATCCCATCACAATCAGAGCTCGAACCTTCCACAAAGAATTAGAATCATGGACCTCCTATAGCCTTCTACCAACTTTTTGTGGAAGAAGGGGAAGATTAGCTACCGTTTGGAAAAAAATCATGCAGTTAGGGAGCCTGGAACTAACTTCAATGTATTCCAATCCACTGCCAATTAGGCTGTTTAAGCTTAAAGACCTCAATGACATTTGTGAATTCATGTTAGATGAGCATGCTGCGTTTAAAAGGCATTATTAAGTAAAGCAGAATAAATAAAAACATTTTGCGGAACAACGTTGTTTGCGAAAATTTCATATACAACGTTTTTCCACTAATTCAGCATGTTTTTTAACAATAGATTCAAATTTAATTGCCTTTTTTCCCTATTTTATATTGAGATTAGTTAAGAATCATATGTTTGTTATATTTAAAATATAAAATGTAACTGGTTTCATTTTTTCAATTTTTCTCGGAATGAGAGTTTTGTTGGATACGTTATTCCGGGCAAGGGCTCAATTGTAAAATTTTACAATCTCGTAGTAACAAGTCAAATGGAACCAAAGCGTGGACCAAGAAATTTACGTTTGTTCTTGTCTATATTTTGGTAGTCTGTTTTTTTAATACATTATTTGAATCCCCACAAGCCTGCATCCACTTTCACTTAGAAAAACATGTTTTTGATAAGAGGTTTCAGAAAGTTTAAGGGGTTATATACAGTCAGGAGGCCCAAAAAAAGCATTTTTTCAAGAATTTTTTCTGAGAAGACTTAAATTTATTAATGTGAAAATTTGTACACATTATGGTTACTTTTAACTGTATTTTAACATTTTTGTATTTGTAAAATAATAATTTTGAAAGCTGCTATAGCTGATCTCCAGGAGCTCCTCTCAAAAAAGGCATTTCAATTTTTCAATTTTCAATTTTTATTTATTACATAATGTGTACATTACAGACTTTATGTTTAATGCATACATATTATGAATTTATACAAATATATATACATACATACACATATACATATATATATACACACACATATACATATATATATACACACACATATACACATTGTATATTAAAATAACAATTTATTATTAACCAATTAAAAGTGACCTGTACAATCTGGTCAGAGGTTTAGGAGAATCCTGCTTCGGAAAACCCCCTCAGACACATGGAATATATCAATATCCAAAGCGATTTTGTTCAGCATAGCTGTAGCTTTTCCAACAGGCATAACCATCGGCAGGTTGGTCCTGTATATTGGAATGTGAAACAATCTATGCTGACGATGTCTAAGGTAATTATCAGGAACATACAAACCAATGCTCTGCATAATTTCAGTATTGTCAATCATACCGCGCAACAATCGATAAAAATGTGTAATCAAATACACATTCCTTCTAGTCTCTAAACTATTGTAGCCAAGCATACCCTGGAGAAACTCGGTTGGGTAAAGCCAAGGATAATGCCCGTACTCTCTCATGTAGAGATATCTCAGAAACTTCTTTTGGACTTTCTCCACCATAAGAGAGTACTTGCTCTCATGTGGCCCCCAGATCATCGAGCCACTCTCGAGTCTACTCCGCACCAAGGAGTTGTAAAGAGTTCTCAGTACGCGGGTATTCTCGAAAACCCTGGCAGTACGCAGAACAAATCCTAACATTCTCAGAGCATTACCACTGATCGTCTCTATGTGATCGTGAAATGTCAGGTTGCTTACAAATCTAACACCTAGATCTTTAACATTCGATGTTCTTGTCAGATTTTGGTCGTTCATTTTGTAGCGAAAAAATAGAGTTTTTTGGGCCCTAGTGAAGAATGTAACCGAACACTTGGAAACATTAAACAAAAGTTCATTTCGTCTTCCCCATTCACATATATTTGATATATCTGTTTGGAGAAGATGAAAATCGTCCAAAGTTGACACCTTTAAGAAAAGCTTTAAGTCATCCGCAAATAACAGAAAGCGCGAGTTTAAAATTACATTTATTATATTATTGATAAAAATCGAGAACAACAACGGACCCAGGTTAGATCCTTGCGGGACACCCGAGAAGGTATAGAAGCACTCTGACGCGAATAGACCATAGGAGACGTATTGGTTCCTATTTTGGAGGTAGCTCGCCATAAATTTTAACATACCATCCGAGAAACCAATCTCATACAACCTTTTCAATAAGACATCATGGTTGACTGTATCAAAGGCTTTGGCGAAGTCATTATATGAACAGTCTACCTGATGTCCCGCGTCCAGAGCTTCCGTGACATAATTTGTGAAAATCATCAGATTGGTCTCAACCGAGCGGCCTTTCCTGAATCCATGTTGTTCATCAATTATAAACGGCTCTACTCAGGAAGCGACGGTTTTACTTATTATGATTTCAAATACCTTAGCTGGTGCAGAGAGAACAGCTACAGGTCTATAATTTTCTACGAATAACTTAGAACCACTCTTGTGTATAGGAGTAACTTTTGACGTCTTCCATGTTTCCGGGAAGACCCCTGTATTTACAGAAAGATTAAACAAAAAACATAGTGGTTTTTTTATCAGTTCCACACAGCCTTTTAAGAAGAATGTCGGAATGAGATCTGGCCCAAGAGAATGGGTATTACTTAGATTTTTAATAGTGTCGGCCACATCCTTTTCATTGATATATTGAACATCAATAGACTGTGCACCGATCGGAGAACATGTTTTAGCAATATTAATATCGAGAAGCGGAGGTTCATTACTATAGACTGTTTTAAAATGACCTGCAAACGCCTCGGCAATATCTGCACCCCGTACCATTTTTTCGCCCCAAGTCATGGAATCAATATTCCCACGGAATATTGGATTTCTATTCGAAATAATTCTATCACAAATTTGCATAACTCTTTACTAGTTTATGTAATCATATACATAAAAATTGGTAACATTGTTTACTTAATCAATATTGATAATAGGTTGTGACTCATTATCATGTAAACAACAAAATAGCGAACAATCTGTGCATATATGCCAGGGGCATGCAGTGAGAACAAGAAATATGACTTTTTCCTAAGCATATATTCTGAAAAGAAACCAAAATATATCTCGTAATATTCCAATCAGAATAATTAACACACTATTCAGATTTTAATATTTCATTATATTCAGATAAATATTTAATTTCGATTTTTTTCCAAACATATATATGTTTAAATAAGTCATGCTTCTTGTTCTCACTGTACGCGCCTGGTATACACTCTCTGCTCTGTAATAATGTCAAACCTGCCAAATTATAGAGCAGGAGAGCTGATTTGCAAAATACCGGATTGATGGTGACTACTGTATTTTTTTTTAAATTTTTGGTGATAATTTGAATTTACTTATTTATAGCCAACACCCATGAAATAGTAATAACAACTTTCATAAACTTATTTGAATTTTTTTTATATTTCCCCTGCCGGCAGATAATGGTACTATTTTAAACCCCAATAATATATATAAATGTGCGTGTGTAAAACTAATGCGACAACATAATTAAATAATTAATATTATAAATAAAATAGATAGCCCCCTGGGCGAGAGCCATGTATTCTAGTCACCATACCGTACAAGAGATGTCATTAATTGCTGAAAAAATATATATAAAGCCAGTAGATAGTGAAAATATGTTGTACGCTCTATAATAATCTTTTTTTAGGTACAAATTTTGCGTCTTTACTAAGTCCCATATGTAGTCAATTTTTGAGGTGTTCCGCACATACGGTGATGGCAAACGGTTTTCCGCATTCGAGTTTGCTTGCCCGGGGTTCATGCCCATCTCCGGCCGTCTAATTTCGTTTTTTACCCGTGAATTTGAACGAAATTACAGGGCAGATGGACGGACAAATAACGAAATTATTTTAATTGGGATATAAAAATGGTTTGACAAGCAAAAGACAAAAGTATTATGAAGCGTAAAAAAAAGTTTAAAAATAACAAAAAACATTTCGAGTCACTGTGTGGACAACTATCGAAAATATAGTTTTGAGAAAAACGTGTCCAAAGTTACGAATGCAAAAGTGTTTTAGTAAACGTTCAATCTGCCCCTTAATTGTTTTTTAAAAATTTTTGTTGTCTACCATCTGTTTGAGCTCGGTTGGTTGCCTGAATTGTGAATGTTGTATGTTTTAATCGAGTCGCGTTCTCGCTCTGACAATTATTATAGGCTTCGTAACTATTAGAAATTCTAAGTAAATAATACTGTGATCCATCATTGAAAGAAGCTGTGACTGTGTTTGCAGCTATGATGATTGATTAAATATTTTAATGAAATAAGGAAAGAAATAATACTAACTGTTTGCTACGACGGACAACTTTCAACTAATTCTAAAATAAATTTTGCAAGAGATTATGATTTACTAAGGGCCAGTTGCATGATTTAAAGTTCGATGATTTAAAGGAATGTTTAAATCATCGATTTAATCCTAAAAAAGTTAAAATCCAAGTTGATGCAATCAACCCTAAGAGTATTTTCAAATGGCATTGCTTACAGATCCCTCCTTTTAGGGTACGATGATCGACTTAGACCATGACTTAAAAATGCCCCTTTTTTACAGATTGCTCTAAAGCTATTTATTACCTTTGCGCACACATCACATTTATTTGAACAACTTGTTATCATTCAATCATTTTCATTCAAAGTATTCAATGATTTTTTTTTTACACATTTGTAGAAGTATAAGAAATAAAAGATAAAAAAAAAGATATTTTGATGCGTTCGGATAGGTGTGACCTCTTAAAGAAGAAAAAGCGGAATGCATTATTGGGTGGTCCCTCGTAAGTATGACATCTGCTATAGTTTATTTGTTGTGAGTCCATTGGGATGACCACGACAGAGGCTTTGTAGATGGTGGTGTACACACACACTTTGAATATTAAAATACTTTAAAAAAAATATCTTTCCAGCTATGTATACATACATATGTAAGTTCTCCACGTGAAAAGTTCTATCTATACCTATAAAACTCAATGTCTCGATTGTCTGTTCTCTATACAAATCTATATATACCATTTATCTGATTTAAACTTTGCATACTTATGCTTTAGGACCCGGCGGGTAACATAGGCGACATTTTCCCCCTATTCCTTTTATCATTCCCCTCCGCTGATATATTTTCGATGCAAATCTATACCATTCGAATCAAACCTTTGTTCTCCCCACAAATTTATTTTCAACTTAATCCTAAACCCGTGCAACGCCGAGTATGAACAGCTAGTGTATTATATTTTTAATTATGCACAAAAATATTTTTTTTGTATTTATCGTAAATAAAAAAACTCACTTTTTAAACTTAAATTTTTGCCTAAAATATTTTTAAGTAGAAAAAATTTCTATTCATATACTAATAAAATTGGCAAGCATAAAGTGATTATTAAGGTAAAATTAAAAACAATATGTTGTAATCAATATTTTTATTTCCACCAAAAACTAACTGAAAAGCTGACAGATAGAGATTTAACATAATGCCACCAGTTAGGTGGAATGTAGAGCATTTCTCCCGGCTTTAATATACAGAAATATGGAGTAGCTTTTTTATAATCTGGATATTTTGTAAGATTAGGTTCAGTAGGATCCACCTGTGCTGTGTTATGAAGCAAATTATCAGGGTGACAATACAGGTAAGAAGCATCTTGCGGAGCAAATAAAATTACTAATTTTTCCCCAACAACCTGTGGACAAAAAATTGTATGTATGAGGTGTGTTCAAATAATTTTATTTTTACTCCCAAACAAATTAAGCACAGGGGGTGTCCTTTGGTGATGTGTGTATGAATGTTCAAAAGAACATTCATTTTTACATATGTGAATTTTTTCCCACCTGCAGAAAGCATCACTGGTAGTTAGCCTCTAGTACCCGTCGGATTGTCAATGGTTAAAATGATGGAACAACTGAAGCAAAGATATTTCATCAAATTTTGGCGAATAACCAAGATCTAACAGGTTTTCAAGGATGATCCTATGAGCATTTCACAGATAGCCGCACATCAGTGGACGGTGAACTGTATTCTGATAGGACCTGAATGAGCCGAAATAACAATGCGACTGACCAAGTGCGAACTTTGATCATGCAGGATTGTCCTATCACGGTCCAAGAACGAAAGTATTGGATTGGTGCATTCAATTTTAACCGAGGATTTAGACTTGAGGGGAATGTTCATGAAATTTGTGCCGAAGCTGATAACAACGGAGCAAAAATAACTCTGTTTGTAATTCCATTTTTCGCATCTGATTGCACATTGTATATGATGGTATGTAATCCTGATGAGTCTAACGTCTAGTGATGATTAAACCGTTATTTTAACCGGCTATATAACTATTGTATAGTGCCGATGGATGCCCGTCGAATTGCAAAAAATTAGTTGCCAATCATATATTTCAGCAAAAGCAAATTTCAAAAAACCGTTAGTTGTGTCACCGGTTAAAATACCAACTTAAGTCTCTCGTAAGGCCCATATTCAAAATCCAGCTTTTATACAACATGTCTTTTGAGCGAATTCAAACTATGCAAATTATTCAATTCAAACTATCATGAACATTTACCTGTTATGTATTGATTATCAGGGTCCATGTTGTTAATACTTTCAATATGAACCCTGATAATCAAATAACTGGTGTTGGCTCAATGACGAAAGCACACAGATAAGACTTGTCTTCTTAAAAGTCACGTAAAGGTGGTACCGAATTGAGAACGAACCAAACCATGATCCAGTGTACCTGTTGTATTTTATATGCAAAATTGAATGGTGTTACTAATACATATTGATTTTTCCCAACAAATCTCTGAGACAAAAGATCAAAGTCCCATCCACGTACACACACCAATAGAGTCATTTTGTATGCACTTTCTATTTTGAATTGGAATTTTTCCAGGGATGAATGTACAATGTGTATTAGGCAAGTAAATATATTACCTGAGCTAATAAATTATGTTTGGGATCAAAATGGAGTGGTGATATTGTACCACATGGTCCGAACCAGGCATTTATATCCGTTTCTTCCTCAGATAATGTTTCATCTTCACGTAAGCAGCAATACTCGGGTTCTTTTATATCTCCTGATAAATCAGAGATTTGGTTAAAAAGTTGATGTTGGGCCAGGTAACCTATAGTTGGCTGCTTATTCAAAATTTGTTCTTTTATAAAATCTTTGACCGTCATCAACTTTTGCGTCCAATCCTGGTCGGTGTATTTACTGCCAAGTTCAACAGGAACTGTTCTGTGGCCGGCTTTGCTTAATATGTAATTCATATCTGGCCACAATTTCATGGCAGGCCAATGATTTATACATTGAAGGAGAACTACTGGGTTTTTTGTTGTAAAGTATTTGCAGCAAAATGTTTCTATTGAGGGACATGTCTCTTTTTTTAAAGGCGTACCAAAATCGAACCCACATGAGGAGTCACCTTCTTTAGAATTCACTGGTATTGCAGTCATTTCTTCCCAGTCCAATTCAGAAGCACAACTGACTGATGCCAACGTATGGTTACTGTGTATGTTATGATTATCATTTTCATTTCTTTTTGACAAGTTATCCATCATTTTATCAGAAGAGTTTTGACTGAAAATTTAAAATAAATTTATCGATTTTAAATATTACAGTGAAAATTTTACAATAACACTACAGTTTTGTACAGTTACATTACGAACTAACATTAGATCAGTGTTTTTTAAACTGTGGTCTGCAGACCGCTGGTGGTCCGAGAATATATCCGCAGTTTCAGTTTCATCTCCGGACCATTTAACAATAATAAATAAATTAAAATAAAAACAAATACACAAACAGATTACAAGTGGAATCCGATTTGAGATTACAACTTAGTAGTAACATTAACTTGAATATCACTAATTTAGTTGCAAAAAAACAACACCAACCTTCACATTAATTAACCATTAATTAATGCGAATGTTGGTGTTGCTGTTGTACATTAATTATTAACGTATTTTTTATAAAAAAAATTTTTTGTGTTTGTAGTACTAAAATAAATGGTCCGAAATTTATTGTTTGTTTTTTTAGTAAGGGGGTCCTTGAAAATTGTGCTTGATTTCCTAGGAGTCCGCGGCTGAAAAAGGTTACGAAACGCTGCACTAGAAGAATACATAATGTTTTAATTTAATTAATGGTGAAAGCTATCAAAAAAATATTTTTTACTGTGCACCAGTAGCACTAATTTGAAAATAAAATGTAGATTACATTTTCATTTATTCTCATTACTATCACTGGCCGACCAATATCTCTATTAAAGATAAAATTACGCATTGCAAAAATGTCTATTCAGTTTTCAGAGTCCCTATCAACGGTGAATACAGCATATTCTGTCGGTATTTTGGGCCACCCCATCAATGAATAACATATTTTCAGTTGATTATATTCCATGGTGCACCTGCCCTATGATATTAATAAGGAACCTAGAACACTTCAGAGAGAAGATTCTGAATGTTCTAAAATAAAATTGTTTATAAAAAATTTTAAAAAAACATGATTGGTCAAAAAATTAATTAGTAAATCTATCCTGATAAAAGCTGTGAAAAAACTAACCCATAAAAATCAAGTTTTTACAATACTCCCTTTCGCTTTGAACCAGGTTTCGTGTCTATACACGCGTCATGCTAATTATTCATATGGAATGATTCCAATTTGAAAAAACCATTAAAATTTCTAAAAATTCAAAATTATACTATAATTATTAATTTTTTTAAAATGAAAATTTGTTACACCATTTTTATCATCGCCACGAGTCTGCCTGAAAAGTTCCAGCTCAATTTGATCACGGGAAAAGGGTTAAAAATTGATCCAAAGTTTTTTCGTCAGACAAGCAAGCAAGCAGACGAGTTAAAAGAAAGGGAGTAAAAATAATACAACATTCTTTATTCAAAGTCAAAGCTCATAATAATAATTTTAATAATAACTTACGCGGACTTCCATAAAGATAATTCACCAGCACATTGATGTAGTAAATCTTCTCTTGACTTAGATAAAGGAGCACCAAAAAGCAAACCATTGTCAATAATTTCAAAAGCCCTGTTTATAATGCATTCAGATGAACAGTCATTACTTTTTAAAAATGCTAGAACCTGAAAATAACAAACGCAGTGATGCTGATTTGAAGACGTGAAATCCAACAATTTAGCTTTTCTTGTACATACTAAATTGGACCTTTGAAAAAATAAACTTTTTCAGAAAACTACACGGTATGTACACTTCTTTTCATCTAAGAAAGACAATTAAATTAGATGTTTAAGCCGTGTGTACGAGGGACATTGTTTCGTTGTGTTGATGTTTATACCAGTAAAACAAATTTATACATGCAAAACGAAACAATGTGCATTGTACGCACAGTCTACATATACTAATTTGATTGTCTCTCTTAAATGGAAAGAGGTCTACTACTGTACTTTAAAAAGAAATACAAGTAAAAATATGTTTCTATTCAAATTAATTATTATTTAATAATATAAACATTTCAGGGTCATTAATTATTATTTGACTACAAAAATTATATATTACGTAAGAGTTGTTTTACACTTTGATATCCTTATATTTTAAATTGGGTAAATAAACATATTCACTTAAAACAGAATAAGTTTAAATACTCACTTTATAGAAAGATTTCATAAATTCTAACCCTTGTGAATTCATCAGAAATAGTCTATGAGATTATTGACTATGTTAATATAATATTTAAAATAAAATGTAGTGCATATAATTAAAAATAATACCTTAAAGAAACTCAAAATTGTTAAACAACGGCGATCATTCAGAGTCACTTCTTTCCAATTCCCCATATTCAAACGTTCATGCATTCTATCCAAACAACTTTGTATTAAAAATGTTAGTTTTGGCGGTACGTCATCTGAATTGTGAAAGGTTTTGCAGCATAGTCTTATGACGTAAAGTACTGGAGGTTCCACTCCGTACAGATGTTTCGTTTTAATTGATGAAATTAACGATTTGATTTTATTTGTAATACTAGACATTTTAACAAAATATTGTCAACTTTTTTCCCCGACTTACTATATTACTTTAATGACATCCTGATCATAATGCCAGGTTTACAAAATACAAATGATTGTTCTATTTTTTTATTGAATTTTTTGAATGAGCAGTGAAATATTTTATTTTTCCGTCAACTGTCAAAAGTATATTATGATTTTTTCACCATAGAAAAGAGATTTAACTTTTTTTATTCAATGACCAAGTTATGACCACAGAATATAGACCAAAAGTTATGTATGTTATCTATGGTTATGACTAATGACCATAGAGTAGTTATGATTATTGTTTATTCTATGGTTACTATTAAGACCCTCTTCTCTATGGATGTGACACAATAGAAAATATAATGGTATAGTCCGTCCAACTTATCTGGAGAATAAAGGAGGGCGTCCCAATCGTTGTGGTACTGCCCATAGTCTAAAAATTATCTCATTTGTAGGGAATTTTCGTTTTTTCTTAAACAAGTTATTAAGCAGTATACGACACGATAAAAAAAAAACAAAAAATGTAAACTAACGTACAAATAAATTTATCAAAATATATATTCGTAAAATACACAACGTCACAAAATGGCGTTTTTTCAAAATCAAAGAAAAATACAATTTTCAGGAAAAAAAAACAAACAGTAATAATTCTTTTAGGTCGGCGCCACATTACGCAGATCTTCCGCCGCGTCTTTTCTGTTGCGCCAAATCGGAAAAGCAAATAGATCGACCGATGATTCGCGTAATGTGTTTAATAAGCGCATATTGTATGGAAAGAAATGTAGCGATGTTCCACGACAGAAGAGACGCGGCGGAAGATTCACGCAGTGTGGCGCCGGTTGTATTCGGTGTCTCATACCTAATGATCATGACCACCATGTTTAACTCAGTAACACCTAAGGATATCAATCGGTTTAGGGCCGTTGTATCAACTTGGTTTATAGTAATCTTTCGTTCAAAGCATAGATATTTTGCATTTTCCACCGACCAAACAACTCGATCTCGTAAAAATCTATGCTTTAAATGAACTATTGCTATAAAGTAAGTTGAACCAGTCTTTAATGTGCATAAATAAAAAAGTTTATTTTGAAAAAAGATGTTTATACAAATGAACTCGTTAATGAATTATATAATAAAAGTATAAATAATAAAAATTCTATGTAAAAAATTATCGAATAAAATATGTTCTAAAACTTTTCTCATCTTACGGCTTCTAAATCAATTTTTCCACTTATCCTTGTTCTTTTTTTTCCGGGTGTAGATATTTTAATGCCCATTTCCACGGCCGCTTTACCTTCTTTAACTATTTTGTAAATTGCCGATTCAGAAAACCTGAAGAAATTGTATCATAGTAAAATAAAAAACTAAGTATGGGGAAATCATTATAACTGCATGGCAGCACTAACCTGAACTGGCGGCAATAAGTCTATGAACAAAATCAAACGGTATAATTGAGGCTTTCAGACGTTGTTCCTCTTCAAAAAACGTGTGCATTTTCAAGATTATTTCCCGAACACCGCTTTTAATGGTTTTTGGCATGGTGACAATCTAAAATTTTCTTAAAAAACTATCGAAACAGTCGTGAACCCCTCTGTAAACAAAGTCTGTCAAAGGTCTGTCAGCTGTAGATAATCCAATATGGCGTCGTTAGTTCCAAATTTGGCCATTCTTCAGATAAGTTAGACGGACTATATAGTCCGTCTAACTTATCTGAAGAATGGCCAAATTTGGAACTAACGACGCCATATTGGATTATCTACAGCTGACAGACCTTTGACAGCCTTTGTTTACAGAGGGGTTCACGACTGTTTCGATAGTTTTTTAAGAAAATTTTAGATTGTCACCATGCCAAAAACCATTGAAAGCGGTATTCGGGAACTAATCTTGAAAATGCACACGTTTTTTGAAGAGGAACAACGTCTAAAAGCCCCAATTATACCGTTTGATTTTGTTCATAGACTTATTGCCGCCACTTCAGGTTAGTGCTGCCATGCAGTTATAATGATTTTCCCATACTTAGTTTTTTATTTTACTATTATACAATTTCTTCAGGTATTTCTGAATCGGAAATTTACAAAATAGTTAAAGAAGGTAAAGCGGCCGTGAAAATGGGCATTAAAATATCTAAATCCGGAAAAAAAAGAACAAGGATAAGTGGAAAAATTGATTCAGAAGCCGTAAGATGAGAAAAGTTTTAGAACATATTTTATTCGATAATTTTTTACATAGAATTTTTATTATTTATACTTTTTATTACATAATTCATTAACGAGTTCATCCTATAGGTTCCCTATCATATCCTTAGGTGTTACTGAGTTAAACATGGTGGTCATGATCATTAGGTATGAGACACCGAATAAAACCGGCGCCACACTGCGCGGATCTTCCGCCGCGTCTCTTCTGTCGTGGAACATTGCTACATTTCTTTCCAAACAATATGCGCTTATTAAACACACTACGCGGATGATCGGTCGATCTATTTGCTTTGCCGATTTGGCGCAACGGAAAAGACGCGGCGGAAGATCTGCGTAATGTGGCGCCGGCCTAAAAGAATTATTATTGTTTAGTTTTTTCCTAAAAACTGTATTTTTCTTTGATTTTGAAAAAACGCCATTTTGTGACGTTGTGTATTTTACGAATGTATATTTTGATAAATTTATTTCTACGTTAGTTTACATTTTTTGTTTTTTATCGTGTCGTATACTGCTTAATAACTTATTTAAGAAAAAACGAATTTGCAAAAAATTCCCTACAAATGAGATAATTTTTAGACTATGGGCAGTACCACAACGATTGGGACGCCCTCCTTTATTCTCCAGATAAGTTGGACGGACTATAAGTGTACACAGTAGGTAATAGGGCCGGTTGGTGATGCGTAACAGTAACATTTTAGTAGGTACAGTTGCTGGCAAACTTCTTGAAACTTTTTGGCGTGGTGGGGGAATGCGCAGAAGACAAAATTTGTGTCTCTTTGGTGGAATGGTACATGCGCAAACTTCCCCCCACTACGCCGTAAAATTTCAAGATGTTTGCCGGCCACTGTAATAGTTGAGAAAAAAGCAAATTTTTGAGAAAATGGTTTGTTCGATTGGTGAAAAATGCAAGCATGTATGATTTTTACTTAATTATTACTATTATGACTTATCAAACAACCGGCCCGATCTGGGGTGTAGGTAGGGTAGAACAGTAGACTAGTTGTAACGGGTAATCGGTTGTAACATAGCGAATAACTCTACAACCGCTCACTCTCTGTGATGATGATAGCTCGTCTCTCTCAAAAAAGAAAAGAGTCCTCACGCACATATGATTTCACAGGCATCGCGGTACAGCACGTGTGCCTCGTGTGTCTAGGAAAAATTTTCGTGTTTTTGTGACGAAAAATAAGTTTTTAATTGTATTTTTCATGTTATACTTTTACTTTGAGAACTTCTAATATATACATTGCTTCATAACATTAACATTAGATAATTAACGTTCTTGATTCGATAATGAATGTTTTGTTCCGCTCTCTTTTCCATTTTTTTTTTGTATAAAAATGGATTAACATCGAACAACTGGGGACGATTATAACATTTTACTTATTTATTTATTTTATTAATTTTTTATATGGTACATGGTGCCATTAACAAAAATAATACATCCATAGAAGTGATTTCTTAAATAGCTAAGAATGATAAAATAAAATAAAATAATAGATACAAATTAAATTGAAAACTCAGTCAGTAAAATGAAAATATAAGTATAATAACCGGTTCCACGATTGCCGAGACCAACGGATGCTTTTATTTCAAAATGTTCTCCGGTCAATCGCGGAAGGAACCATCATTACACATAAATTTATTTATTTACTCAAAATGTGAGCGACAAATTATCACACATATTTATGACAAATTATCGAACATATTAATGAATGACAAACAATTTTCATTCACTCAAAGGCTGTCATTAGCAAATACCTGCATAGCGGGTGGGCCCCACCCCCCGCTGGCGCCATAGCGGGGGGCGGGGGCGCCCGCCATCGGTCATTATAATCTCATTAGTGGAGAACAACAAACAAGATGGCGGCGGTGGCAATTAAGTCCTCGCTCCGCCTACCGTCACTTCTAGAATGAATCACTTTCTCTCCATTCATGATATTATTGCATATGCATAAACTTATAATATTAAATAAACCTAGAATAAACACTTATTATTATTAATTAATTAATTAATTAATTATCACATTATTGTTTCACACAAATGTTACACACATTATTGTTTGTTTTTGTGCCTCGCGCTCGGCGAGCCTATGGCATTTAAGGTCCTGTACAGAACAAGTATAATGATAATAATTATAAACTAGAAATAGAAAAACAAGTGATTAAATATAATATACGAAATATAACAAATTAGAACAGTAGTAAAATTTTAAGTAACAAATCAACAATAATTCCAAACAAATTCGAGTAATAAATATAATAGGTACTAATAATTGCATCAATTACAGTTGATTGATATAATTGAAATTATATATATATATTAGGTCCTTACATATGAAATTGGCGTTTTGCCGTACTGGCAAATTTGATCTCAAATAGATATATAAATATAGAGAAGATTCTCTTTGGTTAGGAATTCCAAATCCAAATTTATACAGCTATTTACTCATGTATTTGTGTTTTGAAAATTATAATTAATTTGTTTTTTTCTCAATTGTTTTTTTCTTTGCGTCACTCAGTTTACAAAATGAAAAACTTGAAATATCGCGTTATTTACGAGTACGCGTTCCACCGTGGCACCAGTGCTGCAAAAACGGCTCGAAGGATTAATGATGTGTATGGCGACGGTGCCGCAAAAGAAAACAGTGCGTTTTTGGTTCCAACGTTTTCGTTCTGGAAATTTCGACCTGCAGAACAAGCCCCGTGGACGGCTGGAGACCAAAGTTGATAATGAAGAATTGAAGGCTATTGTGGAAGCGGATCCATCGCAAACCACATCCGAGTTAGCTGCAGGCTGCGGTGTTAGTGATAAAACTGTTTTAATCCACTTGAAGCAAATTGGTAAGGTGAAAAAGCTTGAAAGGTGGGTACCTCACGAATTGAGTGAAGCAAATCAACAAACGCGCGTTGACTGCTGCGTTGCATTACTCAACCGGCACAATAATGAAGGGATTTTAAATCGAACTAGCAGGAAAGCAATCGGCTTCGCCGATTGCTTACTGCTAGGCCCTGCGGGCGGCTATTGTGGCCGCTTCGCGGCCAATGACGGCCGCTCCGCGGCCAGCCATGGCCGCTGCGCGGCCAATTGTGTTTGCTGTACAGCAAACACAATTGTTTACCTATGCCTACGTCAGCCGCTTCGCGGCCAATTGTATCTGGAAAATTTCCATTTTTGCTATTGTGGCCGCTTCGCGGCCAATGACGGTCGTCCCGCGGCCAATTGTGTTTGCTCTGCAACAAACACAATTGATTTCCTTACTGTTACAAAGTTAATACAATTTGATAATTGGCCGTATTTTGAAGTAAGCAATATTTCTTTTTTTGTTTCTTGACAGTTACTGTATAATATTGTGATGCTGTCAACTCTGAGTTTTTAAGTTTGGCTGGTTTAAAAATAATGAATTCATCACCATTGAGGAGAAAAAAATCAGGTTTTAGTGTCTATGGTAGCTGTCAGTGACAGACAAAATTTCAGTGAAAAAATCAGGTTTTACTGTCTATGGTAGCTGTCAGTGACATACAAAAAATGAAACAGCTGTCGAATTCTTCTTTGTATTTATTTTTATCGATAAAATTACAGTGTCTTATTTATTAATAAATTACATAGCATTTTAGTTTAATGATTATTGATAAATGAATGTATTTTTAAAATATATCATTTTGTAGTCCATTTCACGACCATCATCTTTAATACTATCCACATAATAAAATATAAAGATTGGACCTTCTAAACGCCCGAGTACATCTTCGTTAATCAATCGAGCATGTTCATTCTTTGGACACAGTATCGCTCGTTTACTCATTAGGGGAACATCCGCTATAGAATGTACTTCATTATATATGCTTTGAAAAACATTTTGACTTACACTTTCATTTGGAATAAGCACTGATGACGCATACTTTCCTTCCACAGGAGGCAGCTTTCCATCGCCTAAATCTAAAAGCCACTGTGTAAATGAATTTTCACCTTCTAAAGTGCGGACATTAGTTTTCAATTTGAAAATAGTAAAATTTTTCCAATGTTGGCTGTTTTTAATAGATGTCGCTACTAACTGACCGCGAGAAGCCCTTCGAGAAACTGGTAGAATTTGTCTAGTCGCCGCCCAAAATGATTACTTTATTGCCAAAAATATCATTATTACCCATTATATCACGCAGAGTACGTTCAATTATATCTAAAGCTATAACTGGCGCCATCGGTGCTTCATCCCAGATGATAACATCAGCTGCACTTATAATTGCACGGTTCTTGGATGTCACTCTGCATGTTGCGTTATTCTATAAATCAAGAAGTAAATTAAAAGCCATGTGACATGTACGTCCACCTGGTAATAAAATTGCTGATATTCCTGTCCAAGCGACAGATAAAACTTTCTTAGATCTTCCTCTTCAAGTATGTATAATAGTCTTATAATGGAACGTTTTACCTGTGCCACCAGGACCGTCAATAAAGAAATATTTTTTTGTTTCGGTACATCTGAAATTTTTTACTTAATATACTGTCGAAAGCACAATGTTCTCGATTGAGTTTTCCAGCCATCTCTTACCCTAAAAAACTTTCTAATGCTAAATTAATATCAACCACTTCATTATAAGTATTACTGTAATCTGGTCCCGGCAAACCCTGTGATGTGCATGAAGAATTTTCATTTATTAATGCCTTTTGAATATACAAAAGGGAACAATTTTGTGCAATTTCTGCAGTAGCACCTTGACGACTAAAGTCTTCTGACATCAAATCTTTGAAATCGTTCCACAGCTGCAACGGATCTGGTGGGAGGCAATGAATCATTAATAAGACAAATAGGTCACGAAGAGCTTTGGGCATCATATACGTTGAAGCTTCAGCCATGCAACGCTGCCATTCTCCAATATCATCGATGAGTCCTAATTCTCGTACTGCATCACGAAATGTAGGAAGTAAGACAACCATTAATAGTCCGCAAAGATTCAAAGGACGTAGCCCCAGTCACTTGTAAAAGAATAAGTCTTAAATGGTATAATTCTATATTTCTAGGAGAAACGGGGGACATGCGACCAATAATCTTGTCCCCGCCACATTGCCTCTTCTTCCACTGCTTATTGCTAGAAAAAACATAGAAATTAGTTAAATCCTGATACTTAATATTACATGCCTCATTATCTTGTTGGTTAAGTTTAAACCATGCAGTTAATGTTGTATTATTTAAGGCTGTAGAGTCCAACCAAATTCACCTGATGGAAATAACAATGGAAAAACCATCGGATCTAAATGTTTTGATAACATATTAATACGCTGGAGACCTCCTACATTCTTAGGGTGAACAGCAAAATCTACGTTTGGCGGTAACCTACCTTCGTAATCTGCTACATACACAATGGCGACTTCATTATTATTAGATGGAGCATTATACCTTCTTTGGTCATCTAACGAAGAACGCGTAAAGAGTAGTTGAATATTCCGCATCTGGCCCCCGTGCTCTGCAACTATAGATTCTTCTTCCTCAACCGCTTCTTTCAACCTTTTGTATTGGAGAGCATATGGACTTACACGACGGATGACATTATCAATAGTTTCCATTATATTTTGTTGACATCTAAGGTTAGACGGATGGCTCATACGTACCCTGACTGCTTCATCCGCATCGTAAACATATAGTTGCGCATATGCCGGCACCTCTCCATCACTCTGCAAACTTCTAGACGTTCTATGATATACTTCACCTGAAATTTTTAAACAATACGGGCCTACACCTGGTATGTCACTTATTTGCACTCCGAAAGATGCAAATGCATTAGCACAGTTGTACTGCACATTTAAAATAAGATTTCGCATTTCTTCCTTCAGCATACACTCTTTGCCTAGCATTTTTACGTTCCCGCTGGTCAGCATTCCTTCTTTCACATTCCTCTTCTGTTATGTTTGACAGTCTACGTCTGGCATTTCTTCTTTCATATTGTGAACTCGAATCGCATTATCAAATTGCCGGTTTGTGATGTTGAGTCTTCCATCGGAATTCTGAAAAATAATAATATTTATGTATAAATACGGAGAAAATGACACGTAAAATGACATTCGCGCCACGCGCTGTGAGTCTTTTGAGGTTATATGAGAGACGTTATGACGTTAATCTAAGGTTAAGTTCACTTTGCAGTTTAAATAAAATATAAAGCGTAATAAATGTTTAATAAATAAATGTTTTGAACGTTTATTGAAGCAAGATTAATGCAAAAACAATAAAAAGAAAAGCGTAAACGTATACTTACTGTCAATGTCATAAAGCGTCATTCTGTGGTATGACCAGCACAAAAATTCGTTGACTGCAATTACGTTGGCTGTTTTAAATACACGGATTCCACGAAAATATTTAAAAAAATCTATAAATTGCGATATTTTAATTTTCGATAATTTGGATTTGGATGTTTTTTGATATCAGTTTGTTCGTATTCCTATATTTTTCAATCTTTTTAATGTACTCTAAAATGTTTTTTTTTAAACTGGCAACAGAAATTATCCAAATGCAGAAACGACATTGGTTGGAGTAATTAATATATAGATATTTAAATACAGTGGACCCGCGGTAATCCGGCCCCTGTCTGATCCGGTCTGCCCTGTAATCTGACATGACTATTATTATTGAATATTTTTTGACAGTCTACGCTAATGTAAATAATGCGTGATTGAGCAGGTTACAACTTGTACGCACCAGTATTGTGCTCGATGCGTAGGTATTGTTTTGATTCTGATTGCTTAGTTTGAATTTGACTACATGTGATAGCAGTGCGGCTTAGCGTGCGTTCATTGTTTATTCATTATGTATTATGTATACGTACCTAGTAATATTGTCACAAGTCCGGAAGCGAAAGCACAAAACACTGACAATTAAAGAAAAATGTGATATTTTAGACCACCTAAATCGTAATGACTCTTTCAGTAGTTTAGCAAGTGAATACGGCGTAGGCCAATCTACAATTTATGACATTAAAAAAAACCACGAGAAGATTAAATTGAAGATTAAAGATTATTGTACATTTGTCTGTACACAATTATTTCCTAATGTGAAGTTATTATTTTTTGTAAGTTCTAAAGCATTAATGACTTTAATTTTATAATAAAACTTAAGCTCTCTATTGTGTTGTTTAATTTACTAAATTTGACATACATAATGAAGCATGATTTGTACTTCAGAGTATAAAATCTTATCATTGGATCTGTAATTTGTCAGATTACAAGGTACTCGTTTGTAAAAATTTCCGGACTATAGAGGATCTTAGGGAATACTCTATAATCCAACAAATTCAATAATCCGATATCGCCCTGCAAAACGTTTGTCAGATTACCGTGGGTCCACTGTTTACTAAAAATTAAAAATAATAATTTTCACACATTATTAAACACTATAAAGCTTTTAATAATTAAGGGAATACTTAGATTTTTTTTAAAGCGGACATTTCAATTTTTTTCAGTGAATGAATTTCAGTTAGGAAAAAGAATGTATTTTTCATAATCGATATAAGTTACTGTGATTATAGTTCAACATTTTGTAATAAATAAGTCAGAAATATTGAAAAAAATGCAAACTTTGATATTGCATAACTCCACAACTATTGATATTATTTCGTGGCCGCTTGAACATTTTCAACTCATAATAAAGGCAGAAATATAGTCCTGTGAGGTTATTAATGTTTTCCAAATAACCCTGTATATATAACTTTTGAAAAATTTGATAATGTGTATGGATATATGTGTGTGGATATTCTTGAGGTGCAATCCTGAACATTGCGTTGTATGAAGTGATCACTTAAGCCAGCTACTCTACAAGTCGTAAGCCCTATGGACCCTATAAAGACTTCCATACATGTTTCCCATATAAACAGCTTTGCGAGACATTAGGAGGCCATTAAAATTTCTTAGATATGGGTTGCATGGTGCGATAATAGTGTTGCATTTTGATATGAGTAGCTTGTTGATGTGGTGATTATGACTAGGATCTAGTGGTCGGTGGCTCGAGCACCAGTTGGTTCTTTTTTCAAACACAGAAGAATATTGATGCAACATGTATTCCGTGATTGCATCTCTATTGAAAAAAATATATATGCATAACATAAAATACTTTTCTTATTACTATTTGAGTTATTTGTGTTCAAATGAATTTTAAATATCGATAATAACTTTTAAATATCAATCTCAAAAATTATCCTCATCCCAGGGGATGTTGATGTGATCTTGCCTTTCATTTTCAATTTTAAATATGTACTAATATTTTTTCTTTCACTAAGGTTATTAGTAATTTATTTACATTTTTTGATCATAATATGCGTGAATAAGACAGATGCATTTCATTATTTATTATTTAGTGAACAGGAATTCACCATCATTTGGCACCAAAATGCACTAAATAAACTCAATGTTTGTTGTTATGGCAACATTTACATATTGAGTTTTACAAGGCAGTTTTAACAGTAAAAAAAATATGTCATATTTCATTACATTCTTATCTTTCCATTATCTTTATTTTAATTTATTTATGAAAATCAATGTCATAATATACACTTACACAACAGTTGCATCGAACAATTGATTTTAATTCTCTATCTGGTGACCTTTTCGCGTGACCGCCATTTGGTATTAAAATGATATTAAACTAACATTTTTCATTATATTTTTTTCATTTTAATTAGCGGGTTTTATAAGGTCCACTTCTTACAGTGAAAAGTTAGCAATTTTTTATTGTAAGCAACATTTTACATGCGTTAGACAATGCTTATCCATTTTATTATGCAAACTAATTCTAATATAATTTTTACAGTGAAATCTCAGTTGGATACTTGTCTACTTGTTGGTCTGTTTTCCAGTATAATATTACTTCAAATCTATTTCTGTAACACCCCTGCTGTGATTGTAATATTTTCAAAATAGATTGTGTTTTATGTTGAACAGTGTTGGCATTCTATTTTCATCCAGGACCACAGCGATGAACTTCACATCAAATTTGAATCTAAAAAAATAAGTTTTTTTTAACCCTTTTAGCGCCCACTTATTTTTCAATATAGAAACTGGCCAAAACTTTGGTACACAAAGTACTAATTTTATATAAAGTGGGAAGCTTTTGGAATTAAATTAATACCCAATTATTGCAGTTACTAGCGGAAAATAACCACAATAATCAAAGACCTGAAAATGATCAGTTGTTTACTGAAATCTTTTTATCTTGAATTTAATGTATGGATTATTTACTATTTTATGTACCCATTAAAATATAGTACAGTATAGTTATATGTTTGTAATTTTAAAAGTTAATTATAGTCCATTAACAGTATGCGGAAAAACCTGAAGATGTGCCTTAGTGTGGCGAAAAGAATTGAAAATTGTTTCCTCTATATTTTTCTTCATCCTTTCTTGGTGCATCACTCAATAGCGGCAAATTGCTATTTCTCTGAGCATTTTTATTGCATGTTCAACATTGGATGGAATGTGTATCCATTATTTTCAATTTTTCTTTCAATGTGAAATTCTTCATTACTATTTCAACTTCCTCCTGATAAGGGTACACAAGGTATAATTCTGTGTTTGAATGTCGTCATTTTTGTAAATATTATCCATGAACTGCCAGTATAGAAGGATGCCAATATAGGAGGAAGAAAAAAAAACAAATTTTTTGTAAACTTACGTACTTAAATAGTTGATTTTTCTTATATGGCAATGATTGTAATTGACATATTTTGACATATCATTCCGCAGTTAATGTACGTATATCCAGTCAAGCTGAAGTTAGAAGTTATTTGCTCGTTTGATATAAAAAATGCGAGTTAGGTGGTATTGGCAGTTCACAGTCGATATACATAATATGGGTATCACAGATACCTACATATACAGCGCGGTACTGGTAAATACAGCAATAATCGAAATTATGATACTTGTTCAAGGATTCTTGAATATTTTCTTTTGTACTTCATAATATGTGAACTGTTAACAATAGGCATGATAAGAATAAGTGATTTTACAGAATAAAATATCTTGAAATGATTCTAAAAAATTATCCCGTTTTAATATAAACATTGTGATTAATAAAATTTTCAATAAAATAAAAGTATAAAATTCTTCATTTGGCCATTTTAACTGAAATATCAGCCAGAGCGAATGACGTCACACCTAAGTACCGTCACCGTGTCTCTTGAACTGTTTCAATGTTTACTTAGGCTTGACATCACGTAGACGCCATGCTGCGGGTGTTTTTGCGCGAAATTAAAAATAGGCGTAAAAACTTAGTTTATTACTGAAATAATGTTATTTTCGGTAATAGTAGACGTGTACGTACGTTATTGAAAGTTATTTTTTAAATCTGTTTTTATGCCTATTGTATATGTGTCTTACTCCATTGTGATATTGAATACTTATTTTTAGAAACGAAACCATTTGTGGAGTTGCTGTTCAAGACCCTGGAGACGCAAGAGTATCTGGTACCGGGAGCCTCCGTGCTCCTTATACCCGGGGCCTCACAGCTGTCCCCCGAGGAAGGACCCGAAGAGCCCCCCAGTCCGCCCGGAGATGACAGGACGGAGCTGCGTCCCCCGAGCCGGGACCAAAAGGTGAGTTAGGAAAAACAAGACATTTTACAGAAAAATATTTATATCGTATATAATACCTATATGTAGTAACGCAACATTATAAATGAAAATATGTTTTATGACATAATCAAAAATGTAATTGAAACATGGGATTGTTACTATTGCAGGTAGAGAAGGATGTCACCGAGAAGAATCAAGTTCCCCGCCCCCACCCTGATAAGAGAGATCCGACCATCTCCGCTGCTGCCACCAAGCACAGGATTGTCCTCAATAGGACCACCAAATTCGTGCCAGCCACCGTACCCAAGGAAAAACCCGCCTATGCAACGGAACAGACGCTAGTCAAAGTAAGATGAAACGATAAGTTCTTGGAATTCTAGGCGTTTTTTGGGAATTTTATCCATCATCTGTCAACATGTTATCTCATTCATTGAGTTAATTTAATGTCACCATCTTGAATATGGTACATCTTTGTGATGACATTTGTCTACCAATTCTTCTTATTGAATTGGTCCCATTTTCTGTTTGATAACATACAGATAACAAATAAAATATTCTTGAGATTAGTGATGTTATTTAAACCAGCGACACACTAAATATTATTTGAGATTTGTATCTGATTGTATCGATGATTATTGACTGATATTTCGCAGTTTGACGGGCAACCATCCATACTAGACAACACTAATATCTCAGTTACCAATCATCAATACAATCAGACACAAATCTAAAATAACAGTACAGTAACGGTTAAAATAACAATTTCACCATCACTAATTGAGATTTCTTATTCAGTATCCAAAATAATGCTGACTAGTTCAAAACAAATATGATAAGCATTTTTTCCTTGATTTTGAAGCAAATCTATTTTAACTTTTGTTTCATTTATTGTCTCCCAAGAAACTTTGAACGATTTGTCAACTATTGTAATATAAATGTTATTAGGTTTTCACGCCCACACAGAAACTTCTAGTTTGAACTTTCTGGAAGATCTCACTGCAAGGTCCACCATCAAGGCTGTTGTATTGTCACAACACATGAACCGTCGGCTTTGTCAACAAAATGGTTGTAAAAATACTGCAGAATTTCCCAGAAAACTCATACCAAAGATTTCGTTATAAAATATACCTCGGCAGATAACACAAGACAGCACTCTTAAGATTGGGAGGATCCAATGCAGGAAACCCATTTGCATGAGTCTGAACTGTGCAAATAGAGATAATGATATGATCGCATATTTCTAAATCAAGCGGGAACTTTTCAGAAATCAAAATTTGATCTTGCATTTATCATTGTCTGTCACAATCATTGTCCACATGTTTATAAATTGATGGATGGTAAACCTCATATATTACATACAAACATTGCACACAAATTAAACTAACCTTTTGTTCATGTTTTTCTAGGTTATGCCAGATCTCTTAGAAGATAGTATGAACGAGCCATTACCTGCCAGAAACAGTAGACGTGATAGAAAAAGTGATTCAGTAAGCATTTTTCAATACTGCATTTTGCACATGTCAATTTAAAACTTGTATCAGTTTTTGACTTATCTTTTTATGATTTATTTAATTTATGTGACTACACTAATCTTGACAATATTTAGCGGATATTTTTTTTTTACTGTACCGTTTTCTCATCTTTCCCTGACACAAATGCAACGCATAAAAAAAAGTTAATTGCTACTTAAAAACTATGAAAGAATGGTGATGAAAAAGAAATGAAAGCTTTACATTAGACCATCACTTTAAACGATAAGCAATTTAATATCACTTGGAAGCTAACAAAATTTTATTTCAGGACAAAGAAGACAGGAGGCGGAGAGTGTACCGCTCCCGTTCCCGATCTTGGGAACGCTCCCGCCGCGGAGCACCAGCCCTTCCGCGGAGTGGACAATGGAGGAACCGGTCTCCACCTCTGCAGCAGCCAAGGTACAGGTAGGTGGCTTTTACTTAAAATTAAATACTTAATTCTTCCGTTACAAATTCATCTTCTTTACCGGAATATGTGCAAGGGAGGTTGAAGGTTCAAATAATTACATTTTGGCTTTATATTTAGTTTTGTGTCTGTTTCAGAACATATAAAACTGTTTGTATAGTGCCCTGATACTAAGAAATAGACATTGATCATAACAATTGGGCATGATGTTTGATTTTTTTCATCTTTATTTCCAGGCGATCCAGATCAGGATCACCTCCCCCTCTCAGAGCGCCCCGCTACAGGAACATCAGCCCGCCGCCTGGTGTTCAAGAGACAGAACTACCAAAGAACAGAAGTCGATCGAGGTATGTAAATGTGTTAAATATTTATCAATATGTTGTGGACATCGACTTAGTGATCGTGAAGTGACATATTTTACTGGCATTTACATCACGCCCCTCCCCTATCTCCTCACTCCTGTCCTACCTACACCCAGCGCAACAATAAAAGCCGCACCCCCTAATTAGGCACAAAAATTCCCGTTTATTGTCAATAAAAATAAAGCAGGAGAAAGCGATCCGCTTGCAGGAAGACCGATTCTATTATTTTATTATCTTATTTTTTACTACTGCAGATGATATTATTAATTTAATTTCTTAACATACATGAATTAAGATAAAAACCCTGTTTTCTCCCATTCTCTAATACGCAAATATGCATATATCATTAAATTTCTCCAAATCAGCATTCGATAACTTGTTGTAAATTGATGTGAATTTAATTTCAGATCCAGGGAGCGCCTAATGTCACCCCTGCCCGCCACTGCTCTCCGTGACCGCCTGGACCGCGTGTCTCGAGAACGAGATCGGGAACGTCAGACGCGCACCGACCGTCCTGTCCGAGATCGCATCGACCGAGAGAGAGACCGCGTGGACCGGGAACGTGACCGAGTTGACCGGGATCGGGACAGGGAACGCGAGAGGCCGATGGAAAGAGAGCGCGACAGGAGGATCCTGAGGGATCCGCCCGGTGGAGCCGATACTCCCACCCAAGACTCGAACCCTGGAGATTGCACGGGACAGAGTAGAGGAACCACGACAACATTAGCGGGAATTTTCGCTCCGGTCCCAAAGAAGAGGTGCAGAGATTTTGATGGTGAGTTTTGACTTTTCACACAGTAAACAAGGCTACTGACCCATAACAGCTTCTTAAAATGGGCTCTTTGTTTGTGCAGGATTGTGCATGTGATCGAGAGAGCTTTATAAAAAATTAATGAGAATGATAATTGTGCAAACCAGAAAGTGGAAACCATGACACATTTCTTTTACATCTTGTACTCTCCAAAAAAAAAAATTCATTTTAAGTTCGTCACCATCAACCATCTTAAATACCTATTTGTGTCTTAATCACGACCTCGAACTTTAACCGCACAGGATTAAATTTTTTCATCTTGAAAACCAGGGTAACATGTGAAACGTGTCAGAACAGAAATATGGTTAACAGTCATGTTGGAATGTACACAATCTGATTTTGTATTTTTAAATTTGTTACAGAGAAAGGCTATTGCATGCGCGGAGACCTCTGCCAATTTGACCATGGCCTTGACCCCGTAGTACTGGAAGATGCCGCTCTATCCAGAGTGCTCGCTCTACCCATCACGGGAATTCCTCCCCCGAGACCTGTTCCGGGTAAACACTTTGCTGGTCGCATTCAATCTATTAATATTTTATTACAATATTTAATTTGATTAATTCTTTTTTATTTTAAAATCCCCCATAATCACAATAATGTCCATCATTAACGCTACCAGATGGCGCAAATAAAGTTTGTAGTACAAAAAGCCAAAAAATGCATAATTTCAGATTCAAAAAATGCTAGATGGCGCTGTTCTCACGGCCTTAACTCGCAGGCGAAATATGTAGTAAATGTACATCATTTTTGACAGATTATAGCTATTTCAAAATAATTTTGAACCCACTTCCCATAAGTTTTCCCAGAGGTTTTCCCTGAATCTCAACAATATTTCTTTCAAAATGTGAATATTGATTTTTTTTTTTAATATTTTAATAATAATTTTTTTTTAATAATAATTAAAATTTATTTAATGAGCCTGGGGCCGCGTCGCATCAGGCACAAAATAAATTATTTATCGATGGCCGCGTATCGAATTTGAAAAACGTAATTTTTTCCCAATAGAGAAATCCTGTTGTGACCTGTCGTTCCATTTTCAAATCAAAAACATCACGGATTATATTTTAAATCAACAATCAAAACAGAAGTTTTTCTGCCGTCAAAATCGTATAGAATTGTTATAGATGGCGCCCCGATCGCGTGTTGTGCAATCGAAATTCAAATATTCCATCGTCAAGGTCACGCGCAATGTGCGCGGGAAATACGATTTATTTTTTTCGATTTTCGATTTATTTGTACACGTATATACAAATATATACGATATGTTTTGCGATATTTGTCAGTTTTTGTTGGTTTATGATTCAATTGAATACTAATAGTGATTTATTAACAAAAATACACGCAATTTTGTTGCGTTTATTTGAAATATGTGTGTGTGTGAAAGTGTATCATATTTATGTGTTATGAGTGCGATGTCCCGTCGTGTGCCGTGCCGTGCAACAAAATATATCACACAGAAGAAGATTATTATTATTAATAGTAGTGTTGTCTCTAATAAACAAATAAAAAAATTATTATTATTTTTCAGAAAATGTTGCGCTGGCAACATTATGGAAATTCAAAAAAAGATTATTTTTTTTACTTAAATGATAAAAAAATCATTGCATTTCGACACTTACGATAAAATAATATGAATGTGTGTTTTTTTTTTAATATACGCACGTTTTCATGGTTTTTTCGTAAAAAGAAAAATCACAAAAAATTCAGAAAATTTCCGGCCCTCAACAAGTTAAATTAACTTGACTTATTTTTCTCTAACCCACACTAATATGTATTACAATTTTCCTGGTCTCGCAGGCTGTCTGACGGAATATAACCCCCTGGCCCCTGATATATGGGCAAGAGGCGGGAGGTTCTCCGCCCCTCCCCCTCCTCCGCCACCACCACCACCTCAGCCTCACCACCTGCAGAGAGAACTCATCCCCATACCTACAGTCAGGTAACAAGCAAATAAAAATATATTCAACCTTATTTATTTTCACTTTTTTCTAATTTTCCTTTCGGCTTAGCTTTTGATTAAAATAGTTTTATTTTACCCACTTTTATAAGATTTTTATCATTAATGGAATAGCAGTAAAAACTGGCAGGACTATAACATTCAAAAGACGCTAGTGTGGGTGTATATAAAGAGGCGATGCACACTCATGTTAAGAATGCAACAAGAAAATTTTTTCTGTCTGTAAATGAAAATCGTTTGTGCAAATTTATAGCTACCAGCGCCGCAGAGACCACATGAAAATATTTGTTGTTAAAAAGAGGTTGCTCAAGGTGTTTGAAATTCACATGAATCATTTGACGGTTAGACTTAACCACCATTCAGTATGTTTAAATGGTGTGATTCTTTTCACATACTTTTCTTGTCGATAACATTTTTGTTTCAATTCTTCAATTCAATTTAGGGGTTACGTGTAGTCAGAGGCGCAAAAAAATAGACATTTTCAAAATTTTTTTTTGAACGGTTGTTTAATGTTTTGATTCAATTCATAATACCAACGTTTTACACTATATTTTAAGTAACTATACCGAAAATTTCAAATAAAATTATTAATACTGGACTACGATAGAATCTCGTTTCTTGACCCCTGTTTTGCAAGTAGTGCCTCGCGGTGTCCATCAGTGCTTCTTAGTGGTTTATCTAAATTTAATGAAACAAAAAGAAATTAGTAGTTTAATAATGCTTAATCGAAGTTTTTTTATTTTTTTTCAAATTTAGCAAAATGGCGGTCTTTGAAAGCTTAATTATGAATTTTGAGGGAAAAAATCACTCATTTATTATTTATAAAAAAAAAATTTAATTAAAAAAAAAATCCTTCGATTAAGCTCAAGTTTTTAGTGCCTAAAATATGATGTTTAAATTTCATGTAAATCTGTCGAGTAGTTTTTAAAATATCGTGGACACCGTTTTTGAAAATGTTGTTTTGAGAAAAACGCGTTTAAAGTTTTATGCATAAATAATTAATACAAATACAATTTAAAAAATTACTTTCGTAGAGTCGTCTATTTCTGGTACATATAATACATCTTCTGCCGATGTGTAAGCCTCCAAGATGCCGAGTTTTTTTAATCTACGTCTCATTTTGCCTTCTCGAGTGACCTGATTTGCACGTTGGTCAGCAATCTTTATGCGCTCTATATCGAGTTTTTCAGCATACCGGTGTGAATTAGGTCCATAATGTAATCCTATGCATTGGCAATCATTAATATTCCTTGCATACCTTCATGACGTCTCATTATTAATTTTTGAAAATGATTATAATACACGCACAACTACCTATCGACTGCTGGGTTTCACTGCCACTGAAGTACTAACACTAAATCAAATTTCCATTAGCCTAAAGGGTCTTATGTCTAAAAGTAGAAGTATAAAAGAAATTTCGTACATTATTCTTAGAATTAAACAGGTAAAAATCGCGTTCCGCAGCAGTCGCGCCATTTGTCAGCCTGGCTGGCTCTATCATTACGGTATCAGTACGGGCGCGGCAGCGGAGGGCCTTACAGTTATCGTTGGATATCTTTAAAACTAATAACCGGATCGGGTTGATATTTTCACACAATATTTTTGAAACATTTTGCTTTAAGAAAATACCAAAAAAAAATTCGATTTTTTAAAAATCCTGACTACACACACGTAACCCCTTAATTCAATAAATAATATGTACATGACAAATTTTAATTCATTTAAGTAATTCTCACATATGCTCTCTCTGTATATTAAATTCTAAATATACAGGGTGTACCAGAGCTAGCAGCAGAAACTTGGCCGGCAGATTCCTGACTATGTTATGAGTCCACCATGACCTAATATCAATAGTTATGGAGATATGCAATATCAAAGTTTGCATTTTTTTTCAATATTTCTGACTTATTTTTTGTAAAAAGTTGTACAGTAACTTATATTGATTATGAAAAATTAATTTGCTTCAATAAGACTTAAATAATATTATAAAAACCTTGTAAAAAATAACTTTTTTCAATTTTTGCAAAGTTTTTATCATTTTATTCGACTTGTATTAAAGCGAATGAATTTTTCATAATCGACATAAGTTACTGTAATGATAGTTCAACTTTTTGCAAAAAATAAGTAAGGAATATTGAAAAAGAAATGCAAACTTTGATATTGCATATCTCCTTATTGCATAACTATTGATATTAGGTCATGGTTGCTTGAACATTTTAGACTCACAATATAGTCAGGAATCTACCTGCCAAGTTTCTGCTACACCTGTACACTGGTACACCCTGTATACAAAGAACACATACAAGATTAAGATCATTTACAAGAACTTTTGTCGAAGAAGTGTTGGAGAATCCTGCTTCGGAAAACCTCTTCGAAGACATGGAAGAGATTAATAAGAAATGTGATATTATTCAGCATAGCGGTAGCTCTTCCAACAAGCATATGCATTTATCAACATTACTCCTTCCCGTAATGACAATATTAGTAATGTTATCGCCAATTGCTTGCTCTTTGGCCCTGCTGGCGGCTATTACGTGCTGCTGTAATTTTTCATTTCTAAATTTATCAACCTATATACAAGAAATATGTATGTGTGAGTACATACATGCCTATTGTATTTATGGCAGCTTTTAGATTATGACATGTTTACCTATATAGGGTTACAAAATTTCAAAAATTTACTTCATTCTCCTTATTTTGAACACAAATAGTATTTATATGAAATCTAATTTGCCACGTGCATTAAATGAAATAAAAATATTTTAGCAGGGTAGAGGAGATGAGGCCAAACAACATGAACCCGATGATACCTGGCGTGCCCGTTAAGGGCGGCGCTCCCATGATGTCGGTGCGGCCGCCCATGGTCCCGCCGTCTGCACAGTTCCCCACGCAGAATCAGCACACTGGTCCACCCCCCAACAACAACTATGCTAGGCGAGGTGAGATTATGAATCATTTTTATTTAGAATGCGGTATAACCTCAGTAAATCCAGTTTCCCGCAATTTACGCGGAATAATTTTTTTCACTTCCCCGGTTTTACACCGAATTATTTAGAAAATTCAATATGTCAACTCCAAATTCAATGAAATTTACGAGCGAAATTATGAATTTTACTTTTTCTTTCCAAGAACTCAATACGCCAACGTTAGATGAATTTTCAACGCGGCAGTTACAATCTTGTGTGTTTGGGCTCCGGCTTGAGCGCGTATAAATTATGTTAGTAATGAAGTAACGTAAAAAGAGACACACCAATTAGTGTATGTAAATGTTTTTAACGCTTGAATATTGCTCTTTTTTACTAATTGTACTCATTTTACCATCAGCAATTCGAGCGCGCGAAAATCGTAACGACGCTTCTATGTTCCGTGAACGGCGCAGTAGCGGTTTTCACTCGCATTTTGGCGCGATCTAAATAACAGCCGCCGCGATGTATTAACTTATGAATCGTTTTTTAAAGTATTTCGTTAGTTTGTATTGTTAAATTCACATTTCATTTTGTTTTACGCACTTTCTTGAAATTTTTTTTCTTAAATCATTATAAAATGCATCATGATTTTAAAATGAAATTTGACGGCCGAGTTTAGAGCATCTGCCATTTTTTTTAACAGAATACGAAATTGAAGATACCTATGGGCGCTATAAAAAAATAATCGGCCTCTAAAATTTAGCGATTTACCTAGAGAATAAGGGCCCAAATGTTGACCTGAATCAAATAGAGGATTGGAGGCAAACTGATGTACATGAACTGATACAAAAATACATTTACAACGCCGTTGAAACAGGGTTATTTTTTTTAGCAATAGCAATATAAAAAAATAGTAACTAGTTAAAAAGTAATCTAAAAGATAATGTACATTTTTGAAAATAACATATGTAATATGAAATTTTTTACTTCCATCGAAAGCTCATTTTTGTATACAATTTTCATTTCCTCACTTTTACATTTTCCTCAGTTCTACACCAATCTTTTTTGTTCCCTGGAGAAGTGTAAAAACGAAGTTTTACTGTACTTACTTACCATCATGCCATTTCATCGGGGGGTTAGGCAGAGGATAGACACACAACTCTTCTGTCCTGACACACAATTCTCGCCTCATCCGCATTCATACACTGACGATTATTGAGGCTTCTAATGGGACCATCTACCAGTATCCGGTTAATCTGGTCATGCCACGTCTTCCGTGATTACCCTCTCTTTCTGGCGCCGTCAACACTTGTGTTATATATCTTTCTTAACAATCTTTCCTCATTCATTCACTCAACATGTCCAAACCATCTGAGCGACCCTTTTTTAATTCTATTAATTATGCTAAGATCAGCTTTACATTCATTTCTAATATCTTCATTTTTTACTATATCATAAATGGATTTTCACACGTACGTCTAAGTGATCTCCTACTATAAAATTTATTTTATAATTCGATGGCATTATTCGAATTCAAAATATTTTTGCACCTTACCCAAAATGACAATGCATTAAAATAATTTAAAATCAAAATTATGTTGTTGAAAAAAATTTACATGTACATTGCCTTGTGTTTTATTACATAACATAACTCTGAAAATATTCCCGCCTTCAATTTTAACTTTGACGGCTTCCATAAATGATGTCTCACGGTTCTCGTGTAATTCTAATCTTAGCACAAGGTGTCACACCATGCCAGTTAGCTTCCCAATCATTTTTTTCCGTTTTGAATTTAGGGCATTCAACCCCAACAAATAAAAATTATTATGAAAATCTGACCTCATACCCTAATGTAAAATTTAGCCAAAACTTCTAAGCGAAGAAACCCCCTTCTGTTTTATTAATAATTTCAATTAATAAAAATACATTAAGCTTCCTTATGAACAAATTCATTTTTTAAAAGACTCCTCTATCATCCCTGTCACTGACCCTTACAATTCTGCCGACCTTTTCCCCCCTCTAAACCTGTGACATTATTTATGGAAGCAGCCTCATCCATCTAGTATCTTCTTCTTATAGTGCCATCCCCTATCGGTGATCGGCGATCATTCTAGCGATTACGACTTTATTTACCGCACGGAACAACTCAGTCGATTTACACTTATATCAGTCCCTCAAGTTATGCAGCCATGAGATGCAGCGTTTTACTATTTTTATTTACCACTTATTTTCCCCTAGATGATGAGTAGACCATATTTTGATCCTCATAATATGTCTGAGATACTCAAGCTTTTTTTGTCTTGATAGTCCGCAGCTCTTCTCGGTCTTTTTCAATATGCATCTATAGAGCCACATTTCAAATGCCTCGACTTTGCAGATTAGTTATTGGTTTAGTGTCCTCGCCTCCACTCCACGTAAGAGAATGGCAAAAATATAACACAGAACCATACGCATTTTAAGTTGCAGGTTTAGATCACAGTTAGAAAATAACAATCTCATTCTGAGAAATGCATTTTTTGCTATCCCTTTTGAGCTTTTACTTCTTGAGATGGATCCCAGTTCTCATTCACCCACACACCTAAGTACTTGTATCGCGTGACTCTTTCTATTGGTTCATTTTTTTATGGTTATATTTGACATTGGAAATGACCTTTTTGACTTTATAAAAAAACTTGTTTTGCGAGTGTTGATCTTCAGGCCATACATACTTGTGAATTTAATAAATCATTATTTTGGTGGTTATAGACTGGTTCCTTACACTCATACCATTTTAAATAATTATCTAAATAACAATTGACATCCCACAGTTGTAGAAATACAGTCGAACTCGGTTATAACGAGCTTAGTATAAGATCTCGGCTGTAATGAGCAAAACTGTGAATTAATTTTTATTTGCGCATATTCCCATACAATCGTTCTCGGTTATAAGTAGCGCGATTCTTGGATATACGGAACAAATTTCAGAAACTGCATACATTTTGCTTGAGTTACAGAAAAAAAAAACAAATACATACTCATAACAATGAACTTTTCTTTTAAAGCGGCTCACGCTCAATTAGGGTTCATTTTATGATGTACACAAACTTGTGTATCTGAAAATTCCACGTGCACAGGCAAACAATACATAGTTCGTCGGCATTTCTTATCAAAGGAATGCCGACGAATGGTTATTTTATGCAGTTTACTATATTAGCATTTAAAAGCCTAATCAGTTAAATGCAAATCGGAAACATGTCCACTAACAAACTAAAGTGTCTCTCGGTTTGCAAAAGTCGAAATATTCGTGTTCACGGCGCCAAAAATTCTGAGGTCTGTAAAATGTTTTCACTATGGTCTTCTACAGTTTCATCGCTCTTGAAAATTAAGGATGTTTATTTGGCTTGAAAATAACATCACACGATCAAAAAAATTTAGAAAGTGTAATTTACCTATCCCGGATGCTGGATACAAGGAGTCCCGGCTATGAGGAGCAAATTTAGTCGGTCCTGTTGCGCTCGTTATAACCGAGTTCGACTGTACTAGAATCCCAATTTTACGTAAATGAGCGTAATCATACCTTTTATATAATATGACGTAAATTGTTTCATTATTTTCTACTATAAAAAACAAGTTTATTTTTTAATTCTACTGTCACTGAATAATTTTGCATCGTTGTCAGTCAGACAAAATTATTTAAAAAAAATATATATTTGCGGATCATAACTATTTAGAAAATAGGCTTCACCACTTTAATAATCAATTTCGTACTGCCCATCCATGTCTGACTTATATAAATGTAATATCTAAACCAGCAAGTGTGTGATTCAAGTTTTTCTACCAGGAAACAACCAGAACCGACACCACTCGCCCAAGATCCCCGGTGTAAACTGCTCCCTGGAGCTGAAGAAAGTCCCCAGAGGATTAAACGACATCTTGCATCTGAACAACCACTTCAGCAAATTCGGAAAGATCGTCAATATCCAGGTGAGGGTGACAAGCGTGATACACTGCCAACTGGACATTTATAACAGCTGTGCAAATTGATTTAGGCGTACACAGCTGCTGGAAGATGACATCTGTTAACACTAGTTGTTATTCAAATTCCTTATTTATATTAACCGCAATTATCCATGAATTATAATATAATTATCCATGACTATTATGAATACTATCCTTGTTTTTATAATCGCATATTAAAGTCTAGCCCTCTCAATTAACCACATTGAAAGACATCGGACTAAGTACAATATAACCTCACTATTTCAAAATTCCGGGGACCATTTTGTATTAGCGAAAATCCCTGTGTGTATATCAACAGAGTATAAAATTATACAGAGGTGTATATTCCTTCTTTAGGCGAGGGAATTGAGTCACAAATTAAGTATGTCTCCCTCGCCTATATTTAAGACAAATTTATAATACAGTTAAAGTATTTATTCTTCCATAATTAAATCCCCTTGCAAACAAAACTTTTTTTAGAATAGATGTTATTTTATTTAAACTAATTTAAATTAAATGATTTCAAGAACCTACCTACATGTAATTTTGATTTTATATCCAGGTGAGTTACGAGGGTGACCCAGAAGCGGCCATAGTAACCTTTTCAAGTCACACGGAAGCGAATGTAGCATACAAGAGCACCGAAGCCGTGTTAAACAACCGCTTTATCAAAGTCTTCTGGCATAACACCGAGGTTGGTATTATTGATCTACTCGCTAATATTTTATGAACAACTCAAGCAATGACACTAAGTAAGACTTTCACCTGCTTTCCTATTTTCCAAAAATTCCATAATTTTTAATCAATGTGGTCGTAGCCCTGCATCTATAATTGTAAAACATAACATATGTGGTAAACTTTAGTACTGCTTTTCATGAATACGATCTTTAACTTGTGTTTGATTTTATACACTATTTTTTATCTTCATTTTATCTCCAAAACAAATTTAAATTAGTGCATTATTTTTTGTAATAATGATGTTTATTTTTCAGAGTAAACAGGAGAATGTTCCCCCGGGGCAGCGGATCCCTACCAAAGACAAGATGGTGTCACCAAACCAACATCATAACAATAACAATCACATGTCACATAACAAGGTAGGTAACTTTTTTTAAAATTGTTTATTGAATTTGAAGCTAATTTCTGATGACACTGACTGCTCATATAAAATATCATAAATCATTGATACTGCAGCCCTAATTTTTAAACTAAGTCAAAGAAAAACATCAAAAATTAACTTAATTCTGGGCCCCTAACTTTGTAAACAAAGGTAAGACACTCAGATCACTTAACGTGGGCATTTTATTAGATCTGTAATGGCAGAAATTTAATAATAATGTACCCTTTACATAGGAACATGGTTCTTCCGATATTCAAAATCTCGTGATAGTCACAAGGCTCTGTCAATTATAGTTTTTAATGTAATTAATTTCCCTAGGTGCTGATTAACAAAGACAACCTGAAGATAACAAATACTGCCCTGGCTGAAGCCAAACACCAGAAGCTTCAGAAACAGCAGGATGAAGCGGCTTCAGCTGCAGCTCTGGCCGTGGCCAATGGAGAGGTGCCTGTTACTGAGAAAGCCCCCATCAGCAACGGAGAAGCCGTTCAAAAGTCCGAGAATAATGGAATCGTTCCTGTAGTTCAAAAGATGGAAACTCCCGCTACTATTGTAAGTTTATTTGTTTCATCACTTGAGTTATGTGGCACAGTATTTTTTTATTTATTTAATGTCTTAATTGGTTGGGTTATTTTCATGATCGGCTAGAGCTATAAGGGTAGCAAATATTACCGTACTTAAGATTTTTTTCAATATCAAGTACTTTAGTAATAGAAATGGCATAATTAGCAAAATCATGAGAAATCGCCCATGAAATACTAATAATTAATAATGACCTTTGCGTGACCACGCAACATGATTGCGTGTCACACTCTTAATGACTAACTGTGAAATGTTGTTTTGTAAATTTAAAGTTTGTGAACTCCAGCACTAGGCTATTGACTCACAAATGCAAGTAAAGACTTGTTATTGAGGTGCACGCCCCCCACTCAGTCTCATTGGAATAGTCAGGATTTCTCAAACTGTGGGTTTAAATTTCTGTCATTTATTAGAAACAGATTATTATTTATTAAAAACTATATAAAACTTTTTTAAAGATCTTTCTAAAATGAATAAGTAGATCATACTCAAATTACAATTTATTTAACCATACTAAATATTTTTTTCTACTAAATCAAAATCAAAAAATAAATCACAATATAATGAAATCATTGTTTTTAATTTTTTTATTCTTATGTTTTTCAAAATAATTGTATTTTTAGAAAATATTTATCATTTGAAATCATAAACAATTAATTATATTATTTTTATTTTATTTAAATGTTTGTGTCAGCAATCTTTGACAATGTGTGTGTGCGGTGCCATTACCCAATGCAGTTTAAATTTTGGATACACTTTTATATTCCATTTGAATACATTGGCCAGTCTTGTTGGAACCTGTTGAGGTACAGTTATAAATGTGTGTCATCGACTTGCTAGTGTCGTCAGCTACTTTTCATTACGTTAACACTGCTGTGTCAGTGCATACAGAATAGAGTGATATTAGCCTTTTGTTATTGTGATTACTATTTGTAGAAGTTTAGTACATTTGTGATGCAGAATTGTTTGACAAAAATGGATGTAGATTTAAATGAAAATATTGTGCCTGCAGAGAATGGAAAAAATTTAGTGAATTGTCACTTGCAACCAGCCATGGATGTAAATATTTTATTCATATTTATTTTTAAAAAGAAAAGCGAACACTTAATACATGTCATATTAATATATTTTTATATTAATATTTTATTATAGGCTTCAAATATTGAAGACATCAAAAGAATTGTTCATTGTGTGTGATAAAATGTGTTATTTATTAAGTGTGACAAAAATAGAAGATGGCATGTTTGAAAATGATTATAGTGGCAATTTTAAATTGATAACATTCTTGAAAACATGTTGGTATGCTTTAGAAGCATTTTATTAAAAGCCTATCAATTTGAATACCTCCACTCTGTTTATAAAATCCATTACAATTGTGTAAATCTTAATCTTATTAATTAAGTTGTTGAGGGCCAAAAAACATAGAGAAACATAAATCACCAACGCCAGAGATTTTCTGAATTTTTTGTGATTTTTCTTTTTACGAAAAAACCATGAAAACATGAGTATATTAAAAAAAACACACACATTCATATTATTTTATCGTAATTTTCGAAAAGCAATGATTTTTTTATCATTTAAGTAAAAAAAAAAAATTCTTTCAATTCCGATAATGTTGCCAGCGCAACATTATACGAAAAATAATAATTTATTTTTATTTGATGCCTACCCAATAATCTTCTTCTGTGTGGTATATTTTGTTGCATGGCACGGCACACAATGGAACATCGCACTCGTAACACATAAATATGATACACTTTCACACACACACATATTTCAAATAAACAACATAATTGCGTGTATTTTTGTTAACCTGTTAGTATTCAATTGAATCATAAACCAATAAAAATTGACAAATATCGCATAACATATCGTATATATTTGTGTATATGTGAACACATAAATCCAAAATCGAAAAAAAAAAATCGTATTTCCCGCGCACTTTGTGCGTGACCTTGATTGATGGAATGTTTGAATTTCGATTGCACAATACGTGTGCCGGGCGCCATCTACAACTATCCTATACGATTTTGACTGCAGAAAAACTTCTGTTTTGATTGTTGATTTAAAATATAATCGGTGATGTTTTTGAGTTGAAAATGGAACGACAAGTCACCGCGGGATTTCTCTACTGGGAAAAATTCACATTTTTCAAATTCGATACGCGGCCGTCGAGAAATAATTAATTTTGTGCCTGTCGCATATATCCGACGTGGCACTCTGGCCCTTGTCATTCTCTGTCGCACAGGTCCGACGTGGCCCCACGCTCATTAAGGCTGTAAATTCACTGCGAATGCGTATTTTGGCGTTTTTTTTACAAAAAGTGGAATTTTATTATTCATTTATATCAGAATAGAACAAAATTAAATTTAAAATTATTAAGTTAAAATTCTTATTTATAAATTTCTTCAGACTATCCTAAGATAGTGACAACACAGGCCGTATATTTCATTTTTCAGTATTCATAATCAATCCACAAATGATTATGCCTATTTCACAAGCAATTTCATTACCGAACCATTTTGCTTTGAATATTGACATTCTAAGTAAGCGGATAACAGATGATGATTGAACTTAGTCAGATTTTGTAGATTTTATAATGCTTTAATATTTATCAGGAGATGGCTGCTTTGGTGAAGAAGAGAGGTGAAGGTGCGGTGAAGATAGTCCGAGACCTCAGGAGGCGCACGCAGATGCTGTTAGACAAACAGCTCCAGCAGCAGAAGATCCTGGTGGGGCGCCTTGAAGGTATTCACACGCTTTAAATATTTTTGTCACGCTAGTCATTTTCTTACCGTTGTTTGATATAATGCTTTTATAGAGCTTGAAATCTTCTCTATTGTACTTACACAAAAGGTTCGACTTTACGTTAGGAATTTTTTATTCAATTAAGCTTTTGTGGATCTTTCACAATCTGTGAGTGGCATAAAGAAAAATTTGCGTATGTTATCTACCCTACCTCATTATTCCCTATATCAATTTATGTTTGATATTTTCTCTCCCAGGTAATCCCCCAGCGGGCCAAAGAGAACTCTTGATCGCCACTATCAAGACCATGCAGGAAAGCATTGACAAGACGAGAAAGGAGCTAGTCTCTCTGTCTAAGACTGGACAACAGGTCTGTTGTACAAAGTGTTTTATTATACCGTGCCTCCACATCCTCTTAATCCCGATATATTTTTATTTATTTGAAAAAATATGCCTTCTTATACGGTTAGATGCATTAACGTCTGAACACCAACATTGCTGTGAAATACAGTAATATAAGGCGTTCAGTTATTTTTGTGGTCGGAAATGTGTTCAGGTGTTTATTTTTAATGTATGCTGTTTTCTGATTTTGTTCTCAATCTTTTTTGGTATTTTTAACAATCTTAACCGTTTAAGTGCTAAGCTGCGCTATCGCGCTTCTTCTGCATCCTCTATAAAATTGCGTGAAGCGTGACGGAGCTGCTCACATGACTGTGTCTTTGCGCGCGAGTTAGACAGGTAAAAAATATAAACTCGCTGAGTGTCCGCGAAGTTTATATTTTATCAAATTCATTGTTTGTGTGCAGCTATGATTTTTTCCTTTTGGACCAATAGAAATTAAAGAAAATGGCTCAGCACTAAAACGGTTAATTAAAGTTTTACGATATTCCTTTAATTTTTATAAGATTAAAAATGTCTGCATCATATAATGCATTTGTTTTGATCTGCCATACTTTAAAAATACAGTAGACTCTCTATTAACCGGGGTGGTAGGGAAAAATGGTGACCCAGATAATGTCCGCAAAAATAATTAGAAAACGTTTACAAACTGTCACCAAATTTGGATAAAATATATATATATTTGTTCTACAGTAAGAAAAACTCTTAAGTTTAGATATGGTCACAATGAATTGAGAGATAAATTATTAAAATGGTGAAAAAAATACACAAAATCACAAGCAATTAATTATACGGAAGTTATACAAAAGTTAAATAAGTCATGTATACCTATTGGGTTTTACAATTAGACTCACGGCGTCTTTTCCCACTTCTGTCAAAATAAATATGTTATTGACAGAGATTCCCGAAGTTTCGTAATCTTCAGAATTTCGCAATGCTGTGTACTCAACTTCTATTATATTTCATTTATCCCTTTCAGCCCGGATCGATACGGTCGAGCGTTCACATTATATATATTTCCCACTAGCTAAACCGTTTTTCGGGTTCAAACCAGCCTGCAATGATCATGGGTATACGCGCAGTACAGCTCACGATCATTGCAGGCCGGTTTGAACCCGAAAAACGGTTTTGTTAGCGGGAAATATTTTTTTATGTGAATGCACGATCAAATCGATCCGGGCTGAAAGGGTTATGTAGAGTTTTATATTTTATTGTTGATAGAAAAAATTTCTTAATTTTTTAAAAATTAAATAGAATCTTCTATTGCCCCTGTTACTACGGCCCTGGATAATCGATAGTCTATTGTATTTCCAATATTTATTGTCCAAAATTTATTTTATTTATAAATTTCCTTATTTAATTATTTATTTTAATTTTGTTTTTTCTGCATTTGATGAAGAATGTGTAATGTTCCAGCAGGATGATTTGGGTGTGGTGAATTCTTTGAACAATATGTCCATTGGGACCAAGAGAAAATATACGGTTAGGGTTCACATTATTATATGGCTCGCATCCATCTTACATTGTGTGTTAATTAAAATGTCATTTATGCATTGTGTGCTCATTTTCATTAATCATGCCTGTATCTATCCTATCTTCACCGTAAAACCGTATTTACAGAATTATTATGAATATTTATATTGTTGATGATAATGTTTTTCAGTCTTATATTGACACATCTTCCTTTATAGAAATGTGATTTTTTCTTTTGTGCATCCTTAGATCAAAATTATTAATTTTTCACAAAACTGTATTTGTATATTGGTTCGAACCCGCAATCTTCAATCTTTTTGATATGTAATGTGAAATTTTGAAGAACATTAGTACATATGGATTCATTATTCATTGTAAAAAAATATTTTGAACGTAACATTTTCACCCAATTATGTAGCATACTCTTTATATTTATACATTGGTTTTAGAGTTGCCATATTTTTTTGTACTTATGCAATATATATATATGTTACAGTGAATCTGATTTTCTAGTGAGTCCATCATTCACTGGCATTTTAGAGAAAGTATATTCAAGGTCATTGTTATCATATTCAAAGAGTTTTTCACCAATAGAAATGAATACAATATTTTAACTTGCACTTACTAGTGAATTTATTGGTTTCCGAACTGTCAAAAATTAAATTTGACAAGTCTGAAATCCGTTTCCGTAAAAATCTATGCTTTTAAACGAACTTTTATTTATCCAAATTGAAACAACCGGGCCTTGAATAACAATTTAATAAGTCATTGCGTGAACAAGGTTCTTACTGCATTATTAATTTCTTCTGTGCAAATCAACATTATGTAGGTAACGGATATTATTAAAATAGTCATTTTGAAGTGTTGAAAGTTTCGTCTGCACCAATTCTTCATTATATGATTTTATAACAAGATTCTAATGGCACATGGACCTTGTTTTTCAAAATTTATTTTGCGTTTTGTGTCTCATTCTACACTAGTCTAGTCCAAAGTCATCACAAAGCGACAGTATTTCTAATTTTTATCCTTTGAGTGATAGCATATTCTCTATTCTGTGGCGATAGTTCTGTTTCTCGAACTGTCACACTTCTAGACTGGTCTTTGATATTCAATGATTAGTTTAGGTAGGTAACTAAAACGTAATATGTTTTTAAAATTTTAATCGCGAACACTTACGAAATTCTGATCATCTTATAATTCAAAAGACAGTCGATTAAACTCATAAAAATGATACGGTGCGAGCAAGCTTCACGTCTGTCACCGACGTCAAGCCGAGTTAAGTTTGCGAACTTAAAAACCGCGCACTTTATGTTGTACGTCTACCACCCGTGCTTTACACGTGCGCAAACAAGAAACGCAAACGACATTAGACACATTTTTGATAAAAAGATAGAAAATTGGAAATGCGGAAGAATCTGAATGAATTCAAACGTAAATGATGACTTAGAATCTCTTTGATTTTTGTATTTTTCGCATCGAGTGTTTGTTACTTGACGCACTTTTAAAGGTTCATTTAAAATTAATAATACCGGGTGTATGTTTATTTATGTTTCTATATTTGTAAGAAATAAACTTTTGTTGTATTGTTATAAAAAAAACATATTTAATAAACTTAATTGACAAAATACATATTCATTAATAAAAATTTTCCCTTAACCCCCCAATATTTACATGGTGACATAACCTCGTTTTGTTCCGGCAGTCGTCAGATATCATAAAAACCCGAGTGCGCGATCTTTCAGCCGACACCTTACTTCGCGATTCGTATTCGTTTTGCGGTGCCGCTGTCCTATTTTAATTTAGGAGTTAAAATAGGACCGCAAAATGAATAAAAATCGCCTAGTGTAGTGCCGCCTTTATACTTTCTACGCTTTAAGAATTACGTGTACAAATTGATGGTTTCACCGTATATTGTCTATGCTTTGAGCAATGTATTTTCACGGATTATGTGTAGTGAATCTGAGAATTCGTTGATTTAGATGTTTTCACTGCCCCCACTCTACCCGACCGGGAAAAGTACATTTTTACTAGTGAAAGTATAGTCTCACTAAAAATGTAAATTCGCTGTAACATATATATATATATTTGAGTATATGATTATTTTAGTATCAAGAGTAATCTTTTGACACAAATGTTCTTTGTTCAGTCCATTGTACATAAAGTAGAACCTCGTTACAACCCTGCAATATCAAAAAATCTCATGTACCAAATTTTTTCCAAATTAATCCCCAACATTAAATTTTTCATACAAAAATTAATTTATGTAGCGACATTTCATTAACAAGTGAAAAAAATAATTAAAAGACACATTATACTTTTATGTAATAATGTTTTTTTTTTTGTTTTATGAAATTTTTTTAATAGTTTTATGATTGAACGGTGGCTCTTCGTAAAAGGTAATTAAGTGCCAGGTTACGAGCTCATACAATTTTTGTATTTTTAGGGTTTTTAAATTAAGGTTTTTCTCCTTGAGATCATAATAGGCCCCTACAAAGCAGTTTGCCATAATTCGGGCGATGTCTACTTTGGACATTAGTTTTATTGCCGAATATCAAAAAATGTTAGAATAAGGGATGTGCGTATAGGCCTATAGAATCACTCAAAAAAATATTACAACAAAATTTTTATTCAAATTATACATGTATCGAAATATTTCAATATGTATAATGAAAAAAAGTACAGTGAAACTCGCTTAATAAATTCACTTTTAATAAGTTTTCCCGTTAAATAAGTTTAAATTCTGCGGTCCCGAAAAAGTTCCATATAAATCCCATATTTTTTTAGGCTTAATACGTTTCCCGCTTATTTTCGTTTCTCGCCTAAGTAGTGAAAATAATTATACTCGAACTCAATTAATTCATACAAATATATCTTCATAATACGTTTTTCGGAAGACGAAATTTTGTTAAACATTTTTAAATATGAAAAATGGGCGCAATAAAAATTAAGTGGGTTTGGCGGCGTCACAAAAGGTCTAGCCGCTGAAAAAACCCTGTAGTATTTGAATAGGCTAATAAAATAATATTTCATAAATAAATTTATCTGGCGATTATTTACGATAATTTTTTCAAAATCAATCAACGTCGGCGCAAAATAAATTCGCCCAAACGAAACTGTTTTCATTTTGGTTGTATTTGTTCGAGGAAATAATTGGCAATATTAATTACGTAATATCTCCTATTGTTTTCTAAGGCCGGCGTCACACTAGGTGTATCTTCCGTCGCGTCTTTGACGCCGCGGAACGCCGCCACTACGCGGATCATCTATCGTTCCGCCGCCGCCGGCAAAACGCTCGTTTTGGCGTCAGTTCGGTTCCGCGCCCGCGGAATTTACGTCAACGTAAAATCGCGTCAACGTAAAATGACGTCGCGTCTCGTCTTTTTGATTGCAACGCGCCACATTTGACAGTTTGTCCGCACGTGAGTTTGTTCTTCGCGCGGTCCGCCGCGCCGCGGAATAAAGAAGGTATGTGACGGCTAAATTCGGTTGTGGATTTGACGCGACGGAAGAAACGCATAGTGTGGCGCCGACCTTAATGAGTTACAAAAAACGGATCTAATTTAATTTAGCAATAAAAAAACCCACGAATTTTCTTCGCGCCTGGGAAAATATCAAGGTAGTCTAAAATCAAACGTAATTAAAATAAAGAAAATCGTAATTAATCACAAATAAAGGGACGTTGCTCAAGGCGGTATGTTGAATGTACACCTAAATTATGTAGAAATCATAAAAAGGGATAAATTTTAAAAATGAAGTCAAATAGGATACTGTTTACAAATGGTTATTTTTAACAAATGTGCAATCTTTACCAATCCAGGGAAAGTAGATACAAGTAGCTTTTTGTATTTTTTTTAGGTTTTTGATTTATATTAAAAATTTTTGACAATGCTAATTTTTTTTTATAGTTTTGGTGGTTTTTATTGTTTTCTGACCCTCAGGTACTGTGTATTTACATAGGTAATATTTTACAAATGTATATATTTACCTACTTCATTTTTTAAAATAAAATGTCCTAAATCGTCATATTATATAAACGAAAATTTAATTAAAACACAAAATTAGAAACTGTAAATAATTTATCAAAATATTGAAATCACTGTTAATATATTTTCACGCCTAATAAGTTTTTATTTGCTGGTCCCTTGAAAAACGTATTAAGAGAGTTTCACTGTATGTTGAAAGAAAAATATTATTTCGCAGATTGTTTCTTAATAATCCGGGATAATCACACAATAGCGAAAACCCGGCCGACACCGTCAGCAAGGCACAAAGTCGCTCCACGTGTGTAGAATATTGTTAAGCCTGCAAAAGTTGAAGAAGCCTCGACCGCTTTGCACTGTGAATGCGTACGATAATTTACATACATTATTTTAATAAATACGTCTCACTAAGAAACGTTGATTCAAATTGTCATACGAGATACTATTTTGAGTCAAATAAATACAAAAACTAAACAAGGAAAAATAAATTATTATTCCAAAAGACCACTGTTGCAGCATAAATACATAATTTATATAACTACTCATTTTAGAAAAAAGAATTCGTATTCCTCAGGTACACTATTATTTTTGAATAACTTGTTTGCTGAATGCCTTATTATTTTAGTATCCATATGAACTAACAATGGGGTATTATTCAAAACCATTTGCAATTATTGTTCATAGTAGGAAAAAACAAAAATTTTGTTGTATGTGGGAATTCGTTATAATGAAATTTTATTTTTCAGTCCCTTGGATTTCGCAATACTGACATTTAAGAGTAGTACAGGATAATTCAAACTTGTTTATTTTATTTTGTTGTGACGCAAATGTTTTTTATTCGGTCATTAGACACAGTGCAGGATAATTCAAACTTGTTTAATTTATTTTGTTTTGACGCAGATGTTTTTTATTCGGTCATTAGACACAGTGCAGGATAATTCAAACTTGTTTAATTTATTTTGTTTTGACGCAGATGTTTTTTATTCGGTCATTAGACACAGTGCAGGATAATTCAAACTTGTTTAATTTATTTTGTTTTGACGCAGATGTTTTTTATTCGGTCATTAGACACTGTAGGATAATTCAAACTTGTTTAATTTATTTTGTTGTGACGCAGATGTTTTTTATTCGGTCATTAGACACAGTGCAGGATAATTCAAACTTGTTTAATTTATTTTAATATGCACATCTAATCATTACCACAGTTTCATCTCTATGTATTGTGATAATGATAGATATTTAGTCACTGTTGACCTCTAAACTAGTACTGTCTGGTAACAAGTACCCATCTTCACAATATATATTTATTTTTTGAGTTTAATCTTCAATGTTTTTTGTTTTCATATTTGTTTCATGTTTTGTTTCTCATATATTTGTTTTGTATGCTATGGAACACCATTAATATTCACACATGTCTTTCAAACATGCTGCATTTGTGTAACTGTATATATATATTGCATATATTAGGTGTACCCAAAAAAAAATTTTTTTTTCAATTACGAAGAAATATTTTAAAAACTGATTTATTTCAATAACTACTAAAATTTATTCCCCATCGATAGATGCGACCATCTTTATTCTTCAAAGAAAATTTTAGGTGTTCCACTTCCATGTTTGACTTCAGTACAAAATTGGCAGATTTTGAAAATTTCACAAATCTTTTTTTTGCATCGAAGATCATTCAGTATATCGCCGTCAACTTCATAAATGTTTCTGGTTGCTGTAGTTGCCAAATTTTTTTAGTGAATCTCGTATAAGATATGATAAAAATAGTTTTTTTGGGCTTTTATTGTAATAGTTTTATGTGTGGTATGTGTTCAGAAAGAACGAATAAATATTTCCGACACGCAAGCAAAAAGCACAACTGACTGACAAAGTTAAAAAGTCAAGGTCAATATCAAAGTTACAGTCAGTTAAAAAAAAAACATTTTTTTTTTAGGTACATCTAATAATATACATTAACCATCCAGCATTGTCCAACTTCTCAGTACTATTTAAAAATATGCAATTATGCAATTTAAATCAATAATTATCTTTCTCATAATAAAATAAGACTTGATTGAAAACAATGATCGAAACTTTGCTCTTGAACTTATAAACGCATTAAGGACAGTACAGAATTAGTGCGGGCCAGTTAGCACGGTTTACGTATTGTGTACACAGAACAGAATGACCAATAGCTGCATACCAACATTTACCATCAAATCTCTAAGACTTGGGGATCCTATGTACTTGTCTCTGTGGTTAACATCTTTTTTAAAACTAGGAATATAAGTTGCATTATGCACATTTAGCGTTGTATTTTTTCTTCTTTTTTTTTGTAAAAATTGCCATAAGTTGGACTACGCTAATTTAATAACTTGTTGAATTTAACATTGACATTAGTACATTAATTTTTCAGATTTTTAAACCTGTGTTCTCTGAAGGAAGTATAAAAGACACTTAAATTTTAGAAAGGAGCTATGTCCTATGTGCTAATAACAATGCACAAATCTTTAGGCTTAACTTTCTTTCTAATTGAATCATCTTTAGTAGTATCAAATTGTTAAATATAAAATCATGAATGGGTACCTATTATTTATATTATATTTGGAAATAAGTAGTACCATTTATCTTCCCTCAAATACTAAAAGGCCTGCATTCAATTGAATACACTTTCAGCTTATTGTGAGATTGATTAAGTATCTAATTTTGACTATCCAAATATTTTGTTTTTAGACCAACAACCTCGTTGGGGTGATAGTGAAAAGACCTCGAAGCAAGGAGGAGGCGCAGAAAGAAATATTGGATGCTGAACTGGACCTATTCACTAAGCAGCAGGTTTGTGTACGGAGCTTTGTTCTAAATTTAACTAACAATGCATGTTAAGCCACCAGCTCATTCAATACGTGTCTGTGCACAGTAAATTTGTATTAATGTTTAGATGGCAATCTTTTTGTACTGATGGTCGATTGATTGATATAATTTTTTTTGAAGAAGAATAATTCTTCCGAAGTGATGACATAATTATTAAATTAAGGTCGAATAACACACTTAATTACATTAAAAATCTATGTGTTTCGAGATTGAGATGTCTTGCATTCCAAAGATGAAATATATATTAACATCGAGAGAAGGTTAAGGAAAAGAGATAGAAGGGTGGGAGAAGGTGGAAGAGTTAATCACGGAATTACATATGTATGTAATTATTAGAAGAGGAAAAATATTTAGGTGGGAAAATATTCAATTGCGATTGTTTACAAATTTTATCTGATTATTGATTATAATTGACTTAGGCCCGGTTGCGCCATCTAAAGTAAAGGTAAAAAAAGTTACTCGAGTAACTTTTAAACTAAAACTGGTTGCGCCATCGATGGTAAAAAATATTTTACTCGCTTTTTTTTTTTTTAACTTTTTTACTCCAATATCGGTGGGTGAAGGTAAAAACGTTAGTAAAAAAAAAATGGCTGTCCTCTCACGGCTGATTTGAAAATGTGACATTTGTCTATATAGGTGTACTTGTCATTTGAATTTTATCGCTGTCATTATCGTATTGAAATTTGTAAACATTAAAATGAATCTTTTAATTTCGCATTATTTTAGTGATGGTTTGACTTTTGTTTGGTTTGTTTCACAGAATAGAGTGGTTTGTTTGAACTGGTTTTGAACCGCAAAAGTACGTATTGCCAATGGTAAAAAACTGAAATAAATCAAAGTCCATGGACAAATACGGTATTTGAGATTTATTCCGCTTGGCACCCTATTAGCCTTATTATTGGTTTAACAGTGGTAAAAAAGACGTTTGTGCAACCCGAAATCGAGTTTACTCTCAGCTGATGGTAAAAAAAGTTACTCGTATTAATTTTACTCGAGTAAAATTTCTTTCTAATTTCAAGTATTTCTATTTGCGAAACACTTTAACCTGTGTAATATTTTTAACCCTGTATTAAAATCAAACACCGTAATAAGTGTATTAAGATGTCAATGTAATCTATAGAAAGTATGTTAATCATGCAATATTTTTCATTTTACTTCACAATGAAAAAATAGTAAAAGTAAGCATCAGGGTCAACCTTATTTTTCCCTCAGATATTACTGTCAATATTGTCTGCTAGTATCCTTCCAATTCGTCCTCTCGGTTAAGCGGGTTAGATTCGACAGTAGATAAATATTATTTTGTGTTTTCAGGAGGGACAGGACGTGACAGAACTGATGAGGAAAGTGGCAGATCTTCGAAGGCAACAAACTGTTCTGCGACACTCTCTAGTGTCTCGGCGCGGTACTCCTCAGAGGTTAGACTGGCGATTGTACAGAACTGTTTTTGAGAGTTTTTTTTTTATTTTATCGGCAGAACGATTTCATGAAGCTAACATGAACAACTTATGTCGGATTTTTCTTTCACATTTTTCCGGTCACCTGCACAACCTACATTAAATCGTATTACGAGGTTTGCAGAAAAATGTGTTGTAATATTAGTTTCCACTCTTTATATATTTTAAGTTATGTACATTTGTTGAAATTTTACAAAATGTTCACTTTTTTGCGAAATATAGATCTTTAACATTTACTTTTGTCATAACCTCAATTTTGTCAGTGTATGATATTTAATAATAAAAAAACTGTCTGTCCATTGATTGTTCTGTTTGAAACAGTAATAAAATGTCTACTTCATATGGAATAAACAAACAATAATAATGATACCATTCAATTTCCTCTGATTGGGTCTGTAGAATTGATCATCATTTTAATTATTGGACACTTCATGAATTGTGCATTTTTTTTATTACAAGCTACCGCATTGTAAGGAAAAAGATTGGGTAAGTGGTTTACACAACAATTCAATTCCTTTTAAATATTTTTCTCAGTGGATTGGCCTGACATCTGCTCGCGAGATCGGTAGTTTTGTTGAATGTTTGCACTCGTACAGTGTCTCTAATAATTTTTGTACCTTGATATGCTTGACCCACCCAACATTGAGAACGCAGACGAATAAGAAATTGTCGCTGTATATATGTTACAGTGAATCTGTTTTTCTAGTGAGTCCATCAATCACTGGTATTTTAGAGAAATTATATACAAGGTCATTCTTATAATATCCAAGCAGATATTCACCAATAGAAATGAATAAAATATTTTAACTAATAAACTTAATACAATTCCAGTGAATTTGTTTCCGAACTGTCATTTAAATAAAATTTGTTTACGATCGCATGCACTTCTTGAAGCATAGACAATACAAACCATCTTTATTTTGCACGCGAACGCACGCATGAAAAGTATAAAGCCGGCACTTCACTTTGCAATTATTGTTTTATGAATTTGAGAATATTATATACGTACGCACAACCAGCGTCGCCAACTCTATGTATTTTTACGTAGATCTACGTACTTTAAGCTTTTCGTGCAATCCTACGATCTTCAGTCCCAGAATCTACGTATTTTGTATGAATTAACAAAATTACAAATTGTACAATTTTACAAAATAACAGCTCATAAGGCTGAATAAAAAATAATTTCCTTTTCATTCGTGAAAAAAAGCTAATAAATGTTCCGTTTCTTTCATACTACCGCAGACTCGCTTCGCCAACACAACACTCGCGTCATTTATTCCATAGAGCTGTGACTATGTAAAACGAAATGTCTCATCTCGAAGGGAGAAACTTACATAACCAAAGTGTAATCTAATCTGTAAACTTAACCTAAAAATAATAATGAGTGGTTTTGATTTCTATCTTCCGATATTGTTCAGCTTTCTGCTCAATCTAATTGAACTCAATTATGGAGATAAGCAGTGACAGTGCTGAAGAGCGGAATGTTACTCCCACTAAAAAAAGAAAGCTGCATTATGAACAAAAATATTCACACTTGTGGGAAACAGACAAAAAAAATTTGCTTCCCCTTTGAAGATGAGCAGAGACAAAGGCCAAAGAACTTAAGATTTATAAACCCTGAGACATTGATGGACCCAAATACTAAACGTTCTGTACCATCTATAGTTCATTTGGGGCAAATGTTTCCAAGTAATATTTATATCCTTAACTTCAAATATTTTATTAATGAGTTGAGTCTGCTACACTTTACTTAGTTTTCATTTAACTATCTTTACTTTCAAGATTATGTCTAACAAACCTGATGGAGCTAGACCGGGAATGGCGAGCTCTTAGAAATACAAGTCTCCCATTTCAAGAGGTACAAATAACTAAACCAGATGATTTTTGGCTTCATGTGTCTAAATAAAGAGCGATCGCTCACATTGCCACGTAGCAGTGCAAATGTCGAACTTCTATTTCTTATGAAAACAGACATCAGAAATAGACTTTCTACTAAAACTCTAATAGGCTTACTTTACACGAAAAGTGGCTTAAAAAGAAACAGCGAGCCTTCGCAGGAACGCATTAAATATTTTAATAAATATATGTATAAATTTCATTAATTTACCTGAAACTAATAATGAAAAAAAATAATAACAAAACACTTGTTTTATTCAGTTTTACCTACCCTAACCTCTTCATTTCACTCAAAAAATAAGGACGTAGATGTACGAACTTTTTACAAGCAAAATTTACTAATTCTACGTAATTTTCTAACGTAGTCTACGCCTTTTTCAAAATCTGAGTAGGTAACATTACGCACAACCAAAATGATATCATTTGATAAGAAGACAGATATAGGATACTTTTGGTTTAGATCCAGATTGAAATTAAACTAAGTACATAACTTCAATCAAGCGATGCGAGTTTCGTGAGCAGAATTTTTATGAATTTTTCAGACACTGATTATTCTATAAGGGTTTTGTTGCGGACGTTGATTATTCAGGACAGGATTTTTGCAGGCCAGATATATTTTTGATATTATATTTGAAAAAAATGTTCAAGGTATTTGGATTGTTGATATTTTAAATGCTTACTTATACCTAATGCCAAAAAGATTTTTTTATCCGTGAAAATCCTGCCCGGAATAATCACCGAACAGTACCTAAGTAATGTTTATGTAAACGAAACCAAATTCCATAATATTACAAATATGCATCCTGGCTCATATGTTCTATAATTGTCAGATGCCTGATAAATATTGTGCTCAAATTTAATATCTTTTATTGTGAGATCTATTTTTCATTTTCAGCAATAAATATAATTTTATTTTTCGAAAAAAAAAATTTTTTTTTCTTCCCGCAGTCGTCAGATATCTAAAAAACCCGAGTGCGCGATTTTTCAGCCGACACCTTATTTCTCGATTCGTATTCGTTTTGCGGTGTCGATGTCCTATTTTAATTTAGGAGTTAAAATAGGACCGCAAAATGAATAAAAATCGCCTAGTGAAGTGCCGCCTTTATACTTTCTACGCTTTAAGAATTACGTGTACAAATTGATGGTTTCACCGATATATTGTCTATGCTTTGAGTAATGCGCGCATTCGTGAACAAAATATATTTTCACGGATAATGTGTAGTGAATCTGAGAATTCGTTGATTTACGTGTTTTCACTGCCCAGATGCTGCCCGACCGGGAAAAGTACATTTCTACTAATGAAAGTATAGTCTCACTAAAAATGCAAATTCGCTGTAACGGAAAATTTTTATTAATGAATATGTATTTTGTCAATTAAGTTTATTAAATATGTTTTTTTTATAACAATACAACAAAAGTTTATTTCTTACAAATATAGAAACATAGTTTTATTATTAATTTTAAACGAACCTTTAAAAGTGCGTCAAGTAACAAACACTCGATGCGGAAAATACAAAAAATCAAAGAGATTCTAAGTCATCATTTACGTTTGAATTCATTCAGATTCTTCCGCATTTCCAATTTTCTATCTTTTTATCAAAAATGTGTCTAATGTCATTTGCGTTTCTTGTTTGCGCTGTGTAAAGCACGTGTAAAGTGGGTGGTAGACGTACAACATAAAGTGCGCGGTTTTTAAGTTCGCAAACTTACTCGGCTCGACGTCGGTGACAGACGTGAAGCTTGCTCACACCGTATCATTTTTATGAGTTTAATCGACTGTCTTTTGAATTATAAGATGATCAGAATTTCGTAAGTGTTCGCGATTAAAATTTTAAAAATATATTACGTTTTAGTTACCTACCTAAACTAATCCAGTCCAGAAGTGTGACAGTTCGAGAAACAGAACTATCGCCACAGAATAGAGAATATGCTATCGCTCAAAGGATAAAAATTAGAAATACTGTCGCTTTGTGGTGACTTTGGACTAGACTAGTGTAGAATGAGACACAAAACGCAAAATAAATTTTGAAAAACAAGGTCCATGTGCCATTAGAATCTTGTTATAAAATCATATAATGAAGAATTGGTGCAGCCGAAACTTTCAACTTTCACACTTCAAAATGACTATTTTAATAATATCCGTTACCTACATAATGTTGATATGCACAGAAGAAATTAATAATGCAGTAAGAACCTTGTTCACGCAATAACTTATTAAATTGTTATTCAAGGCCCGGTTGTTTCAATTTGGATAAATAAAAGTTCGTTTAAAAGCATAGATTTTTACGGAAACGGATTTCAGACTTGTCAAATTTAATTTTTGACAGTTCGGAAACCAATAAATTCACTAGTAAGTAGAAGTTAAAATATTGTATTCATTTCTATTGGTGAAAAACTCTTTGAATATGATAAGAATGACCTTGAATATAATTTCTCTAAAATGCCAGTGAATGATGGACTCACTAGAAAAACAGATTCACTGTAACATATATATAGCGACGAAATGTTAGTATGTATGCATAAAGGAACAATAGAAAGTATAGATGCAATTGCTTCAGATGGTAATAAATTTAGGACAGAGGTTAACCTCACTTATTAAACAAAACTATAATGGTACCCTTTAATATTAAAGTAATGTTTTTTCAGAGCGGCAATGCGTGCTAAATTCAGCAAGATGGCTGCCATGGCTAGTAAGGGTGGGCTGTTTGTTAACCAGTCTGTCGATCACAGACCGCGTTCCCTAATGATTTCCGGTTACGAAGGGGATGAGCAGGCCCTTGTGGAACAACACTTTGCCGTAAGTTTTAATAATAGACTAGCCAGTTTTACATTTGCCAAAAGAATTTCGGTAACTTTCCGTTACAAATTTGTCTTTAAATTATAATGATAATAATGTTGTTGTTTCAGCAATACGGAGAGATCGTGCGGCGGGTGGTGGACCCCAGCACCCCCAGCTTGTGGATCCAGTTTGATTCCCGCAAGGCTGCAGAGCTCGCTTCCAGCAAAGGAAAACAGTTCAACGACCGTACTTTGAGTGTAAGGATATCTCTATTTCATTTAATTCTACTGTTTTTGCCACAATAGTAGAACTCATTTTACCTCTTGAGTGGGTTTCGGCTTTGAGACTATGTGAGATGTCTTCAACATATCCATGGCGATGCCTTTGATTAGATAACACATAGGACACCATCCTGAATGGAGCGCTTATGTGGTCTCGAATAGCTTCCGTCCGTATTCAAGATTATTGTTTCGTTGGCCGTGCGGCATGCTTAGCTATTATAACCTGTAATATATAAATCTCGCATCATCAATGATCCAAGGAATATACCAACCACAAGATTTTATTCTTGTACACCTGTTGTGTTTTTATCAGTTGTTTGTCACACATTACACTACACCTATATACATCACCACACTTGTATTGAAACATCCGATTGGAAGTAAGCACCCAATACCCCGGAAACAAAAAAAATTAAGACTCCTGTCATTTTTCACAGGTGAACTGGATGGACCCACTGAAGCGTGCGGCTCCGCTACCCGCTGTATTGCCTGCCGCTCCCGCAGACGATCCTGAGCAAGGCCTAGCGACAGTGCAGACTCAGGGAGAGGCCAAGCCGGACATGGTGACTCAACAAAGCGTCGATGAGAACAGTTCCACCATGGATGATGCCGAATTTGAGGTTAGTTCATATGTTTATCTTAAGATTTCTCTATTGTAGAAGAAGTGAACACTCCACAACAAAGTGATATAATTTACGCCCTCGAAAGCAGTAATTAGTCCGCCCTCTACCTCCGCGGGTAAAGGTCGTCCCCCTGATGACGTTGAATAAGAATTCAACGAAACATCGAGAATCTTTCTCGGAAAAACGTACGGTTCGTATAAAATATCCGCAACCAGCTACACTTTCTCGATGAGAGCAACTTCTGCCTTGGACTGTTATCTCAAGATATTGTATAAAGTCCTTGACTGTGTTTGCTTTTTATATTTACTTAATTACTGTTATATTATGGGGAGCCAAGCATAAGCAGATTGGTTCAGATGATCACCAATATATTTCTCCGATCAAAATGTGCCAACCAACCCACCATGCATCTTGCTATGTATGCGCCAGCTAATTAAAGAGAGAGATCTCGTGCTCACTCCTTTTATAGCGGCGCCATCTCTTTCAATTCCTGTAGAGTGGCCTGCCTGACTTAGTATTCAGGCTTGCATAACTTAGCCATTTATTTTTATATACATTCAAAAGTTCATCTTGGCTACCTGCAAGAGATTCAACAGCGCTTCAATAAGTTAATTTTATTTCCCAGGGAGGAGTGGAACTCTCAGAGGATATCCTGCTGCAGGATGATGAAGAAGAGGATGAAGAAGACAGATCCTGGAGACGTTGACCACCGGCCCGCCACACACCACCACCGCTGCGCTCAACTTCCACATTGCTGTACTGCTCATAGCGTCCGGAGACAAGCACAAGCCGTGTGCTACCTTTATCTGTTACAAGCAGAAGTTGGTGACTCCGATCCGAAAAGTCGTTTTGTTTTTATTTTACCACACGATATCACAACCGTACTTAATTTTATTTAATAATTTTGCTCCAGCTTTTCATTTTCTGAAAGTATATCGCCAGCTTCTGCTAGTACCATCAACGTCTTATATTGTCAACGAGGTGCAACGACACGTATCGAAATTTCATCAAACCAAGTTGTTTGCTTTGAATTATATTGATTCTGAATTTCAGCACTTTGTCATTAAAAATTATTTGGACTTGTAGTCACTGCATTTATCAAAATAAAAGAGAAATGTAACGTCCTCTCAAAATATTGAATTTTTACAACTGTCTGTTGCGATAGAATAGCACTATAATTTTTTAACTAATCGACAAAGAGTCGCTAAACACAGCTTTCGAAGCTAATATGTATCTTTTTGAAAAATATTACATGCTTTTAGACTTTCCTCAATCTCAGCAATCTGTACGTCTCAGGGGATTATGTCTTTTCTTTATGAAATATGAAGTGTTATTATGTATTACACATAAAGTAACCCGATTTGATCGTTTGTCATTTTGTTTAATATATGAATGCTGAAGATGAGGTCAACTGTTCTTAAAAAAAGTAACGCAATACTTAGCATTGAAATTTGTGTACAGATCTACCTCAAAAAATTAAAATTAGCCTTTTGGTTTACTTGATGTTTTGAATGTTCCACTGTGTGAAAGAAAGTCACTATACTTTTAATGATGAGTATGATGAATATTTAGAAATGCCTAGAAATCAACAAAATTTTCTGAACAAGCTTTCCATATTTTGATCCTGATCATAGAAAACAATCCCAACTACATCACATTACATAAATCGATCTTTTAAATGAAAATTTTCATCACGTAATAATAAATTATTTTAATACGCATTAAATAAATAATAGTAAAATCTAAGAGAAACGAAAAAGTTATGTTAATGATGTATTTAAAATATACCTACTGTATAATATATAATTCTAATAATTTGGCTTAAAAACACTATATTAATCATATTATACGGTTAATGAGACAATTGACAAGCATAAATTATCACCTGTGCGTACAACATTACCAAAATATTTAGGCTCTAAGTCGTAAATCAAATGAAAGTATGTTAAATGTTAAGAGTAGTGAGATGTATTGATATAACAATCTGTTTCGATCAATAATATATAAATACGCAGAATTCAATTTGACACCAAAATAAACTGTTCAAATTTTCTCATAGTTTTCTAGATCATTATGCATTGATTAATTGAAATTGTACTATTGTTATTTTTCTCTTTATCGTACTAGCAATACAATATAATAAGTCACCATCAAATCGGATAGCAGTATCAGACAGAAACATCATGGAAATTGCGCTTGAAGACAGCACGCTAATAAAATTACTGAAAACTTCTCAACAAAATTATTAGTTACAACCGTAGAACACCATCTATGGTAATAACTTTGTATTTTTTGATGTCGATTGATGTAGTTGATGTGCTCAGATAATTCTAAACAATTTTGGAGACGTGCTCCGCAACCTCGCAAATAATGTTTGAATCGGATTCAATACTTCAACTACTATTGCTATCAATAATTGAACTGGTAAACATACGCCTTAAAGGAAAAAAACATTTTTACCATCAGCTGGAAATGAGCTGTGCCTCGCTAGGACGATGTCCATCTTCCTTATCAAAAGTCAAATTAATGACTAAGCTTAAATTCTAAGTGGGAAAATGTTTACTTTTTGCCAGACATTACTTTGTCTGATTCTCATTTAATGAGGCCTTTACAAAAGCATTATAATTGTAAAAAGTTTTTGAAATCGATGACGAGAGAAAAAGAAATAAAAACATCCTAGCGTATTTTAAATCCAATGTTATTACCGGATATATGTAGGCCGAGTTAAAAAACTTTGAAACATCACGGGATGGTCAATACTGAACATCGGAAATTATGTATAAACCAATGACTAAACAAATTATACATATTTTTTAAAAATAAAAATATCTTTCAATTAAAATGTTCCATCAACTACTAAGCAATACAAATATCTAATTCGCAAATGATAATACCACTGATTCATAAATATTAAAAGTGTGTGAAGTTGTGTTTGTGTATGTGAATTTAATTTGAACTTCAACAAATAACAAAAATAAATAAAGCGAGTAATATTTTACAACAATATAATGCCTTTAACAACTTGTATAATTACAAAAATAAAATAATTCTAGTGATATATTTAAGTCTTATACAGTCTAATTTATACATTATATTTTAAATGGCGTACTAATGAATTGAAGATGAATGAATGTTTAACTGCAACTACCTATAAAAATCAATTATTCGTCGTGATTAAACATACCATAAAATAATATTTATAATTCTTACCAGCGATACTCAGACCATTATCTTCTTTCTATATATTAAAATTTAAACAACTTTGCAGTGAGTGTTTACATGAGGGCACGTTTGGTCTGCGGTATTAATTAATATTTTGAAAGATGATGTGATGCATTTAATTTCAATCTTAAAAATGTTTTCTTTGCTGCGCTAAGCTGAGAGTTATTATTTGCTTGTGAAGGGATACGCATATGGTGTACAAGCTTTGTGTAAAAAATATTAATATTTAAGCTTATTTTTAATGTGTGAAATATTACTTTACTTCATTTTATTTCTTTAAGTGTGCATTTAAAAATGCAGAATTTTTAGTCATAAACATTATTTTGTTTTTACTATCTAATATTGAGAGTTTTAGGATCTAGTGAAATTAGCATTCAATCGATCATATGCTAAGTGATAAAACGTCATTTAGTTCTGTAAAGAAGTCTTAGCAAAAATATTTTGCATTTTAATCATTTTTAGTACAGTACAGTAAGTTTCAAATGTCACTAATTTTGAAATTGTTTTAATTTTACATCAGCTGCTGTTTAAAATAATGTAATTCTACCAGTTGAATTATCAGAGTCACTTCCTCATTCTATTAATTGTGTAAGAATTGTATAAAAAAAATAAGTTTATATTATATAATTATTATTCTAGTTTAACTATTTGTATATTTGAAATAGCTTGTTCAAACTAGTTTGTAAGATTCATTGTCATTGTAAAATTTGTTGGAAAAAAATATTTTTGACAAAAAATGATCACTGAATAAAAAAATAAAACATTAGGTGGCCCCAAAGTTGCTGACGAAATAGATTGTTATAAAAAACAATTAAAACTAATAATAAAAGAAATATAAATAATTATGCCAAAAAAAAAATTTTGTCAACATCGGAAAAAAAGCCATGTCCGAGTGAAGCATTATTTTATTACATTTTATGTTTTAATTTTTTGTTTTCTGTTCTGTTCAATGTATTGAATGAAAAGAAAAGAAAAAAATATATATACACAATCGGCAACTAAAAAAATATTTTGGGGCCGCCAACACTAATAAATATTTCGAAACGAATCAAGTTACGTCTCTGTCAACACTCAAAACTGTCTTTTTCAAGACAAAGCAAACTGATGTTCTTCCCGCTGCAAGTGAATCTACGCCGTGGGGTATTTATTAAATTGCTACCCACAATGTCAATGTCCCCAAAGCTAAAAGGAAAAAAAATTTTGTATGCTTGGGGGGTTAGAATGCCGCTACGGATTGTCCACTTCTGACCGATAAAGTATATAGGTATGTATGTATATATTATATATACAGCTAAAATTAATTAACTGGTTATATGTACGAAGGTTGTATTTGTAATTAATAAGTAATGACAAAATCTGTATACCATTATTTAACGCCATATTTGGAACGATGCATGTCAAAGTTTCAGACAGATTTATCAAGTAGGTAGCTGTTGAAAATGGCCAAGTTTGTGTTTCTTTAAAAAAGGTAAAAGATTAATATTAAAAAGAGCAATATCGGTCAATGATTCGATTCCAGTATCTGGTTGGGAAGATGTGTAAGGAAATCAAATGAGAAGTTGCACACCATGTCAGGTCCCCCGGACGTTGACCATCACCCAAAAACCAGATCTTTCTCAGGTAGAAAATCTGCTACAAAAAAGACTGAAAAGATCATGGCCACGTTTAATGGTATTCATGATGGAGGATGAAATGACAATCAAGAATAAAAATTGGGACACACTATGCTGATTTATTGGGCTGATTCAACGTTGAATTGAAAAATCTTCAGCGAAGAAAAAGTCAACTTTCATTTGTCCGCAATCGCCATAGCGAAACTAGTCAAATTACACTAAAAATTATTTCATCATCCACCCTAATCTCCAGATTTGGCTGCAGTGATTTTTTTTTGATTTCAAATATGAAAAAATAGCTTGACGGAAAGCAGTTCAATCAAATGAAGAATTCATCTTCAAAACAAAGGAATATTTTGACGAGTTCAATATCCTTTTTTATGGCTTAAAAACACTGGAATATCACTGGACTAAGCTGTCATTGAGCTGAAAGAAGACTATTTTGAGAACTAACTAAAATAAAAGTGCATTCCCTTTCCTAACACAGGTACTTAGTGTACAGGCCACATACTTGTACAACCTTTAAATTGTATCTTATTTTGTATAAATTACAGATCAAGCCGGATGATGGGGTCATGGCGCTGATCTTTGAGGCTGAAGTATATGCTTCATTATAACTAATATGCTTGGTTATAATGAAGCATTATAACAAATATGATTCATTTAATACTATAAGGTTTAATACTATATGCCAATCAACAACTCATAAACTCTGGATCAACATGAGCAAGTAGGTAAACTGTATGTATTGGTGAGGCAAAATTAACCCCACTGTTGGAAAGAGCTGTCATTTTGTATTTACTGACATTTTCTTACAGTTGTGGAGAAGAATAGCGCGATATTAATCATGAGTTGATACTCACCGCAATAACATGTAGAAATTATGACTATTTTTACTACACTTATATTAGCTTCACCTATTTGTCTGAACGGAATCTTATAATCAATATTTCACCCGCTTCCCAATGTCCAATCGAACTGAAATATTGCACACAGGCATATTTTTGATGACAATGGATTAATTATCAATCACTAAATAATCAATTAATCTATCACAATTAATAAATCAACCTCATCAAAATATGGCGCTAGTTTCCTAGTGAAATTATTACATGAAAAAAAAATTCAGACCAAATATTTTTGCTTCGCTCCAATTAAAAGAGTGGGGACTTTTCCTCCATCAACAGAATTCTTTAATCTATATCAATATCGTAAGGGCCCAGCTTTTATTTGGAAAGTGAAGCAAAAATTTTTTGTCAAAAACTTTTTTTGTACATTTTGTACAAACAAGTACATTTTTATTTTTAAAAAAGAAGCCTGATAATGTTTATTATTGAATTAGTAAAGGGGCGCAGTTTCACTACAATGGTCATGACAATAAACAAAATTCCTAATTTTGAAGCAGAGAAAACCCATAAATCATGTGTGAAACATTACATCCGCAAAAGTTACAAAAAACAAAACGGCTATTTAATCAGTCCAATTTTTGAAAATTGACAAACATAATTTAATATGTTCTAAAATTAACCAAATGATGGAGTTAATTTTGGCCCACTTTCCATATTTAAATAGGATCGACCTGGTGAGAGAACTGTCTACAGAAATCATTCATGAATTCTTCATTGGCCTCAGAATTACTTGTTGATGCCTTCCTTAACTTTGAAGATTACCAATAAAATAACTCATAATAAATTTAATGAACTACATATACAATTTTGCTTTATAAATCATGTTTTTACTTTTTCTGTTCGTATTCCATCATAAAATAGGTTTATTTTAATGTTCTATACTTTTACGCAAAGAATATCCAATTAGAACCCCCTTACCTTTGGGGTTTTTTCAATGTACCTACCTAAAATAGGCAGGTTTTTTTTAGCAGTTTTTAAAATGAAATTTTTCTCATAGGGTATTTTTCAAAAGCTTGTGAAAATATGGACCACTGATTTGCCTGAATGGGCCAATTTGTTCATCTCATGAGAATAAGACTTATTTTATTACAGAATTCCAGGTGCGGAATTATATTACATCACCCACAGAACCAAAGCATTGAGTTTATAGACTGAGAGGTGACAAGATTTTTCATAACGATCATGGATACGGTTAGATTTACTTTTATAGTTTGTAAAGTAGTCACCTAAGGTGAATGATGTCGGTCTGCCTGCTCTCAGTGGTTGCAACTTCGAGGTGGTATAAAGCTTCGAGGTGGTACGAGGCTCCATTATTGCGAAAAAAACGATCAGAGAAATGGTCAGTTTTAGTACATATTCATAGTATGGCGTCTCCGCAGATGAAACAAGTTGGTCTGGCGGCTCTCAGTGGTTGCATTTCAGAGTTATGATGCGTGCAAGTCACTGCATTGTTGTGAAAAAAAAAAACGATAACAGAAATGGTTAGTTTTAGTATCTATTCGAAGTATGGTGTCTCCACAGGTGAAACGAGTTGGTCTGCCTGCTCTCAGTGGTTATATTTCAGAGAAGAAAAAAAACAGTAATCAATAAAATAAAGAATTAAATCGAAGAAATCGAACGATCTTGATGTATTTTAATGAATGACAACAATCCCGTAACGGCAACATCAATCGAAAAATGTTTCAATAAATTTGGATATTGACTTTTTTGCATAAAATATTTGTAATTGGGATAATGGACATATTCTTGATTTATAATGTTTTATTATCAAGAGTATCATGTACCCATTATCCTGATAGTGTCTCTAATAATAAATATAAAAAAAATATCTCAACTGATGTTCACCCATAAGAACGCCTAGGCTCTTTAGACAATGTAGATTTTTTACTATTGGACATCATTCTTGAGGTTTCAAATCTCATAACACGATCCCCGAATTTTTATTTATTTAAAAAATACTTACATATTCATCAATATTGATATGGTTTACTTTGAAGCAAACACCATTGGATAAAACACACTTTTGTCAATGTTTTTTAACAATCCTTAAAACACTTATAAAATGGTCTTTTTGATAAAGACCAGCTCGTCCAGCAAATTTTCGAAAGATGTTCCTTAATGGTTTTCTTCATCTTGGAGAACAGGAAAAGACATCGAGGGTCAAATCCAGTGAGTATGGTTAACGACATTACATTTTTAGTAAAATTCAAAAAAAAAGTAGTGAATTTTTGGAATTCGGGATTATTTCATTAGGAAGGGGTTTGGCAAACAAAACAAAATCATCATAGATATATATCTGGTAAACAAGATAAAAATGGACAAAGAAAATCAAACAGCAGAATTGCCAAGACGGATAGGAATGAGCTGGACTGCTTTTGGCAAACTCAAACATATTTTCGACAGATATTTAGAATAGTGAATATCATGGATTGTGTAGCAAACCTAAAATGCCAATGGGCAGGGCATGTTGCAAGGCAGGATGCTACAAGATGGACTCCCAGAGTTCTGAAATGAAGGCCTTGGGAAAATAAAGACCGGAAGAGAGGGAAAAGGGATGAGCCGACGAAATAGCCGCTGGGGGGCAAGAAATGACTACAACCATCAAATAACAATGAAGGGTATGGAAGAGGCCTTTATCCAGCAGTGGAAAGATGAAGGCTGAGAAAGAAGAAGAATGTTCAATTCGCTCTTTGACAATTCTGGCCATTTTTTCAAATTCCTTTAAAGTACACCAAAATGCCGCTTGCTTAATTGCCGCCTACGCATATAATACGGCTGAAAATTTGCACACAATTCAAGAGCATGTGTACCAACATCAAGAAAAAAGATGGGTTCAATCGGATATGTAAGGCGTGTGAAATTCAAAAAGTCCAGGAATTTTTTGATCATACCTCATAAACACACCTAACAGATTTTTAATGGAACACGAGCTTCTGGATGAAGGTATGATGCATTTTTTCAAAAACCTTTTACTATCTATCACTATGCCTCAACTATTAGTTAAAACTCAATAAAATAAAACAGCACATTTACTTACAATTTTTATAAATCTTATTTATTTCACAATACAAATTAGATATCTATATTAGATTAGTATAAGATATTTTAACTTTTTTTCTTACTGAAAAGAAGTTGAAAAAATATTAAACAAAACATCTCCATACCATTGAGTACGGTAGAAATACACTTAGTCATGCAATTAAATGCGTTTTGGATTATGATCATGATGACAAGTTTATTTAAGAAAAATAATTATATTAATAATGAATTATAAAAAATAATGTTTTTTTTCAGAATGCTATTCAAGTGAGGTCAGATTCTACAGAGTCGACACTAGCAGTAATTTATAAATTTATAGACTCCTATTTGAAAAATTATTTAAAATTTACCACCATCCCTTTTTGTTCTTAAGCCGGGGAGAATATTTACAAACTGCGACAAGTGCACTGTGAAAACGCAGACTTTACGCACAAAATGTGTTTAAAATATTGCAGTGCTAAACATCCACTTTCGTCGCCGCGTCTTCCGAAAAATACACAAAATTGAAATTTCTCACAAAACTTTGAAAGACACGCAACACATTAAGGAGATTTGATGAACGTCATTGGTTTTGCAGGACACGGTAGGCGCACAATTTAATAAGTTCTTGTTATCGACTAATCAGTCTGCCCGGCGGCCTGCCTCAGGAGTACATATATCTTTTCCTTTATCCAGTCTTTGTTGTAGGGCGCATATGTGTTTGTGGACTTTTGGTACACTAGGCAACTCAAATCGGCTAACTGAAATAATAAAACATAATACTGAATTTATAGCAGAACACATTTTTTTAAATCAATTAAAAGTTATTTAGTTTTAAATCATTTTATTAGTATACATAAACAATGTCAACAACTAGTTTCGGTTGGACCACACCTTCTTCAAAACAAGACAGCGCAATATAGACTAACCTAAGTACATACTGCACTCAATTTCTTAATTCTTAGAGGATTAAAAAATTGAATAAAGAGAGAGACAACGTATCAGAAAAGGACAGAGTATCGGCTAGGGAGTGGGATGAAAGGATAAGGGTTACTTAGGAGAAAGGAAACAACTTTAAAATAGGACGTATTTAATAAGTTCATTTGATCATATATGTAGTACATTAAAATTAGTACTGTAAAACTCAAAATGTTCATTTCATATGTAGTTAATTAACTCCGACAATTCAAGAACCCCAGTAATACATAAATCGAAAAAATTTTACAAGTTATAAAAAACTAAAAATATGTGCAGATTTTTTATCGTCTGCATCCGTGTGGGGTGTCCATTATGTATTTCGTGGTACCTTGTGGAGTCCTCTATCACATCAGGTGCATGCAGTGGAAACATTGAAGCATGATTTTTTCGTAAACATATATTTTGGAAAAATAATTGTAATTAAATATTTATGTGACAGGTGACAGTTAATTATGATATATTAAAATATGAATACTATGATAAAAAATTTAAGAGGAATATTATGAGATATATATTTTATTTTAAAAAAATTTCAAAATACTTATGGTTACATAAAAGTCGTGCTGCAGTGTTCCCACTTCCCTGCTATACATATTATATTCTGATTCCTCATATTGGGGAATCCTATGCATGATTTCTTCAGCTGTATAGATATGCGCGGATGGCTTTAGTTTGCTTTAATTCCTCATACTTTACGTATTTAAATTTTTTTTTCACTTTTATAAAATTCTTAAATTTTTCTTTTGGTGTGGGTTTGTTTTGTTTAAATGTTTAATTTTCTTTGGAAGAAATTATTACTGATGTATCTTATTACTTCACATATTTGTGGACGATTGTATATTTCTAATATATATTTTTTTTGTTATTAATGATTTATGCTGCGTGTTGGTCTAAGACAGAAAAAAATACAAATCGAATGTTAAAATCAAATGAAGGTTGAAGAAACCTTCTACATTCAGAGATAACTGTAAACATTTTCAATTACAGCCATCCAAACGTGACGAAATGGAAAAATATTTCGATTTTTTTGCAAATGAGAACGGCAAATAAGTCAGTATCGGGTACATTATGCTGCAAACTTTGCACAAAGATTACAAAATTATTTCTTAAAATATGCATAAAATACCAACATTTTTCACAAAATAGATGGCTTTCTTCACAAGTTTTAGAAATGCTGCAAACTTTGCACAAAGATTACAAAATTATTTCTTAAAATATTTTTCACAAAATAGATGGCTTTCTTCACAAGTTTTATAATTTTTAGCGAATTTCGCAATCGTATCGTGATTTTTTTTGGTGCCTCGAATTTTGAATTAACGGGGTTCTGCATAATTCGAAATACTTTTTTGGGCCCCTTGAATTTCATATTTCATTGACGTGAATATGAAGATATTGGCTGATGGTTGACATAGCATCAGCCCTGATGATGGACCCTGCACTGGGATCCGAAACATCGGCCTGAGAGGTTACATATACACTGTGGAATATCTCAGAAAACTACACACAGAAGATTCGGTGGAATAAAAGTGAAATAGCTTAATTTCGAAAGAAACTCTGAATTTATTGATTTTATAATTTAATTTTATTTGTCACTTTTATTGGTTTTATAAAGTGTATACTCACTTGATCAATAAAATCAAATAGCTGCGAGATGTCGTAGGTGATGGTGGGCGTGTTTGGGTTCCTCCTCTTGAGATGTTCCTCGTAAATTTTGCACACCCCCTCCATGCAGTCATTTACACTCTCATAGTCAGAATACGTTCTGGTCTCCGGCCGTGCTCCCGGCTGGACCAGCAAGATGGTGTGCGACTGCAACCATTCCGGAATACAATTGATCATGTGTCACACAATCATCAGCACTCGCTGCTTACTCCGTGTCAGCGTATATTTTATCCGGCACCCGAGGACTTAAATATACTTAAATTAAAGTTAAATTATATCACATATTTTTTTATCTAAACAAATAGTAGATATAGGTCTTTTCATACAAGCTTGCAATTGAGTTAGTGTGGGTACAGTGCGTAATATGAGCATTGTTTCATTGTGTTAAGTTTGCAGATACGAGGGCGAATCCATTGTATTTATAGTAACTCAGTGGCAAGCTTATATGAAAAGACCTATACCGGAAGTATCTTTATAAAACAATCCTTAAATTAAAGTTCTTTCTTTGTATAAGTAGCACTTCTAATTACGGTCTTAAAATTAAACAAAACTTAAATTTTCAATAAAAAAAATCAACAAAAGGAAATGAAACAGGAACTATAATACTTTCACAATCGACTAATCTGCCAATAAAACTTATCTTTTGATTATGACTACATATCTAGACAGTCTTTTAATTATTTAAAAAAAAATAGGAATCTTCTAATTTACTTATTAGCCTTAAAAGATAGGATATTAAACCGCTTCAACCGTTAATCTAATTAGTCTCTTTTTAAGGCGGTACATTCACTGCAAATGCATATTTCAGCGTTTTTTTACGAAAATCTGGGTTTTTATTATTCATTTATATCAGAATGTATATGATAGATTGCAATTTTTTTAGGGCGATAACTTAGATAGAACCTTTGTTCTCATATAAAAGTAATAAACTGAACATTATTTACAATAATTAAGAAAAATATAGGCATATTTATATCCACAGGCCGCGGCAAAAAAAACCTTTTTAATGATCCCGGGCAAAGTGTGATTCGTTTAAAATTTGTATGTAAGCATAATATGTTTTTTCATACATATAAAGTTTACTTAATTATCTAGAATCTGTACGTAGGAAATTAAGAAATATTCAATATTAAAAAAGATATCGTTTTTCAAACATGCTTAAATATTTACGATTTTTGGTTATTTTCAAATGTTGTTTATTCATATAAAAAGATAATTTTAAACGATATATTGTATCTATATTCGCACTTTGAGTCTTCATCCACTATTAAAAAGCAAATTTTTTTATAAAAAACACGTTAATTAATATTTAAAAATAAAAATTCTATAGTATGAAATGTGTCAAAAAATTACGCAGTTTGCAGATCACAATCCGCGCGCCAGCCGGGAGAGGCGGACGCACTCATGTAGTCCAATCATTTTTTCATTAAAAAATCACTTTAAAACGTGTTTTTATGCCAAATTTGACTTTAGTTCAAAATAATATCATATTATATATTCGAAAGCAATCTATTCATCGCAGATAATAATGTTTTTTTTAACTAGTTTTGTATTAAATTGCATTTCTACTCATAACCTAACATTGAACGCATGTCACTTTTGCTGACTTGCTACTACTCGCTATGTTCACTATATTCGTGTTGATGTCATTGTTATTTGAAAGTCAAGTAAGATATTAATTTACGAGATAATTTTTAAAATATAGATAAATGGTTTTTAATTTTATTTTTAATTCAATACATATTGTTGTAGTAGTTTTTTGTTTATTTTAAATAAAAATTATTTAAATTCAATTATTTTCACAGGTGTTTTGACATTTCAGTCGGAAGTCAAAATAATATCTAAATCTGCTTATTCGACAAAAGTTTTAAATTAAAAAACAGTGATATAAGAAAAATTGTTGTTTACTTTTTTTTTACAACACCTAAATTATTGGAGAAATATACATACGCTTTTTTATATTCTAGACTTAAAACATTTAAAATTCTAATAATGGTACGCGAGCATGACTTGCGTTCCCATATATTTTAAACGTCGGTACTCCATATGGTTGTCTCGTTTCCTCGCAACCTTTCTATCTCACAAGGACACGTAAAAAATACGCTCTTGCAAGGTTTATCTGATATGACGTTTGTTCATGTCTCGATCTCGTATTGAAGTAGCATGATCTATCCGACACATATCGCCACTCTGACAGCTTGAAAAATGTATGTACCGCCTTAAGAAATATGTTTTTAAAAATTCAAGAGCATTACAGTACGGCCACTCTATGATGGCACTTTTGACGTTTAGACTTACATGAAGTTTCGTAATTAATGACAGCTAAACATTGCAGGACAAATGCTATACTTTATTGCGCGAACGCCAGAGTAGTGATGTCATCAACATTAAATATGCAATGAACGAATTGATTCAAAATGTTATAGCATATTGATTGCCTGTATAATATGCGTAGAATACGCAGAATAAGCATCCAAAATAACACAACAAATCTGACAGATCGATTGTGCCCTCTAAATATGATCTTTTTCTATGGCTTTACTAGAGGGCAAAGAAAACGGCTACAAAACAATAAAAGACGGATCAGACCGGGTGATGTTTTTTTGTCTCTTTTTCTCTCATGTGTCGCCATATTGTTTAAACTGAGTAAGCTCTATTTTACCAAATATAAAGGTTTGGTAAAATGCTTTATTATCCCTCTATATATTGTAGATACTCTAAGGTTTTGACAGTTTTGTTTTAACGTTGTTACGGAAAGAACGAATGTGTGCACGCTGTGATTACGATATTGTTTTTTACCTGGCTTTAGATTTCGGACATTGATACTTTTATATTTTGACCACTGCTCGTTAATTTGGACTTTGTTTACGCTTTCTGTTTTTTACCAAGCTTTGGATTTCGGACATTGATACTGTTATAAATTTTGATCCCTGCTCATTAATTTGGACTTTGTTAATGATTTTTGTTTGATTCTCGTCATTATGCCGAAGCACTCAAAGAAAACTGTTTTAAACAGTCAGGCACGTGGGTTCGTTGTAAAACTTCGTGATTATTTCGAACGTGAAGCTCAAAATGGTGGGCCATTATTACCGGTGACGTCAGTGCTTGATCGCGTAGCTGATGCGCTTGACATTGGAAAGCGAACTGTCATAAGAATTAGCAAGGATAAATTTGGCGACACTGGTATGGATGTAATGTTCTTCGCACGCCAAAAAAGAGAAAACGATCAAAACCAATCGTAGGCATCAATAATTTTGATAGTGATGCCATCCGAAGACATGTGTATGACTTTTATTTACGCCGGGACCGCTAATGGATTCGTCGAAGGATCCTTGATGGCTTTTGTATCAAAAACTACTGGAGATTATCATGAAGAAATGAACGGAGAAAAGTTTACGGAGTGGTTTACCACAATGTTGTGTAGCCTTCCCGAACCATCTATAATAATAATAGACAATGCCCCGTACCACTCGATAAAGATCGATAAGCCGCCTGCTCAGTCCCAAAAGAAAGCTGATATCGTTGCGTGGCTTCAAAAAAATGGCATAGATGCAAATATGGACATGTTGAAAGTGGAGTTACTTCAATTATTAAAACAAAACAAGCCGGCAAAATCACGATACGTCATCGATGAAATCGCATCGGAATATGGGCACCAATACGATTACCGCCTTACCATTGCGAATAAAACGCAATTGAATTGATATGGGCTCAGATCAAGGGATATGCAGCAAGGCATAATACAGAACCTCCATTTACGACATCAAAAATGTCAAAATTATTAGAAGAAGCTTGTCAACGTACAACTCAAACAGACTGGCCTAATGTAGTGAATAGAACCGTGCGACGAATAAAGGAAGATTACGAAAGAGATATTAGAATCGATAATATTTTAGATAATGATATTATAATTAATTTAGGAAATGATAGCAGCGACGATAGTTCAATGGAGAGTGATAGTAATGGGGATGAATCAGATTGAAACATTCAAGTAAATATTTTTATCTAAGAAAAATGTGTTTTATTATTCTTCTATAACCTTTTTTTATGTACAAAGACTTTCTCAACTCACACCGTGCGACGAATTTTTTTTCGACTGAATTTTTTCGTTAATGATTTTAAGTGTGTCACTATTACGATCTGTCAAAAATGCCATCTTACTATGGCTCGAGTATAATAGGAATATCTGATAATCGGTTTATTTTTTTTCATTACAAAGTTTCCGGATAACGAGAAAACCCGTTCATTTTCAGTTGAAGTTGGCTTTACACTCATTAAAGCTTTATATAAATTTTCAAGGTTTGGCGTTCTTTTGCCAGTTGACTCTAAGAGCTGAAATTATTTTTTTATTATGTTTCTTGTTATGTGAACTTCCATATTGCTAGCTGTGGCAGCGGTCTCGATAGCCTGTTTCAACTGTATCTCAAAAGTTGTGATATTAGAAGTATTAGGGTAGTGTTGATTGTCTTGGGTTTGGACTTCATCTTCGGCTGAATTTGAGCTGCTGGGAAATAATCTTTTATACAGATCTATAATCAAAGCCGTTTTGCTGCAATTGCACATAACTTTTCGCTGTAATTCTGAAATGCCGTTGAGTTGTGAAGACACTTGATTAATGAGCACCGGGCCAGGCCGCACGTGTGCGTTCGGAACGTAATTAATTATTTCTCGGCGGCCGCGTATCGAATTTCAAAAACGTAATTTTTTCCCAGTAGAGAAATCCCGTGGTGACCTGTCGTTCCATTTTCAACTCAAAAACATCACCGATTATATTTTAAATTAACAATCAAACAGAAGTTTTTCTGCCGTCAAAATCGTATAGAAAAGTTGTAGATGTCACCCCGAACTGCCCCGAACGCGTGTTGCGCAATCGAATTTCAAATATTCCGTCATTCAAGGTCACACACAAAGTGCGCGGGAAATACAATTTATTTTTTTCGATTTTAAATTTATTTGTACACGTATACACAAATATATACATGTTTTGCAATATTTGTCAGTTTTTGTTGGTTTATGATTCAATTGAATACTAATAGTGATTTATTAACAAAAATACATGCAATTTTGTTGCATTTATTTGAAATATGTGTGTGTGTGAAAGTGTATCATATTTATATGTTATGAGTGCGATGTTCCGTTGTGAGGCGTGCCGTGCAACAAAATATACCACACAGAAGAAGATCATTAGGTAGGCATCAAATAATAATAATAGTGTTGTCTCTAATAAACAAATAAAAATTATTATTTTTTGGAAAATGTTGCGCTGGCAACATTATCGGAATTCAAAAAAAGATTTTTTTTTACTTTTTTACTAAACGATAAAAAAATCATTGCAATTCGACACTTACGATAAAATAATATGAATGCGTGTTTTTTTCATATACGCGTGTTTTCATGTTTTTTTTCGTAAAAATAAAAATCACAAAAAATTAGGAATTTTTATGGGCCCCAGACAGGTTAAAGAGGGCAATGAGACAAGGCCCACAAGCACGATCAAGGTCACGATTTAAATTGCGTTATGTGTTACGTACGTACCTACGTTTAAGCACGGATCCGGTCAAATAGAAAGGGCGTGCACTCTCAGTCAAATATCTACCTACGGCAAGGAGCTTGGATTTCTCGATTTCTCGACCCGTTTTTTCTCGTCTCGAGTAAGGCCAGATTTCCCAGGAATTCTCCCTTCGAGGAGTCTCGTCCAGAAACCCTAGCTGTAACGCGTCAAAAATGACAGAATATTGATTCACACCTTTGCTAAGCCCTAGTATATATTTATAATATTTTTTTGGCAGCCCACGGAGAGGCAGCCACAGCAACATGCGTAGAGCGGCTGGATCGAGTTTGCTGGTCCGGGGTTCAAGCCCCATCTCCAGTCGTTAAATCCAGCCGTGAATTCGGACGATATTACGGACAGACGGATGGACAGCATCAAAGTGATTATGTTTGATGATGTGGAACATTTTTTGGATATCTTTCTTACTTATTTTGAATATTTATTTTTATTATTATATATACTTATTTTGATATTACTCGGAATGCAATACTTATTTTGAAATTAAATTTACTATTATTATAATGTCAGCTTAGAAGAGTAAAATAAAATATACGCCCACCATGAAAAAGATTCGAAATTAGAAACATACATTTGCCATAAGGCACTGGAAATAACAATTTTGCCATGAGAATCCTGATTGCCGACATTAAAAATGTTAGCACTATTTGAACAGGGCATATTTTTAGTTGTATATGTAGCTTGCAAGTACATGTTGCCTTTGCAATTGATAGATTTTATTTAAAGTGGTTGTAATAATTTAGTAAAACACTGTCTATAATAATAAAAAAATAAAAATTAAGCCCCCCTTTGCGATAAGTCTAACAAAAACTACATAAAAATACAAAACAGAAATTCGTTTAAAGCATCTGTCATATAGGCGCTGGATTGACATTTATTTCTGAAACTTAGAATAAATGATATGTATTAACGATGATTTCATGATAGTATCCTATTATGGAATAATATAGGCAATTATATATTAACCAGTAAATTAATTTCTCAGCTGTAAGAAATATTTTCATTTAAACTATGAATGAATTTATCGGAATCATAACCTACGGAATACCCACAATCATAAAGGAGCATATAAAATATATAAGAATATATCTACATACCAACAAGACATATTCCAAATTAATAACTAATAAAAAGTTTGCACACTTACCATATTTAAATCCTATTCAACAATTTTCAAAACGCTTCACTAAATCAACAATAAAAGCACCGCCGAAGAAATTTAACCACAGAACGCAAATTCCACAGATAAGACAGAATCATAGAATAAGGACAATATACAAACAGAATAACGTTTTATTGCCTATATACATCTTAACACGACACCATAACCAACAACATTAAGGGCCCTGTACACATTAGCTGAAATTGGTCCAATACCGACTAATACCAATGTGTATAATAGCCGGCAAACATCTTGAAATTTTGCAAAAATAAGCTATTATACACATTTTTAGTTTTTAGTTTTCGTCAACCAATTGAAAATAATAAATACGAGTTATTTTAACTTAATTATTTCTAAATATAAACAAGAACAATTTAATGATAGACATAATAATGTAGAACTAAAAGAGAAAATAAAACAATAAATATCAATTCAATGAAAATAAAATACCTACACAGCGTAAAAATATTTCTTAGAAATAATAATTATATTCAACTAGCTGACGCTAGAATAATAATTATAGTCAAAAATGACGGTACTTTTACATGTCGGTTCCTAAAGAATAAGGATATATTTATTTACATATATAAAAAAAAGATTACTATAAAGAAAAAATACTGTAAAGAAGTTACGGACGTGACACGAAGTTATGGGGACAGACAGACAGACAACGAAATTATTATAATTGGCGAGTTAAAGCGGCACATTCATTTCAATTGCATATTTCGGCGTTTTTACGAAAATGTGGGTTTTTATTACTCATTTATATCAGAATGTATACCCTAGACTGCATTTTTTTAAGGCAATAACTTAGAACCTTTTTTATTATATAAAAACAATAAATTGAAAATTATTTACAATAATTAAGAAAATATAAGCATTAATCGACAGGCCACGCCCAAAAAATCGTTTTTAGTGTCCTAGGTGGCGCTAAGTTTTAATGAATATTTATATGTGCGCGTAATATTTTTTTTATACATATAAAGTATACTTCATTATCTAGAATCCGTACTAAGGAAATTAAAAAAATATATTTAATATTAATAAAGTTATAATGTTTTAAATTTGGAAGAAATTTTTATAGGTCTTCATCATCTTTTCATAGGTCATTGTGGCACTGGTCACTTTAAAAAGCTACCTATTTTGCTTTGTTCCACTTTATTGTTTAGTCTGTCCAGTAGTTTGTTAAATAATGTAGGAATAATGTACTGTTAGCTTCGTAAAAGTTATTTTTTTTTATTAGTTATTTGTCGCTATCTTTGTGTTTTAAATCTGTCCTCCGCGTATTCTTCCAGTGTCATATTTTTAAATTTCCTTAGTTTTACCATTAGGGTAATTTCACTTTTTTTAATAGAAAAATCTTAACATCGGCTTTGGTTTAGAAAACACGTTATTGAAAAAAAATTATATGTATATGAACATCAAAAACCATTTTGAAAATCACAATTTTAAACTCCTGCCATAACGCTTATTTTCGCAAGTGACGTCACGCATAATTTTTTTATGTCAATCCGACGTTTAACACTTACAGCACATTCGGGTATTTATACGTTCAAAGTTTTTTTTACAAAACAAGCCGGCTTTTTTGTAAAGTGCGTCCATAATGTCTGGGAAAAAGTTTTGCAGATATTGTATGGTTGACAAAAAACTGAAAACTCCCGATAATGTTAGAGAAAAATGAAGCCAACCTTGAGGCATCTATTTTCGGTAAGTTATCGGATTTTCTTTGTGAAAATCCGTCCTCCATGATTTTAAATGTTTTCTTAGATCGTTTATTTTATTAAAATAGTTCATAAACACCGCAAAACCTATATAAACACCAGGCAAACACAAGTAAAAACAAAACGAAGACGAACTGTGATCATAGAAAGTAAACAAATGATCTAAAATTCCTGCTACGTGACGTCATGTAACGTGTTAATGGAATCGTATTTTTTAAGATTTTTATTATAAATATTATTATAATAATAATAATATTCAATTATTTATATAGCACCATTTTTGTGAAATTTTCACCTCAAGAGCGCACACAAAAAATTCTTACATACTAAAAGCATAGAAAAACAAAATGAAAGATAAAATGAAATAGAAAAGAGAAAGTAAAATAGCTCAAAACATAAAATAGTAAAAGAAAACAAGAATGAAAACATTATCCCCACACCATCCATACTGAGTTACAAAACATTTTTTTTTCTAATCTATTTCATATATTTTCATTGATATCTATATATATAAATGAGAAATTACCCTATCATCATTATTTAATATTTTATTATTATTTATTAAATTATAAAATAGAAAAATTTATTTCTCTAATATATTTTTTCCTTGAGTATGCACCCCATTTTTATTAAACTTGATTATTTTAATTAAATATATACATTGATAATACATACATACATTAAGCACGAGCAAAATGAATGGTTATGTCAATGCGTATTATAAACATAGAAATAAAGTGATCACTTAAGCCAACCATAAAAAGACAGGTCATAAGTCCTGTTACACCCAAATGACTTCTATACCTACTTTCCCATAATTAATACAGTTTCGTCTCTGTGAGATATCTATAATATACACTAATTGATAAATAATTGAAAATGAAATATTTTTTAAAAGGCTATGTTTTATTTATATGTTTCTTGTATTAATTTTATTTATTATTATCAACTAAGGGCGCAGTGTGCTGGGATTATAATATACATACCTACCTATGTTTTAAATACATTTTTAAATACGCCGCTATTTATTTTCCTGCCATCTGGCGATTTACAATGATATTAAAATTGGCTGATGCAACATTTCCAGCGCGCTTCAGACACTATCCCGGACTATCCCCAAATTTAAACACTCTCCTCTGATTAATTTTGCGTGTTTTGTGCAATAATACACATTTATAAATAAATCGAACGTCATCTCATCTAGAATCATCATTCCTGGAAAAGGACGACAAAATTTTCTACGCAGTTGCCGATTATGATTGTCACAATAATACCATACTAAAAAAAATTCTTTTCCTTACTTTGAAAAATTTGCGAATAAAATAAAAAAAGTGCATTATATCTTACGTAGAAGAACGGCTTATTTAATAAAGAAATTATTTTCTCCTTAAATTAGTTTAATAATGGCTAAAACTGATTTAAACGTGACCAGATTGGGAAAAACTTTTAGATCTATGGCAATTAAGATTTCATCAACAACTGTCATTATCTCAAAATGGCTGAATGAATAAAGTAAGAGAAATATTATAATCGTGCCAATTGTCAAAATAATGGAGTATCTTTGTGAAAATCGTCTAAATATTAAATCCAACTCTAGTGAAGTATCCTGTGTGGTTAATAAGAAGTGCATCGAAGCTTGTAATACATATCAAATTACAAAATTTTGTGAAAACACTACAGCTGGAAGGTTTCGTAAGAAGTGCTTTGTGAAGAGATCGACCTTGGATTTGAAGAACTGTCGCAGAAGAATTTTGAAAAATAACTTGTTTAGAAGATATCGTGGCTCATGAGACATCTACTCAGAAAGATTCATGATGACCTAATTTATTCTTAGTAAATATAACATTGTGTCGATATAAAAGAAAAAAATACAAAAAAAAATATTTATTAACAATGGATTACAACAATTTTGGGAAGGGTCAGAGAAATTTCAAACCCAGTATGCAATTTATGCCGCGCTACTACGGGACGTCCGCGCATTCTGCCCCAAACAGCGCGCCAATTTTTTTCAACAGGGAAAATATTATTGGCGATAAGATGATTGCGGATCCGATGATGAACGGATTGAACAACGTGTTCGGCAGCGCTCCCATAATATCCAACAAAACATTTAAGTCCTATCCCGACTCTAACAATTTACCTGGGAACACGGGAAAAAGGGATCCTGATCTTCTCAAATGCTCTTTGCAGCCAACAGCCACAATACGAACAGTGCTGACGGATATGTACACCACTCCGGAAGTCATACCGGAAAACCCTTTGCGCAGTCAAAGAATATTTCATCCAATCACCACGGTGTCGAGCATTCTTCACGGTTTTCTTAATAACATCATCGCAGTCTTTCCTAAATCTAAATCTTCCACTGTAACAACATGCACGGAAGGTAATCCCAGTCGGGCTGAAAACAAACAAAGTCAAGCAAAACCTGCGGTCTCGACTGATACGATTTGCAGCGTGAGAGAATCAATGGGTGGAACGGATTTAAAAGACAACACGGTAGATTGTGTTGATAAAAGAGTAGCCTTTGTTTTGGAAGGTTGCCAAAATTCACCCGGACACAGCAATAACATACAAATTAATAGGGAATCTGTAAAAAGCTGCTCACAATTTAATGCTGATGGTGCCGTCGTGGATGTAGAAGCTGAAAATGTACATTCAAAGTGCTCTGATAATTTTCCTATTTCTTCAGATTTGTTAAGTGATAAAGTTGTACCAAAAATTTATACAAAGGAAGAAGATATTCAATCTACAACGTGTGTTGCTTCGTCCGATACCAATTCCAGTGTTAAAAAAATAGATCTTGATCCAAGTTGTGTTCTGAAACGTCATAATCAAGAAGAAACGTGTTTTACTGTGCCCAAAGCAAATGTGACCGATTTCAGTTATGACGAGGTTGATTTCAGTCCTAGTTGTGGTATTTCCGATCAATCTAATCCTTGGTTTCCTAAGAGTGAGACAAATATAACTGATTCTACTGTCACTGAGATCGATTTCAGTCCGCCTTGTGTTCCGAAAGGCTCTGACAAATATGAAATGTTGTCACATAATCGGTGGCAAAGATCAATTCCGCCCACTGCTGAAAATAAATGTAATTTTGTAAATATAAATAGTGTACCATCTTGCCAGAATGATATTACAACAGAGGGCAAAAACAAACCGAAAACGAGCCGGTTTTTGCAAGCTGTTAGACAGAGAGCTGCCGAAACCACCGTAGTCAAAAATGATGAAGTCACGTCTAAAGTTGATTCTGTTTCTAAGTGTGAGGATAAATTGGCTAAAATCAAGGAAATGCTTTCCAAACGAAGTTCGAAATGTGAGCTGTTATCGACTTCAAACATTAAAACTCCTCCAAGAATTTTTGATGACATCCCTGACAGATCAAATAATGTAATAAATTCAGAAACTTTGTCTGAAAACCAATGTGATAACGCTGTTACCGGTGATGGAAATAATTCTGATATTCAAGCTACTTTGGAAATTAATTCTGATAGTGTTCAAGCTACCTTTGAAAATAATTCTGATGATATTCAAGCTACTATTGAAAATAATTCGGATGACATTCGAGCTAATTTTGAAAACAATTCGGACAATATTCTAGCTACATTGGAAAATAATTCTGATAGTGTTCAAGATACCTTTGAAAATAATTCGGATGATATTCAAGCTACTATTGAAAATAATTCGGAAGACAATCGAGCTAATTTTGAAAACAATTCAGACAATATTCTAGCTACATTGGAAAATCATTCTGATTGTGTTCAAGCAACCTTTGAAAATCATTCTGATGATATTCAAGCTACAATTGAAAATAATTCTGATCATATTCAAGCTACTTTGGAAAATCATTCTGATTATATTCAAGTTACTTCGGAAAAAAATTCTGATGGTGTTCAAGCTACTTCTGAAAATTATTCTGAAGTTATTCAAGATGTATGTAAAAATAAACATACTGAAGATAGATCTGAAAATTCCTCGACAGATATTGTGAAACAATTAGAAAGTATGTTTAATAATTTGTCTTTAAATGATACTAGAACAATTTCATCACCTGTTGTAATTAATGAAACTATAATGTTAACAAATGATCTGACCACAACTGATGACCGAGCGACTGACAATGCAGATGTTTGTAGTGATAAGACATGTGCGGATGATACTGTCATTTCCCAAATGGTTTCCACAACTGAAATAAATTATTGTGATGATATTAAAGTATGCAACAGTAAACTCGATGTAGACAGTATTTCTGGTTCAGAAGTGTCAGGGAAAGTTGACGAGCCTACTGAGATGAATGTCGATATTTCTAAGATTAGCGATTCGAATATCATTGATGACTTGGCATCGGGAAATAAAACTGAAATAAATATTGCCAGTATCGCATTATTATCAGATGTGGTTGAAGAAATTAAACCAGTCAAAGCTACAATTTCCAACTGCGAGGATAAATTGGCCAAACTCAAAGCAATGTTGTCAAAAAAAAAAGGAACCACCTCAAAAATGCACACCGTATTGCCCAATGTAGATGAATTACAATCGACACCACACGTTTTAAATGAGTTGCCAAAAGTTCAACCTCACCATTGTTCCCCGGACAAAGAAGGCAAATCAGACGTGGGCAAGAGTGACGTCATTGAAGAAAATAAAAATCATCCGGTTAAAGAAGAGGTCAAAAAACCAAGGAGGACCAGGAGATCTAAATTGCAGAAAAATCATAGACTGTCTTCTGTTAAATTGAATGAGAATAATGCTTATTTGGAAGACTGTAACTGCACTGGTCAAAGGGAAGGTGGGAATCATGATAGATTGTCACCGTCCAAACAGCAGGACAAGGTTTGCGACAAACACCATAAGAACGAACACTGCGGAAGCAAACATAGACATAAAGATCGTGAAAACTTCAAAAAAATTATCCAAGATGATCTAGCACTTGATTTGGATAGCGACAATTCCCCAGTATACTTTACACCAGATACTTTACAGTTGCATAAAAAATCTCGAAATAGGAAATCCAAGAAAATCAAAAAAGCAATTAAAAAACAAAAAAATCAAGAGTTAGTCAAAAAGGACACGAATCCCATCAACAGTATGCTAACAGACAGCATCGAGAAATGCGTGAATTTCTTATCCAGTTTACCTGCGCAACTCTCTCCGAAGTGTAATTTTCCCTGTAGAGATCCATTGCAACAAAATAGTCAAGCGCCCAGAGCTTCTGGCTCAGAATCGGAGGAATGTCAGGGGTTCGACGAAGTGAAAGGCAGATTTTTAAAATCAGGAAATTCGGAATGTGAGAGCGATGACTCTTTCATAATTGTATTCTCCGATGTTAAAAAAGAAAAAGAACAGCAATCGAAGCATACGGAAGACGAAATCAAGTCACCGGAAAAGATCACGAGAAGGGGTTGTTCATCTCGTGTAAGGCTGCCATCTGAATGTGATTCTGAAGATTCGTTTGTTATCTGCTTCGAGAAGGAAGGGAACGACTCTGCCGATGATTGTTACGGCAACGATGAAGTCTATTCTGAATCTGATTCGCTTACATCAGAAACTGACGATGATTCAAATTCATCCGATGAAGAGTCAACAACGGAATCGTCGGGGTATGTTGAAGACTGTGATAATGTGATTCAATCGAATGACGATTTGTCAGCAGACGGCGCTGGGAAAGTAGACGGTGATTCGTGTGATGGTGTTGTGCAATGTGAAGTGTTGAAGAGCTGCTTCAAGAGAAAGTCTGAGAGATATTCACCCAAACCCGTGGGACACCAGAAGCTTGAGAAAAAGGTTAGTAACATCCCTTATTTTATTATGCAGACAAATTAAAGAGAGAAGTAGACGAGACAGATGAACATGTTGCAAGTCAACCAAATAAATTAAATACTTATTAATAAAAACAAAACACTTTATTGAAAACAACTATTTATTAAATAATCAACCTGTCGCGGGGTAATGGTCCCTTCATTAGTATACAGAGCCTACAAAAATTAAAATTAATTATATCATTAATATTTAAAGCATTAACTTTGTAGTCAGACATTTTCTTCTTCTTCTTTCTTGGCATTTCACCCCTATGAGGTGTTCTTGCCACAAAACAAGTGTGTTTCTTCGTTGTCAATGGGTGTGGTGGTAACAAAAGGATAGTTTTTATTTTTATTTATTTCATTGCTTTACTTATATACATTGGTAAGGTTTGATTTTACTATGCCTGTCTCACTAGAGAGTTCTGTGTTGAGACAGGCAAAGTTTACAATTATAACTTATATGCAAGTTATGTTAGTATATAACCACTGACTGAGATTTTTAGTCTACCGGTTTCAAGATGTACCCTTTTCTTTGTCAGGACAACCACTACACCTGCATGTAAATAACATAAATATTACGGCATGTTAGCCTTCGCTCAGATTAACACAATGAATATTTTGTGAAGGTATTAGTGTGTGAATGGTACTGTGGCTGTGGTGTGAAGTGTTATTTACATGGTAGTATAGTGGTTATACTTACCAAGAGATGGGTATGTCTCGAAACCGGTAGATTAAAAATCTCAGTAAGTGATTTAATCGTTTTAATTTTTAGTACACGTTGTATCCTGATGAAGGGACCATTGGCCCTGAAACATGATGTTTCTTCAATAAATAGTGGATTTATGCAATATTTTATCTTTTTATTAATATAAATAATGTTATACGAGTTATAAGGAATTTATATAGATTCATAAACATAGTACCAGATTTACGGTTAAAGAAGGACTAAGAATACCGAAGGTTATAAATAAATATGGACAAAGAACATTAAAATATGTCATACCAAAAATATTAAATAAAATCCTATGTCGTGTCAAAATGGATATTAATAAAAAAGGGCAAAATACAGAATTAATGAATATGTTATTAAATAAAAGAGACTTATTTTGATTTTGGTAATATTTGTATTTTTTCTTGTATTGTTGTATTGTATTGTTGATTTGTATTTGAGTTTATAAGATCTATTGTAATTAATTAAAATGAATGTATTTCTGGTAAATACAATTTATTTATATATATATGTATTGATGCACCTACAGACAAATATCAATGTGATGTTTTGTGGGTCTGAGATGTAAAAAAAAAAAAAAAATTAATATACAGCAATAGGATTGAAGAAAGTTGTGAAAATTAACAAGTGCTTGAGACTCACAAATCTCGGCTGAATAAGAGTTTTATATTGGAATTCATAACTACTGTTCATTCTTATTTTTCCCCCTTTAGAAAAATGTTATGTTCATTAGAATCCATTTCAATACATATCAGATTTCTTAATTCAGTTATATTCTATATGATATTTAAACATAACTCTTTTATTTCCGCCTATGTGAGCCAGCGATGTGACCTTGCTTTTCATTTTGTTAGTGGAGTTACATTTCGTCCATAAGCTCTTTCATCATTTTATTCAACTAATATAATGCAATGTGTATTTTTTATTTTGGGGTCAATTTTTTTTGTATTTTTTAGTAAGACTTGGAATGCCGAATGAACATATTTTGTCTTTTGCTGACAATGTACATTTTACCATAAAAGCTTAATTTTTGCGTGCAATCACATGAACTGTCGGAATGTAAGAATCTGAACCATAAGAGAATTTTCAAAAAGCTGCTGATTAATGCCTATTATGTAATAATTCGTATTATAAGTATTTTAGTAAATTAATGTCACATTAGAAGAAGAAAGCAATATGTTGTCTCTCTTGTGTGTAAATAAGTATTTTTATAATGGAAAATATTTGTTAAAAATACATATTTTTTCTTTGATTGTATGTTCACAGCTGTTGATTTATTTCTCATGTGCTTACTGAGAACACTTGTACCGTTGCATTGAAAGTTTTTTTTACTGCTTAAATTCTTTGGATTATAATATGTATGTACATAAATAAGTGGCAGTTTGTTGCTCAGGTCACCCCAAATTTGTCCCACGCTGAAACTGTAGAATGTCATGATCTCGCTGTGTTGTATATTTTCTAACATTTAACCAATTTTGTTGTGGTTTCAGCACCAGCGTAATAGTATATCTAAGCCTCAAAAGTTTTGGCAAATCTTCAAGCTCATAACGACTTAAATTTATGTGTTATGTGATTTTTTCTGAAATAAATATAATTTATTTCTGCACAGTTTATTATTGCTAGATAAATATATAGATAGCTTTATAAGCATTTAGTGTATTTTTCCATTCAATTCTGCAGAGAGTGATTCCGCGCAAATGTAAAAAGTAAAGGAAAACCAACAGGTTGATGTATGTTTACTACAAGTAGTGGAAATTTTCATTATTATTACATGCAGTAGAATACTGAAATGTGTTTTGTTATCTCGCATTTATTTGTGTTGACACCTGAAGGACACAAAACACTTACCAACTGCCTACCAAGAGTGCAAGTACTAACATTTTAATATGTAAGATATAACATTTTATCTAATGAACATTGTTCACATATCTACACACTTTCAACATCGATTTGTTCACGTTTCAAAGGATATTTCACAATAAGAATACGTGATAACATTATAATATAAAAAAAGTCGGCTAAATTCAAGATGATGGTCCCTGTAAAACAGATTCTTCTGAAGGTAATTCAATTCAATTTATTTAATAATATGTATATTACAAACTAAGTGTTCAAGGCATACATATCATGAAAGTATATATTATATCAAAATAACAATATTTAATTAGGTAATTAAAAAAAAAATAACATAGAATCTGGTCAAAGGTGTATTATGATGGTAATGTATCTGTGATACTTACCTTTAGAATACTCATAGCCAATGAGCGCAAATAATAAGATGTTTAAACATTCCCAAATATAACAAAACAGCCACAAAACACCATTACACTTATCTAGGTGTTAAATTTTTCAATAATTTACCAATGAATATCAGAACTGAAGAACAATATACAAAATTCAAGAAATACATAAAAAAAATAGTGTTACATTTCATTTAATACTACTTATTTGAGGGTCAATTCTTTTTAATTTTGTAATCAGAACATTAAATTATATTGAGGATACTTATTTTCGGATGGACCTGTTATAAGCACCATCGTCTTGGATTATGCCAAAAAGTCTTTAGTTTATGTGTAAACCGGAAGGCAATTAGTTTTTTAATTTTTATATTATAATAATATTGAAGAAATGATTTTTTATTGCCCCATTTTAAATAAATGACTTATTCCATTATTACTATCTATGGGAGTAACGATATATGCAAACAGATGATTAGCATTGGCACACCGCTTGACATTCCCTTCATTCTGTTATTGCTTTGCTATTTTATCTCTGACGTGCGATCTTGTTTAGAAATCTCATCTTTAGATTTATAGAAGTATCAAAGGTTGGATAAACATTTCTGTATGGAAATATATTTAATTGAGATAAATTATAAAAGTCTCATGAGAAACGTGGATGGAAGTATTTTTATATGATCGCCCAGGGCTTAAAAACTGTGTGAGCTGGCTTAAGTGATCACTCTACACAATGAAACGTTTATCAATTCCATCGTTAGAACATCCACACAACAAATTTTATGAAAGCTGTATATATGTTCGGTCTGTATATATATATGTTCTGTCTGTATATATGTTCTGTATATATGAATCTGTCATATTTTTGAAGCCCTGCATAAAAAGACTTCCATACACGTTTCTCATATTCATAGCTTCGTCTCTGTGAGACTTCTATAATTTATCTTAATTTAATATATTTCCATTCATATATATAATCTTAATTAAATAATCATCTCTCTGTGGATAAATTCAATAGTTGTGTTCTCAGAACACAAATAAAAAATATTGCAAATATATTTGTTTATTTTCAAAATAGTAAGTAAATACTATTTTCTTTCTTACATTTTTTTATTTTTATTTATTTCTTCTTTTTATATAAATTGGTACAATTTAACTTTTAAAATAAGGAAACAATTAATTCTACCATTTCTATGTGAGTCAGAGACTCTTGTATAGAGAAGGAGTATTGCAGTTGTAAAGTATAAATATGCATTAATCTAACTAGTTCAAAATAGAATTGTTGTTGAATGTATTAAAATGATTGGATACAAAGAAATATTATATTAATAATCAGTAGTAGTAAGTAGCCTTTAATTCTGTTTTCATTTGATAATATAAGGATGGAAGGTGCGATTTGTTGTGAACCTACATTTTTAAACAGTTCCATGATCATAATATTAATACGTGTCTGGTAGGTGTTTGTAGGCATACATGTTTTTTGGTTTCAATTTTAAATTTATTCTGATCTGCTATTTTTTTTTGTTAGGGGATGATTATTAAAGAATTTAATAATACCAAGAAAACAAACGATTTCGGGTTGTGGTAAAAAAAAAATTCTTCGAAGTTGTATCGCTTTTAATTAATTGATAGTGATTTTTGGGAAGCCATTTTGAGAAAGTATCTTATAAGTGCTCTGGAAAATCGTGAATGACGTTTCGGTTAGCGCCAAAGTACCTACTTTCAGATCGGCGTCACCAGCTAAATTATAAAATACATAAGATACTAATCTGGGTTCATATTTTTTTTCATAGCTGTGGAAATTTTGTACATTATTTTCTCACATCACGTTATAAAAATAGTATAATTTTCCCAATCAATTGTGAAAATGTTTGACATGGGGGAAAAAGTATTATTTGTTTTAAAACCAAAGATTTTCGCGTCACTCTCTATTTTAGATTACAATCTCCCTCTGTTTTAACATCGTTGGTGGTGATGGACGTTATGTAATTGATAATACATGGTTTCCTCTTTCCTCTCTCCCGGAAAACATTTCCCAATCAGTCTTAACTTTTTCCCACCATCAATCAATCAGATGAGGAATTATCGTAGACTCTTGGCCTGAGTTTGAATATTGTTTTCCAATCTACGTAGCAACCACGTTAACAGCAGCTGTGTTGTGTTGCCAACTTAAATAAATAAATAATGCATTGTGCCTCGCTTGCGTCGAGCGCCAATACATTAGGTGCCAACACCGCAAATATTGCGGGAATGTTAATGTTCTCTTTCGTACGTAGGTACGTTAAATTTATGAAATTATTTGCGTCTGCGATGGCGCTCTTCGACCGATTTTATTCCGCGATTCGATTCCATATTCAAATCAACCGTTTCAAATCAATTTCTTTGTGTGGCGTATGGTAACATTGGTAGCAGTGACTTCCCAGCCGATTCTGCATCTCTGAATTCGAATTGTCATCTGCATAGTACGCCATTGCGGCGTATTATGCAAATTCAGCCAGGTTCATGCACTACAATATAATTTGCGAGTATGTACATACAATAGTAGGCTCCCGATTCGGGGTCGCATTAACCGGGTTGCGGATTAGCCGGGGCGATAAAAGATTTTTTTTATATATGTATTTCGAAATTCTTTACGTAATGTAAAGTATTTTTCTATCAATTAAATAATATTAAGCACGTAACGTATAAAACTCGTGAAGTTATAACACGCATAATTTCGAAATTGTGAACATACCGTGTCACGAAATTTCGGGAATCCTTGTCAGTATTTATTTTGACACCAGTGGGAGACTGCGTCACGAGTCTAATTGTTAATGTAAATTCCCACCTATGTTGCGTACTTTGGACTTAATTGTTTATTCTCTTATTTCATATGCTTAATATTAAATTTTCGTGTCGTATAGCTGTGTATTTTTTTCACTATTTTAATACTAGAGTCGTTCGAAAATTTTGCATCAGTGTTATCGCACAAGTGAATTTGCGTAGTGCACCGCTCGAGCGTATAAAATATAATAATATAATTAACAACGTTTTCAACGCGCTCAACTCTGTACTGTCTTTTAGGCAACCTTAGAGACAATCTCCTCCGTGTACAAGCGAGTTCGTTGTGCATTGGGGGCCTTGCATCAAAAGGTGGGCAGATTAAAATTTTGGACGCTACTCTTTTTTTACTCCCTTTATATTAATTAACTCATGGCGTCTGCTTACTTGCCGTCAATAAAATAAATAATAACTGTTTTAAAAAAAAATTCTTCCTTTTTTTAAAATTTCATTTTTGAATAATTTTCTTCCAAATTTGATAATAATTTCTACATTTATGACGTACAAGTGTTTCATTTATCATACATAAAAAAAATTTCTATAAAAAGCAAATGTAACAAAATGATGCCCAAAAAAAGAAGCATGAGGGAAACCCTCTACGCGTTACTAACGGTGTAGTTCCTGAGGAGCCACCGCTCCCGGGTTAAATACAACATTATTAATATTTATGTGTGTTGTACCTTTAAATGATCGTAACATTTTTACATTTTCGTGCAAAAAAAAAAGATCCAAACGTTCAAAATTCATCAAAATTTTGTACGGGTATCGCCATATATATATTTTTTAAATTTACCTAACTTTATTGACGTTAAATCTGCCCCCCTTTTAATGCAAGGTCCTCAGCTGTGGGCGAGTTGAAATTTCTCGCATGTGTATCGTTATTTATGTTATTAAAATAGTTTAAATATTATTTGTGAATGGGAAAAAATGGCGCGTCAGCGAATCGCCAATAAACTGGTTCGCCGCCTGCCAAGGTTATTTTTAATACGTCGAATGTGTACGTCCTTTCATGATAATACGTATATTCACACACATTAAAATATAATATGTCATTGTGGCCCGTCTACACCGTGTGAAAGAATGCGGCGACTCGAGTGAAAGAAACAACGGACAACCTTTTAACCCATTACAGCATAGCGTCCGATAAATCGGACGCAAGTAAATTTAATATATTTGGTAGAAAAAATAAGTGATTTGGTAGTTTCTTTGTTTTGAACGATAGTTCAATAATTTTTTAATATTGGGAACCCCATTTGAAACGGTTAAATACCATATTTTGCTTATTATTTGTCATTTTCGAAAATGGTGGATCATGGTCGGGCTGTTTTAAGAAAATGGTAGGCATTATTTTGTTTTTCTTGTAATATTTACGATAAAAATTTTAAAAAATCTATAATATTTGTTGAAATGATGTATACCTATGTAAAAATAAGCTTTATTTTATGTCAAAATTGTTACTTTGCTTCTTATGTGTGAGATTTTGATGCCGTCCGATATATCGGACGTTATGCATAGCGGGATCTAGGGTTTGGTGTTTGATAAAATAATGAAAGACAACTTTTACATCTGACAATGACACCGCGGTGAACCTTATTTACGTTGAGCCACTTATTGAACGGAGTGGCCAGGCTACAGATGAGAACAGTGACAAGTCTGACGATGAACATGATGCCAACTTAAACCATTTGGGACACACATTGATTCAAAGTAGATGTGAACTACAACGATTACAAGCAAAGCGAGATGATGCTATCTATGCCGTCAGCATCTTCAGGTTTCCAATCATCAAATACTGAAATTTTGCAGGCACCTTCATCGAGTGAAGAAAGCGATGATGAAGATAATGAACCACTTTTTTCTCTAAAAGCGCGTAACAATCCACCAAAAAAGTCTTAGGCTAAAAATAAAAGAACAATTTTATGGAAAAAACAATTACCTAACTTCACATGTCCAGAATACAGCACACAACCAACATCAGAATAAAGTCAAAATTGTAAAGACCTATTAGATTATTTCAAGCTCTTTTTTCACAAAGATTTAGTAAGACACATTGTAGACCAAACAAATCTTTACGCGGGTCAGAAAAATAAAACTTTGATGATTACAGAAGATGAAATTTACGTTATTTTCGGTGTTATGTTATTGTCGGGCTATGCCAAGTTACCAAATAAAAGACTGTATTTTTGTAGAGATAATGATGTGCCGAAAATTCTTGCAGGAAATATATGATGTAACAGATTTGAAGCGATACTACAATTTTTACACCTGAATGATAATACATTATTATCAGCTTCTTCTGACAGGCTGTATAAGTTGCGTCCACTGCTAGATAGTCTGGGTAAATCTTTCCGAAAACACAATGGATTAAATGAGTATTATAGCGTCGACGAAAGTATGATCCCATAATATGGAAAAAATTACGCCAAACAATTTATTAGGGGAAAACCGATAAGATTTGGCTTAAAAAATTGGGGTATGTGAGCCAGCACTGGTTATATGGTGGCTTTTAGCATATATACAGGGAAAACTGCAGAAAATAAAGATTTCGGATTAGGCGGGGATGTAGTTCTCACGCTAATAGAGCTCGGAAAGTTACCAGCCAAAGTGGCATAAAAAATATACTTTGACAACTTTTTCACATCTTTGTCATTGAGACATCTGCGAGAGTAAGGCTACTATGCAACTGGCACAATACGGGCCAACCGTGTTGAGAACTGTCCGCCAAAAGTTGGCGAACAGTTTTCTAGCCCTAAAGTAGTGTATGGTTCCGTTGTGCATAGCGTCCGATATATCGGACGGGTCATAAAATCATAACTATGTATATGTGCTATGTTTTTTACTAACTGGATCTTTTATATAACCCCAACTGTCCATTATTTAACATAAAAATTAGATTTAGTACTAAAACAAACTTTATGCAGTAATGGGTTAATTATAGTAGTTGTTTCAGGGCCGGGTTGTTAGCCGAAGCGTTGACATCCGCCCGGACCAGCGGTGCCAGTAATTACCAGAGGCCAGCTCGTTACGGCACTTTTTTTTCTCGCTATTACGTTTCGACTTCCAAGAGATGGATAATTTTTAAATACATAATTAAAACCGTGAAAATTACTTTACATTGCGTTAAAAAATATTTCCTCCAGTAAAATGTGAAACTGTCACGAAAACTGCATTATTTAATTTTTTTTTATGTTTTCACTTTTATCCCATGTAATATTATTTTATTAAGGTCCCCGCACACTTGTCAATATTATTGATCAATAATATTGGCAGGACTAATATCAATTTTACATTAGTACTGTTTGGCTTTATATACAAAATGAGTGTATTTTTCCACTTAATGTATATTATAGATGTCTCACAGAGACGAAACTGTATTTTTATGGGAACTAAGGTATAGAAGTCTTTTGGGTGTTCATAGGACTTACCACCTATCGTATGGTTGGCTTAAGTGATCATTTAACGCGATGTAACGTTCGCCATTTCCACCCATGATAGAATATACCATGTCTATTAATTTTTTGGAAATTGTATATATATTTAAATTACGTGCCACGTTTTACATGCGTGTTGTAACCATCCTTCCACGCGGCCTATACCAAAGCATTTTCATTCCCCCTCATTACCCACAGATGTCGCTAATTATTATAATGTTGTTAATGTCACTAATGAGACCTGTACAACACTTTTACGTCAGTTTTTCTACCTGAAAAAAATAGGATTTTTTTATATTGCGGAGAAGAATATTTTCTATGTATTGGTACAAAAAAAGCAAATGAAATTTTGGTAATGTACGAGATTACGTAAGAACCTCTTAAATATTATTCCTCATATTTCTTCTTCATCAGCCCTTTTCCCTCCACTGCTGGATGTAGGACTCTTCCATTTCCCCCACTCATCTCTGTTTCTCCCCCTTCGCATCCAGGTTCTTCCTGCTCGCTGAACTATGTCGTCAGACCACCTTTTGGGAGGTCTTCCGACGCTTGCACTTTTCGTCCAGGGCCTCCACTGTAGGATTCTGGGTGCCCATCTAGTATCCTGTCGAGTCTTATGTCCAGCTCATAGCAGAGATATTTCCCAGCAAACAAAGATATCAGTCTACAAAGCTATTGTGCTTCCCATACTACTGTATGGAATGGAGGCTTGGGTACCCTACAGGAGACACGTTAAGAGTCTGGAAATGTTCCACCAACGATTCCTTCGCCGCATTCTACAGATCCACTGGAGCGACCATATGTCTAACGTTACTGTTCTACGTCGCTCTAAATGTCGGCCAATTGAGGACATGATCGTGGAAGCGAGATTGAGATGGACGGGACATGTGTTACGCATGGGCGATCACAGACTTCCTAAGCGGGTCTTGGGGAGATAGTGGGCAGGCGAAAGGCCGGAGAACAGAAGAAAAGGTTTAAAGACTGTCTCCGAGTATCGCTGAGCCTATGTGGAGCACCCGAGAACTGGGAGCAGCTGGCACAAGATTGTGTGAGCTGGAGGAGAGTTTGCTCTCGGGCTGATGGTGTTGCGGCGGCCAGACGAGTAAAAAATGAGCAGCGAGCCGCAACCATGCGTCAACGAGACCGACCAACGCAATCTGACCGCTTTCTTTGTGAAGTATGCGGGAGAGAGTGCGCCTCTCGAATAGGGCTATTTTCCCATCGCAAAGCTCATGAGAGGCGCAGCAACAACTAAGTCAGAATGGCGAGGGGATCCTCGATCACGAGGCCCGGCTACAACAACAACAACAACAACCAGCCCACTGCCATTTTACAAAATTGCTCATACTGTGGACTAAAACTTGTTATTTAAATTACTGTTAATTTAAATACAAGTATATATTCTGTTACTTAGTTGTAAAATAGGTCACCATCAAAATAGGAAATGCCCTTTTATTTTAACGGGATAATAAATATACAGCCTATGTCCACCCTGAAAGTCCATTATAAATATTGGTGAAAGAATTTCCGAAATCGGATGAGTATTTGAAGTTTCGGAGATTACCTCCTATATCAAAACTTACAAACTTCACCTTTTTATATATTAGTATAGATTATTTGCGCCATCTGGTAGACGTATCATATTGACGACAACATTTACGACATGTTGACGGACATTTTTACATAGAGAATAATGTATTTTGATACATTTTTAACATCAAATTATACATATTAAATTTTGTTTGGAAAATTTTTACCTCTAGTGAACTTTTTAACAAACTTGTAGAAAAAACATTTCTTACCAGTTTTTTCTCATCTTGTTGATTTTTCAGCGCCGCGATATTCCAGGGACACATTTTTATTATTTTATTTTTTAAACGGAATTTCGAATTCGTAAAACATATTCTGTGCATAATGTATACAAATGTCTGAGTCACGCAATGCGATTTTTTTCTTGTGCTGATTATAATTCTTTATCTATAAGCGGCCCCGTCGGGACCCAGCATCGAACCGCTGGACCACGCGAAGTCGTGGTTCACCTCTCGCTGGGATTTCGTCATTCTTTGCCCAGTATCGGCTCGTGAAATATTGCCGCCCACTTCGCAACATTAAGCGCGTGTAGTCCTGACAAAATAAACGAGCATTGAAATAAAATAAAAAATAAAGCACGAATTGTGCGGCGTGCACACTGCTTCGACTGTGTCGCCGCCGATTCTACGCACATATTCGGATGTGCAGAGCGACTTTTTGTTGCCGAAGTGAAACTTCTTTTCCTTCATCCAAGTGGCGACCGGGTCACCCACGCTTGTTCAGCTCCGCCCAACAGACAATTGAATGTTGTTTTCATTTTGAAAACGTCGAGTGGTATCCCCAATAATAATAATTTCGAATGTCCGTCCGCAACTTCCTATCCAATAGCTGATCACATTACGTTTTCAAAATTATTATGATTTCAAAATTGTTATTATTTCAGACTAATGAAAATGAAAACTAATAGGTCCATCCGTTACTATATCGCATATGTAATTGGTATTAATCATTAATCAAATTATATAATTCTGTACATAACAGCGTCCGTCACTAATGCTACCAGATGGCTCAAATAATAATGAGGAATAAGATGCAAAAAAATATGATTCTCTATGATAATAATGTGCATTACTAACTAACGAGACTATACGCTACTTTAGGTGCCGCTGTTCTCACAGCCTTAGCTGGTAGCCGAAATATATATATACTGAAAGTACGTCACTTTTGACGGGTACGGTGATAAGAATGTTCAGGCATTAGGATGGAAACAGTATTAAAATATGTGATAAGAAAATGATTTTCTTCAATTTAAGCACAGCGGTTGGGCCGTAATAATTGAGATTATTTATATTACTTAACAATAATAACATAATGCATATTATTAATAATTAATAAATAACTTTTCTGGGCAACTTGTACGATCACTATATTGTGTCGACCACCTGGTCGCTGAAAACTTGTCGCTAAGTGAAAAAATATGTGACTAGGTAAATCACCTTCAAATCACCACGCTTATATTAGCTTCATCTGTTTGTCTAAACGGAATCTTATAATCGATATTTCAGCCACTTCCCAATGTCCATTTGGGCTGAAATTTTGCACATAGACGTATTCTCGATGATAAGAAGGCCACTGGGGCCTGTTTATCCAGGCCACAGTGGCCTTTGCCGCCTCTTACGATGTGGGCTCCCAGCTGTCTTCCAGGCATCCTTCTTTCCTCTGGTTTATCATGTAGGGCAAGGTGTGATAGTCTTTGGGTGTCTTCAATACCTTCTTCTTTGTCTCCTCCATCTGACAACATATTGGATATCACACATTTTTCATCTCTACGGTTCTAAGAACTGATTTAGTGCGAATTGCCTCAGCTTTTCTTTCAAGGCCGTAGATCAATATCGGTTTGACACAGGCTTTGTAGATTCGGACTTAACTCTCCAGTTGCATGTGCTTGTTTTCCCATATTGCTTTGTTTAAACATCCTGATACAACCGAAGCTTTACGCTTATAATTACACACAACAATTTGGCATATTCGCACATAACAGTAAATCATACAGAAACAATACAATCGAAAAGCTCGGCATACAATGTCGGGCAGTAAATATTGGACCTCTTCGACGTTTTGTATCCACAATCAGCGACATTATCTCCGCTGATGGACCTATAAAATTCTGCACGAAGATTACAACTAAATAAAATTATACAAACGAAAATTCCGTCTATAAATTACCCCGCCCTGTGGGATATTTTTATCCGACGTTTGGGCCACATTTCTCGTCTGTTTACGATTCGCCCAGCGTCCCTGAACGAGCTAAAAGCCCCACCAAAATTTCTGGATGGACGGCAAAAGACAGTTACCAAATTCCCCGCTCCTTTCCTCTCCGCTTGCATTCCTTCATATTCCCAGAGACAGTCATTCGTTCGGGAACTGTCGTGCCGTAAATATCCCTGGTGATCTTGTGCTGCAGAATTGTGTGAATTTCACTCGGCCCAAATGCCAGGAGATATTCGGAGTGACCAGTGACGCCGTGGCGGTGATTTGAAGTGTTCTCCGAGTTTCTGCTGACGAAGAGGCGATAGGATGCCGTCTATTTCTCGCTCGGAGGAGCTGCAAGTCCACCAGGCACGTAACGATTGCCAATTCTGAAATACATGTAGTATTCCCAGTTTGCGCGCAGGAATAGTGTTTCTATTATTCCCTTGAGAACAAATACACCGTCTAAAATAAATATTCCTGCAACGTTTATTATTAATTGATATTATATGACAGTCACATTGTGGCCCAACACGATTATTTTAATTTTCACTAGACACACAATGAGTTCCTTTATTTTATTTTTATAATGCTACAATAGGCCGTGAGGCCCAAGTATTGTAGCGAAACATTCAGACTAGAGAAAATTACGTAAATGTATTGTGACCCCGCCGGGAATCGAACCCGGAACCCACCGGTATGAGAAGTCAGTGTCGTGCCCACTGGACTACGGTGGTTGCCATTTTTTTTACTACTACTGTTTCGAAAGGAGCAGTCCTCGTCATCAAGCGAACCTAATCAATGACTTACAAAAAAAGTATGTTTTCAAATGGGCCAAGAAGGGGAATTTTTTTCGGTCGTTAATAGGAATACGAGCAGTAGAGGTGAGGTGTTTAACGTTATGAACAAGTTGCTGAACACTTCACCTCTACTGTCCATATTTCCACTCGATTCCGCTATTTCTCGCACTTTTTTCCGTATACAAAACTTGTGCTATGACTTGTTGATTGACCGTTGAATTGTCTCCCAGAAGCTTGGACAAGAAGGCAAAGGATACATCCTTGCGCCTTAAGTATCGTGGACTAGCTCTGTTATACCCCGCATAACGTCATTTTCAGATCGATCCCGAACTCGCATGAAACATTTCAAATATTAAACCACGTTTAAATAATATGTTTTATTATTATCAATATCTCTTCACAGCTGTGGTATCTGTTCGGAAGTTGGTCAGTATCTGTTGTATGTATGTTGGTAGTATATGTTGTAAGTATGTTGGTGGTATATGTTGGAAATAGTTAAAACCTCACTGGGTTCTGTGTTTTGACATCGTTAGATAACAGCGCAGTGTCGTGATCTTTTGGTCGTGTGAATAATGCTTTATCTTACATTGGCGGGTACACTGCAATGCTGCCGTATTCTGAAGTCGATACTTGGGTGCAGAAAACTTCTTTATTCATCTTCTTCGAGACTGTCGATTGACCGCGTCGTCACATCTCAGCTTCTTTGCGTCTAGTATAGGATGCATGCTTCCTCTCAACTTCTTACAAGCTTCTCGATTGCTGGTAATGCTGGTCCACCTTCACCCTGCTCACATTTCATCTTACGGCCCGAGTTCTTCACTCGATCAACTTTTTAGCCCGTTTGTTTTCCTTATAACCCATCAAATTCGTTTTCAATTAAAACGAGCCTACATATAAGGTCGAAAATTTTTCGTTAACTTACGAGACTGCCCTGGCGAAATTGGATAACGCGCCGTCCTCGGATGGAATGGAGGTTCGTTGGTTCGAATCCCGGTAGCGGTTAAAATATTTTTCGTTAATTTGATTTTTCTGTATGTCTTTTCCAATTGATCAATAAGAAATTGATTGAATTTTATTATACTTTTGCGTTTATCTCGAAACTATCCCTTTCCAACTAATGGAGAAAATATCTCCAAAACTCTTGTGCCTTATTTTTTCAAATTTTGCACACATCATACTAATAAAATTATATTCGATTTAACATAAGATTTTTAATAAAATGCGCTACTGTGATTTTTTGACTTAAATTTAATTGGGGAAATTAAAATAATTTTTGAACTGCTCTCATTTGTACAAAAAAGTTTTTTTTTAAATGCTTCGTCATAGACATTTAACTAGAAAATAATTGAATTTTTCATTTCGCTCAAAATCTCCACCTTCTGCGTGCGTCACAAAATTGTCAAAATAATTTGTAAATATTCAAGATGTATTATAGATGTCTTATAGAAGGAAGCTATTTTTTATATGGGAAAATAGGTATGGAAGTCTTTTTTCGGGTGTTCATAGGACTTAACGACCTATCGTACGGACATTCCACTCATGATAGACTACCACATCTATAAATTTGATGGATGTGGTAGTCTATTATGGGTGGAATTGTGAACGTTATATCGTGTAAAGTGATCACTTGAGCCAGCCGTACGATAGGTCATAAGTCTATGAACACCCAAAAAAGACTTACTATTTCATACTTTTCTATATAAAAAAAAAATAGCTTCGTCTCTAAGACATTCTATAATATATCTTGATTATTGGTGCCCCCTGGAGATAAAATCCAGTATCGTAATTCTTTAAAATTTTGGACTTATTCAAAATATTCTGAATTCGTCGATAGAATACCGTCGTAGAATACATTGTAATACCGCCAATTTTGACGTCTTTAGTGTAACAGGTTTGAAACGAATGAGTTCAACCAATCAGAAAAATCTAAACGCAAACAAACGTTAAGCTATTCACAATTATGAATAATGAGCTTTCTAATTGAATAATTTCAAACCTGTCAAACTTTAAACTACAAAATTGACGGCATTACAACAGAAATAGCAATATTGCTTATATCAGAATACGGCCGATTGACCGGTGTATGTCGTAAGCGATAATAAATTATAAATAATAATTAATAATAAATAGTTCCGCCAAAACTATTTGAAATTGATTATATTTTTTGATGCTTCAAGGTACATGAATATGAGTCACTGCATGACTCTCCGAGCCACGTTTAGCGTTGTCATCATGGCGTACTTAATTTCCGAATTTCACCAGGTTTTACGTCAGAACTAGTCTAGTCTTATGTCACGTGTACACGAGTAGGGAATGCAATCCCGATCCCGCGAGATCTTGAGGCATTTTACGAGATCAATACCGAACCGAAAAATCGGACGAGATTATCGGGATTGATCAACATTTTTAATGTTTCGTATGTTTAATTGTGTATGTCTATAGAGCTTTTAGTAAGTAGGTACTTAAAACTTATGTTCATGTCACATTCAAATTAGGAAAATTGCTTTGAATAATGTTTGCTGTATTTTATCAACCTAACATAGTAATAAAAAGTACTACTAGTTAATAGTTTTTACTCTACTACATTCCTTGACTGATTTACGCTTGGAAAAAAGCCTACAAAAACTTTAATGCAATGATCAATAATGAGCATTTTATTAAAATTGCCGATATAAAAATGCGAGGCATTGTCGTTAATTGCTATTCAGCCCTATAAACAAAAAAATACAAAAGTATTCGGGATCCCGGTCCGTAGGGATCCCGCGGGATTGGAAATTCTTATCTCGAGGGATCCCGAAAGGGCAATCCCGACTCGGGATTGCATTCCCTGTACACGAGTGAGTCTCGTCTTGAAAATCGCTCGAGAACAGTGAGAGTTGAGTGAAGATCGAATTATGATTCAACGCTTGTTGTATTTTGTATAATGAACAGGGTTGATAAAAATCGTGATTTTTTTTTTAATATTCCGATCTCTTTTAATTTGGAAGTCAGTTATTGTTGAGAAGAAACAGAATAAATTTTTGGTTTATTTTAATTATTAATAATTTTGACAAAACTCAACATATTAGTTCTTCGAGAAAGTCAGTAATTTTCAAAAAAACATAGCATATTTATTTGCCATATTTAACAAATAATTTACAAGGAAAATAAAAAAGATTTAAAATTAATAAATGAACATAAAACCATTTGGGTTTCACCGCAGTCGCAGTCACTTGTATTTATTCACATATAAATTTGATGTTATGTATTTATTGGTATGTAATTCGTTCGAATTTAGTTTTTTCACAAGGAAGACCACTTTGGCCTCCCGGAATGCCGAATATATCCTTTCGACCCCAGCGGAAGAAGCAACTGCACTTAGCAGTTGTTTATTATATCCAATTCTTCTTCCGCTAGGCATTTTTTGATATTATGTATTTTTATATTATGTACCCACCAATCAGTAGGGGCTGCTTTCTGGATGACTTGTTTATCGACTAATACTCCGGTGAAAGGCTCAACTTTTGCCCCCAACACTTTTTGGCTGATATGGTTGCAGTAAAATCGATTTAAATCATTGATTTTTTTTAAAAAATCACTCGATTTCAATCGCGATTTAAACCGCTGATTTAAATCATCTCAACCCTGATAATGAATGATGCAACTGGTACGCGATGAATCTCAGAGACGAGAGATCAAAGTGTCACCCGTGTGCGAGCGCCGTTTAATGTTGTTACAGTTGCCGGCAAACTTCTTGAAATTTTTTGGCGTAGTGAGGGAATGCGCGGAAGACAACATTTGGGTCCGGTTGGTGGAATGGTACATGCGCAAACTTCCCCCCACTACGCCGTAAAATTTCTAGATGTTTGCCGGCTACTGTACACAGGTTCGATTTGAAGACAACCTTGAGGTTTCGGAAGCTTGCCCAGTGGAAAGCTACTCGCCTGTTCCTCTAATAACTTGTGTCTTTTCCAAATATCATGACGTGACCAAGGTAGATTGGTATTCAGTCTATTATTCAGTTTGCTTTTTCTTTTTTCGTTTTGTAAGTTTTCGCGGTTTTTTGAGGCATCGTCTCTTGTTGCATCTCAACCACGAAGATGTCGCCATCAAAGTAAAAATCTCGAGTGCATTTTTCCATCAACAGTTTCAATTCACAATTTTTATTTTTTATGTGTAACATCTTTCCTCTCGCTTTCCTGCAATCCGTGGCAGTGATTTCGTGAAAATGGACGGTAATGCGTAACAGGAAATAAGACGCCAGGGAAGCGCGCGCAATTTCATTTAACCAATGAGCGCGCGCGATGGAAAAAAATCATCGTTTATAAACAAATCAGTGTCCAGCAAGTGCCATCACAGCGAAGACGCACACTTCTAACAGCCAACCCTTCTGATTTTGTATACATGTTACGTGGCCGGTGGCGTGGCTAGTGTTACAAGGATCGTGCGTCAAGATATTTTATAAAAAATACTGCTTCACAATAATGTTTGTATTTTAATACAATATTTTATAGTAGGCATCTGCATATCTACATAACTATTGTATTTGCTTTAACATTTTCGACTCATTATCAAGGCAGGAATTCACCTGTAAAGTTTTTGCTACTAGCTATGAGACACTTGTATATTATATGGAGCGATGAAATGTTCAAATAGCTATGTGCTACGACGGTCTTGAGTCAACGCAATCTTATTTTAAGGGTGTAATGTAAACAGAAGTCTTTTCGTAAAATACGCCAAGTTGTCATTTTTTAAAAGCCCAGTTCTTGCGAACTTCTAAAATTCGTACCTTCCCTACACTAGCTCTTACAGCTGCAATATTCCCTTCACTTCTTGCATTTCAATGTCTTACTGGCGGTTTAGTATCGTGAGGAGTAAAATTCTTTTCAAATTTTGCAACGATTCGCCGAATAGCAAGCACAATAGGTCTATTATGCGGACCATAAGTTTAACGAAGTTCTCTTCGAGTATAATACATTCACGAACGCTCATTTTCATAATTTTTTGGATAATTATCTTCTAAACGTTTTGCAAGCGTTTAATTGACTATGCCGTTCCATCCTCTCTGTCTACCTCTGCGGGGAAACGGGCGTGATGGTTAGTTAGTTAGGATTGTCAGTGTATTAAAATGAAAATAAATATGATTTTTTTTATTCTCATTATCTATATTTTCTTTATATTTTTTAAATATCACTAGAAACCCACAAAACGTCTTAAAGGATGTTTGTCTGCAGGCTCATTTTCACAATTAACGTTACAATGTTACTACATTTCATTCATTGTATAACCAGAAGAAAAAAAGCAATTTTAAGCACATTTATATAAATGTATAATACATAAATAAGCAAATCTTAATATAGTAAACTAATAATTCATGATCATTACAGTAATGATACACATCACATTAATTCATTGGTAACTTATATCGTTTGATATCAACCACTTTCTTAGGCCTGCCACTGATTTTGCAGTCGTTAGGCCTGTAGGAAAAGTGCTTTGTAGTTTGTTCAAGAGCATGGGAACTAAATAAAGTGTCCTCAGTCCATATTTATTTGTTATTCTTGGAACAATTAAAGTCTGATTTGTAGCGCGTCTTGTGATTCTGCCATGAGCAACTACCTTTTTGTATATTGCGATTTTCTTTTATTAGCAGAAGTAGAATTAACCCATGAACTGGCAAAGTATTGACGGATGAACACACTGAATTAATAACCTTTGGGTTTACGATTCTATTTACAATGGCACGTTGAAGATTTGTATATTTTTTGAATTGTAAAATTAGAAAAAAAACTGGTTGCTACAACATTTCAAAATGATGTTATTCCTACTGAAAAATCCTTTACAATAATTATAAAATGTTTTTTTTCTCGATTTCCTTGCAAACAAAAATTCCCATACTTATGGGAACTTTTGTTTGCAAGGATACTTATACTTAACACACTTGTGTTAAAACTACATTTTCTATTACGTCCGTTGGCAGAAATGGTAGATAACACGTGGAGTGAGCGAGCGCACACTGCTTTTGTCGGTGATTGCAAATTACTTGTCAACATGAATGATTGCTGTCGGCGTGTTGTCAAGTATCCGCGTATCTAGCAGCCAGCCTGGAGGTGACTTTTAAACACGATAATAGAAGATACGGTTCCCCGGACAACTGTATGTTGCCATTGTTAAATCGACAAATAAATCCCCACATGTTATTGCAGTACCTTTCTGCGTGTGTATGTCGTGGACCAAGTGATTAATACGGCATTATTTATAATGTCCGGATAATATTAAAAATGACAACCCAAGTCGAGCCACGTGATAAACAATATTATTAAAACTAAATTACTTATTACACTGTCCGGGCATTATGAATATTGCCAAGGGTTTCTCGTACAATTTGATATTTTAAGCACACCTGGTGCGACACGGGAACCGATAACAAATGCGTAACAAGCACTAACCAGGTTAGGTTAGGATAGGATAGGATAGGTTAGGTTATTTTACGTTAGGTTTAATGATTATACTGTCACACAATAAAATAATTTAACATAAAACACATCTTTTTTATTATTCTGCCCGGTAGGTGGAGGACATTACTTATAATGCCCGGTCAATATAATTATTTCAACAGTTATCATCATATTGCCCTGTCATATTGGGCATTTTTCAAACTGTCCGGGCATTATCAATAATGTCGTATTAATCACTTGGTCCACAACATAATTACTGCACATTTCGATCCGTGCTGATAAAAATATTATCGCTCAAATGTCACAAAATCTGTGGCATATTTACTTTGATAAAATGCCAAAAAACACAGACATTTGATCCAACGATAAAAGATCCACGCGACATAATGACAACAATAATTTATTTATTTATTTTTTATTGTGAAAGAGTTTTAAATAATTGAATCAATTGATAATGGTGGTAAAATCATTGTGTGTTCCTACTCGTACCCAAACAAATCAATAGGCGAAAATATTGCTAATGACTTATAGCGGCTTATAACAAAAATACATATTAGGTTAGATTAGGCTAAAACCATGTGCAGAATGTGCCTTCAGCGCAATAAAATAAAATCTGACATCTTTGTTTTCTACGGCACTTACAAATACTACACTATTGCTTAAGCACTCTCTTGCCCCGGTCCAAAATATTGGGTTTTCGCGAAAATCCCTTTAAGCAGTCATGTCCAAAAAAAATGTGGACTTGCGAACGCGAAAAACCTTTCATGTACCTATTTAAAATATATTAAAAAAGAGATTACGATAAAATAAACAAAAATATTTAAAAGTCCACATCGTATTTTTATTTATCTACCATAAACAATTATTATCTTTGTACACTTCCATAGAAAGGGCAATCTTGGCTATGTTTGTTAAATGATTAGTCAAGAAACCAGGTGTAAAGATGTTAGATAAATATTTAAAAATACATTTAGATATTATTTAATGTATAGAAATATTATACTATATACATTCTTTAATATTCGAGTCACTTAACCGTGAGATACATCGATATTTTTATTTTCTTATTTCAATATTATTTTTTCTGCGGGCAATTATATTTATGACGTTTAATTTTTAGGTTTCTAAACAGACAGACGGACGGACGGACAGACAACGAAATTATTATATTGTGATAAAGTGACTTTTGAAGTCCACATTAAACTGTCAAGATTTAAAAAAAAAACACTAGACGGACTTTGCTCGCTGATTTAACTTTTTTAATCAGTCCGTCGTGTTTACATTTTTAATAGCTAATTTATTTTATTATACCACAACCGCCTGAGTATAAAAATAGACTAATACCGCAATATTGAAATAACAATATTTAATATGTGTTTTTTTTTAAATCTTGTTTATGAAGTGCTGTGTGGGTAAATGATCGATAATAAATTCACAGACACAATAAAAATATTCTATGACAAAAATACTATCTGTACACCATCGGTCATATTTTGGCACCAACATGAAAGTTTTGCGTGTTATTAATTGCTGCTTTAGAATTTTTTTTAACGTTTCCGTTGTATTACTCAGAGATACGTTAGCAAAATTTTTACCGTCAAAAATCCAAGTGTTTGGATGTTCGAATTGATGGACCGTAAAATATAAAATTATTTATATTTTGTATTTGCTACGAGAATCTAAATATTAATAACAATGCAATTAATGAACAAATTAGAAGTGAATGTAATGCTGATTGAAGCGTGGTAGATAGAATAAAGAAAGGATCGCCGAGATGATTTGGTCATGTGGAACGTATGAGCGAGGAGTGTTGAAGGCAGCACGAACAGAGGTCATCCGCGAAAGACCTAGCACGATCATATATGAGTGTAGCCGACATAGAAGAATGTAGCGTTCTATCTTCTCTGCCTACCTCTGCGGTGAAACGGCGCGTTGGTTAATTAGTTAGTTAATGGTAATATCAAAAATGATTTAGATGGCTTATGGATCCCGTATTTCCAGCATAAAAATGTTTTTATTAGAGATGCACCGAAATTCGTTTCACATTCGATATAGCCGAACTTCCGCAACTTTTACCGAACTTCGTCTTCGGCCGAATTTCGTTTAAATCTGCCGAACTTCGTTTAAATCTACCAAACTTCGGTAGCCTTTTAATTAACTAGCTTTTGACTGGGATAAAAAATATTCTTTGAGCTTTTCCAGACAATAATCTATCTCTGTACCAAATTTCATCCAGATCCGTTTAGTCGTTCTGGCTTGATTGAGTAACAAACATCCATCCAACCATCTAAACATTCACATTTGTAAATATTAAATAAGTAGGATTTAAATAAGAAATGGAAAAGCGTAAAGAAATTTAATTCAAAATGAAATCTAGACAAAATGTTGATTTATAAGTAAATAGGTAACGTGTGAATGGATCATGTTTATTCTCAAAGAAACCATTTCAAATATCAACAATATATATGCTTTAATAAAATAAAATAATCAATTTATAATAATAACTATCCAGAACTACGTTGTGCCGCTTAATTAATTAAAATTAAAATTAACCGAATTTCGGCCAAACTTCGGCCGAATTTCGGCCTCGGCACATATTTAAACCGAACATTCAGCCGAATTCGACATTCGGCAGAACCCACATTCGGTGCAACACTAGTTTTTATATTAGGACACAACATAGAAAGGACGTTTTCGTAAAGCATCTATGAGAAGTGTCAAGACTTCAAAATGACGAAATATGCAATATTATATCATAACAGTAAAGGCAAGATCGTTATGTTTTATCTATTGCCTGAGAATATGGCAGATCATCTATTTTCCGAAATCTCATTTTTAACTTTTGATTAATGAAATATTTAATTATTAATTGATGTTACACATTCTTTGTCAATACATCAATATTTTGTTACACAGAAATGGATTGGTAGTGTCGGATCTCCGCGATGTCTGGATGTTCTAAAAATACCTGTTTATTTGATGTCGAAGCGACACGAATGACAATAGATTTCTGTCATCACCCAAATCAGTATTAGAGGTTGTAATGTAAGATAACTCATTGAACTTTATAATTCCTTGAAAAAATACATAATTAGAGCGGTTTCCTTTCTTGTGACTGTCAGTGTTGCCTTGAGCGATGTTGTTTGAGGTCAAAAACTAAGCCGGACGACAGTGGTCAGTGGCATGTTGTACCTTACTTGTGGCAATAGTAAATAATTATTGCGACAGCCAATGAAGTTCGTGTTAAAAAAAATTATATAATTGTGTTTTAAGGAAATACGTGCACATTAACTAAAACTACCCGACGATAGTATTTCCTGGTATACTGTAATACGTTTTCAACACAAATATTTTATGCTGTTAATGATTTTGCGACAGTATTAGTCAATTACCAAGGTACTCAAGAGAGGTCGTTATCGATTTGTCATATTTCTCAGAGAGGTGATGACAATACGGAGAGGCTTGTGGTGACTGGTAACTTTGATGGCTGACGAGGCGGACAAAGGTCTCCCAGTAGACAAAAAATTACATGGGCCTAACTAGAGAATGCAAATCCGTTCTGTTTTAAAATCCGGATTTTTAAGAACGTATTTTGTTCCAATCCGGATTTTATGGATTAAAATAAAAGCACATGAAAATCGAATCAAATGATTTTTTAATTATTTTTTTTGTTATTTGGTATCTATGTATCATGTAATATGTATCAAATTATTATAATTAAATACCCTATTAAAATAATCAGTCTGTAACTCGCGTACTGAGTAACGTTAATAAAATAATCAACAGGTACAAATTAAAAGAAATTCTGAAGAACAAAAATAAAGACAAATAGACTCCTTGTCAAATTATTAAACATAAACAAAAGTAACAAAACAATTTAACTTGACTTAAATCAACATAAAAACAACGTAAAAAACTTTGCCATTTTTTGAGACATATAATGTGACCTCAAAAATAAAAATAATAAGTACTGTCATTTAACCTGCTGCGAATTCGGTTGCACATAATTCCTGCTGCTGAAAAAGCGCGCTCCGATTCAACGCTTGTAGGCGGAATGCTCTGAAGATGCTTGGCCCCGCTAACCTCCAGAGCCGATAGACTCGACACTCGCGAGACGCGCGAACGGCAAACTCGCTCGTTTCGATTTTTTTGTTGAAATTTCTTATTATTCAAATAATCCGGATTCGATTTTCAAATCCGGATTTGGGGGTCTAGTAAAAATGTGCGGATATCCGGATTTTTCGGATTTCGGATAATCCGGATTGCATTCCCTAGGCTTAACTTTTCCAAATGATCTCCGCTCCACTAAATGCCGAGAACGATGGAGAAGAATTGTAGAAGAAATCAACTGTGGTACCTCTTGAAGGAGTCACGCTCTCAGTGAGGTTATGATTAAGGGAGCATCCATAAACCACGGGGACCTCCCCATCCGAGTGGTACATGGTTTTTTCCCTATTAATTCCAGAAGACAGTTTGTGCTGTTTTCTCCTACCAAAATTGTTTTAAAATTATTGATGTGCGAACCGATGTGCGCAGATTTATCGATCGCATATTCTGTACCGTTTTAATTGTGGCAAATAAAATAATTACGTAGCTCGACTCTGACCCCCCCCCCCCTTCCCTCACGTAGCCCAGCGCAGCATTCTACCTAACCACCTCGATCAGGTCACGCGGTTTATGGTAGACCGAATTCAGTGAAATACTGTCGCCGAGGCGCGTGTGAAGAAAAATTATGCACGATATAGCGAAGAAATGGTTTTGTCATGTGAGGCTTATAAGCGAGGAGAAGACGGTGGAAGCAAATGAGTGTTGTAGGCGACAGGAACAGAAGGCGTCCGCGAAACACTTGAAATGAAGCTGGGTGGACATAGTAGTCCAGTGGACCCAGCGTAGGTCACGGGACATCTATTTTATCAAGCCTGTGTGTTTTTATTATAACTTTTGATATTAGGTCACGGCTGCTTGAACATTTTCGGCTCGTAATCGAGGCAGGAATACAGTCCTGCGAGGTTATTAATGTTTTCCAAAAAACCCCGTATCTTATATTCTATTAATGTTACATCAGCCAAATTTTACCTGGTGTTTACTAATTGGTAAAGTATTTCCAAAGTTCCCCCCAGCGACGTGCGTAATCACCGGCGTAATCGAGCAGATGAAGGTTCCTACGTGAAAAGATTGTATAATGTGGAATTATCGTGTCCGATAAAAATGCAATAGTGTTGTCCATTCAACTGACGCAGTTCTGCACACGTAGGCCACTACCGCTGTCACTAGCCGAGCACGTGTCACGGCGTTTTGTTTATTCCTAGTTTTTTTGATTAACTCCGTTGAATAACATTTGAATGGTACCTACTTTCAAAATGCTTATCGCGGTCACGATAACGTTGCTATTTTTTCTTTGGTTAAAACCATAGACGTACTATAAATATAGACTAGTTACAAATCCAAAATATCTGCTACACAGAACGACAACATGAATTGCTGTAAACATAGACGCACATTGAGGGAGTTGGTCTAGGGGTGTCCAAAATGTATAAATGTCCGCGCGATATATATATATAAAATATTAATACAATACGCAACCCTGTTTATATTTGTATCTCTTTTACACGTATGCTGCGCTATAAGAAAGAAAGAGAAAAGACCATAGAATAAATACCGCAATTCGCTACTAACTTCATTTGCATTCGTTGTTAAAAATTATGTTTAATTGTCCTTTCTTATACGTGGTTATGAAAATATTTTCTGTCTCTTTCTGACTGATACATTTAGTACGCAATAGAAGACAGCAGAAACTAGATGTCTCAGATTTGTTTTTTAGTGACTAGTCTATATTTATAGTACGTCTATGGTTAAAACGCAGTTGTGTGACGTGTGCTAATTCAGTCAATAGAGATGAACATTTTTTTCTATTCTGAATTGGGTTCTCATTCCGGGGGTGCCAGATTAGATTCCTAGTGAGGTCATAATACATCATCACCTTTCCAAACTATTCGCTCTGAGATTATGCGGTTTTTTGTTCTCCTAATTCTATTGTTTATACCCGTCAACACCAACACAACGAAACAATGTGTGTCGTACGCACGGCTTTCACATACTAATTCGATTTTCTTTCTTAAATGGAAAGGGGTCTACTGTGAGCATTAAAAATGATATAATTATTTTGTTCATATTTCTAATAACAAATCACACGTTAAAGAGTTGTGTGTGTGAACAGGTGTAAAATAAATAATATAAACAACATAAATAATCTGAAATATGTATTCATCTATACTAATATTATAAAGAGGTAAAGTGTGTATGTTTAGATGTAGGAGGTAATCTCCTAAATTACTCAACCGATTTCAAATATTCTTTCACCAATATTTAGAATGGACCTTCAGGGTGGACATAGGCTACATATTATTCCATTAAAATAAAAGAACAATTTTGCAACGTATGTAAGTCGACGAAAAAACGGTCGAGCGAATGCGTTTCTTACGAGCACTGCCTTAACAGTAAGAGATACATATATGAATGCCTTCTATAGATAAGTTGTAGAGCTCAAAAAGGCCTTTAAAAAGTCCCCAACGACGTATATCTATATGTTAAAGTTAATTCACAAATAATTGATAAAAAATCTGTCCCTCTCTCTTTTTCTTTCCTCCTTTATAAATTTCTGTACCTAGATTAGTCTATATTTAATTGTCCTGAAGAAGGTTGAGTCCAACCGAAACTAGTTGACAAATATATAGTGATAAAGTGGTTTTAAACATAGTATTTAATTTATTCTTAAATGTCTTAATTGATAAAATATGAATACAAGATATATATAAAATTGATTTAATCTATCGAGGGTAATGTAAGTACATAGATTATATTAAATTATTATCAAAATAAATATGCTTATTGTCAGGGAAATTTTATGTAAATAAAAATTGCGAAATACTACGATTACGGCGGGAGTCGTCCGTTAGTCTGGACCGGTCTATAATCGCTTATTTGATCAGGTCGGTTCCTCCCTGGCCTTCCAACTTTCCAGTTGCTACCAGCCTCGCCAGGTTATATCTTCTCCGTGGGCGATGCCAAATTTGAGGATGCATCTCGAACAGATCTTGAACCAAGAGATTGTAAACATAACTTTCAACGCTACATTTCGTCGAGTTTATGTCAATGTCCATCTACGCCGAAACAAACAGGAGACTTGGCAAAACACATACTAATTGCTTTGCACTAAAAATGTAATTGAATTCAAATCATGACGATTTCTTGTCTATTGCATTCGACCAAAACTAACACATATTGAAATTTACCATCAAATTTCATCCGAGCACATGGACCCCAAGAGCTATCGCAACTTAGCACGGATTAATTAATAGTCTTTCAATTGGTAAAATGTTGATTTATTTTTAAAACTAATTTAAAACAATCATTGGCTTGGTTTAGACGAGTGGTCCATATTATCAAATTTTAACACCGAGGACACGAGTTTGAATCTCACTAGCGGCATCTTATTCACGATAACATCTCGGGCTGTGAAATCATAGCGCTTTGATCCAGATAGCAAATTGTGCATGTATTGATACTAAATGTTTTCATATTTTTTTATTGATTAGATAGGATTGTATCAGATAAAATCCAGACTGCCGTCTAGAAACATCAGTGTACATAACGCTCATTAGGCCATTGCTCACTAAGCAGCTGAGACGTGGGTAGATACTGACCAATGAACGAACACTGGACGTTTTTGAAAGGAACATTTTGAGGCGTATCTTTGTACTTTGCACGGTTCTGTATTAATTTTGGTAATGTATTTTGGCACAGGCGCTACAGAGCTTTATACTGTCACAAAATTTATAAAATTTCAAAGAATCGGGAAGGTGGTTGGATCATGTGGACAGAATCATGAACAGAAACACCCTGCCAGTCCCTGCTGGATACAAGACCAATTTGGCGAAGGAGCTCGAAGGGCAAAACTAAGATGAATTCATAATGTATTCAAAACTGGAGAGAGCTGGCGCAAGACAGATCAGTGAAGGAAGGCTCTTGAAGAGACTAAGACACGAGGGGTTGTAGACCCAACAGTTATGATGATGATGATAAAATATAGTATTTATATGTATCTCACATTATAGTAGCGTCACAGACCCATGAACGCTTTTGCGCGTTTGTTCAGAAGGATGTTCATGTTGTACGCGATCTAAAAAATTCATTACATAGTGAGAATAACGAATGAATCACATTATTACAGTTATTATTTTCTTACTTCAATATTTATAAATACGGCTACGTGTTGTAAACTTTCTGTTACTATCAAAGGACTCCGGACGCGCTGATAAGTTAAGTACTTATCCGAGTACTTTTCAAACATCCCTATCATTAGTGTTGCTATTCAAACTTTCATTATCTTATTCACGTTTCTTGTATCTGGCACGTATCTCTTGGTCGATTTCATTTCGCAGGAATGCAATTGTTGCCGTTGTCGCTATTTACCAAGCTGCTTGGTATGATTTTATCAGTCTTGTAGATATTTTAAACAATTGGGTAAACAAAATGAACTCTTCGCAAGTCACGTATTTCGTGAAAATTTTGTCATTTAATTATATTGTGATTCTCTGAATTTTGATTACGATTATTGTCATGTATTGTAAAATTCATTATCTAAATGTGGAATTTTGCATATGTGCGCTATTATGTACATACGGAAGTGTACGACTGCACAATTTCTAAAGATTAATAATGCAATTATATTCATTTGTTCTGCTCTGCAAATAAAATGCTAGGGTTTGCCATAAATAATGTTTTTATATAAAATACACGTTTTTTAGACCTAATCCACAGGGGTTAAAGATTTTCAGAATGCAAATCCAAAAATGTTATAAAACTTTTCGAAATAAAGAGTTATGGATGCAAGCGACTTCAAAGTTCGCATCCATTCCATTATTTCTGACTTATCTTCTGTGAAACTTGCATAAATTTGAACCAAAATTGCATTGAAGAATGCAGAAAAATTACAACAACTAAAGCAAAGTAATCAAAAGTAGTAGTACTCGTACAAAGTAAAACAAAAATTATAACAAAATAAACCAAAAGAAAGATGTATATTGAGATAAATAAACCAAATAGTAATATAACCTAAAGTTTGCCACCCGTCGCTTAGTTTTTTTTTTCTTGCTTAGAATTTCAAAACCCCAAAGCATACTGGAGAAAGAATCTACGAAATCAAACATTTGAAAGATATAAAATCAGCCTGCTGCGAAGTGAAAACATATCAAATTAAAATGACATTCGAAAGATGAGATAAGATAAATAAAAAAAAAACAAACAGAAAAACCCAACATCCGGCTAATCTACGGGCCACTTCACCATCATCACAATTTTTTAATCAACATTTTCATATCCAAAATCACTGAAATAGGAAAGAAAAAGCGTTTTCCCACATGAAACATTGCAATAAATAACGGTGAAACGACACTGGCATTTTGTTGCACAATTTTTTCGAATATTTGTCTGCCGTGATGATGACGTGTCGGCGATCATTCACCACATCATTTTCTGATGCAATCGTCCGTGGAACTATAACGCCATCGGGAAACAAAGGAGGTCAGCGGCCCTGGTGCACGGTCCATCGTCCTACCTGGCCTAAAAAATACTGGATATTACGCATTCCAAATTCCAAGTACATTGCATGAATAATGGTCAGCTGCTAGTACACCCCGTGGATGAGCGCTATCTGGCATTTAGAGTAAAGCACGAAGTTCGACCATTTGATAAGGACTGTTTCAAGTACGTGCATTGTAATAATGACGCATTGAGAGTTGACCGGTTTGATAAGAACTGTAAAAATAAATGTAATTTTATCCTTGTAATAAATACGTAGATGTAAAGTCAGGAATGTTACAACTCGAAAACTGTTAACTACTTTTGATGGCGTCGAATCTTCAGCATACTTGAGAACAAAAATGTTGTCTCCATGCAGTGTGTGGATCTGATCACATAATTAGTGTAGTTTAAAATTATTCAATGATAAACAAGTAAACAAAAAATATATTTGAAGACATGCTTTTATACGTTTTCTTTGCATACATTCGTAATCAATTTTTTACATCACCCTTGCTGTATCCAAATTTAAATGCTAAACTCTACGTCTGCACGATCAATAATATGGAAAATTATTAATTCTAATCGAAATAATGACCAAATCATGTCGAAAATTGTTTAATATTGTATAGTCATCCACTTAACGTAAATGTTGAAATTTCAGTTACGTAAATGTGAAAGTTTCAGAGCTCTGGCTAGTCGGGAAGTTGGTGAAAAATCAATTACAAGATTCCACCGCAACAAAGAGAATAAAATAAAAGCTTGTGATTAGGTTTAGGTTCTACTGTTTCAATTTGTCAATTCAAGTCAATTCGATGCAACTCAAAGAATTTAGAAAAGCAAAGATTTTAGAATTCAAGCAGTTTACTTTAAAAACTTTACTTAAAATCAGATGAAATCCAGATTGCTGTCCAGAAACACTAAGATATTAGTGTACAAAATACTCATCATACCAGTGCCCACATACGCAGCTGAGTCATGGCTAATGACTAAGAGGAACGAGCGAGCGCTGGACTTTTTTGAAAGGAAAATTTCGAGGCGTATCTTTGGACCGGTTCTAGACTAGGGATGTTGCGAATGTTCGCATCCGCAATTGTGGAACTTCCGTATGAATTCAGACATCCACATCCGCAATAATCAATGCGGAGCTTTTGCGGATGCGAATGGGGTGCTTACGCGATGGAACAGTACATCTACATGTTTGTGCGATTTTTAAAGTTAAAAGATGCGTTAAGTCTTTATATTAACGACAACGACATTGACCCATTTGAGCCAGAATAGTGGAAAATCAAAGAATGCTATGTTGAGCTGTTGAGACACTTTAAAGAAACTACACGGGAACTAAGCAGCTCTCAGACCCTCATATCATCAGTGATTCCAATAATACAAATGAAAAAAAATGGTGACCATTTAACAAAATTACAGAATTCTGATCTAATTCGGCTGGTGGTCACGACTCTGAAAACTGAAGTTTCAGCTAAATTTTCTACTTTGGAAGAGAATAATTTATATGGCATATCAACTTACTTAAACCCTCGATATAAGTACAAATTTTTCAAACCAGTAACCGAGGAAAACATTAAAGATGAAATATTGAAGACGAAACATATTGACGATTCTCCAATGTCATCTACACGTTTCAAAAAAGCGAAACAAATGAGAATGAGAGATTCCCTGGAAAAACATTCGGAACACTAAGGAATGTCCGGTACGGTCAGTATGACTTCTTGCCATAATGTTGATTCATCAAGTGGAGATGAAAGTGAAGAAACACTTGACACCCCCGATGCTGTTCTCAAGAAGGAATTGCTCTCATAAAGAATCAATAAAAAAAGACTGAATATTTCAGAAAGCCCGCTAAAATGGTAGAGCGTTAATCGAGGTAATTTAAAAATATTATCTGGAATAGCACGCAGACATTTATCGTCTCCACCAGCCAGTGTTCCTAGTGAACAATTATTTTGTAGCATGGGATTAATAAACGAACCTTTGAGAAACAGGCTGGAGCCTGAAAAGGCAGCAACACTGCTTTTCATCAAATATAATGCACCATTTTTTAAATTTATGTTCTCAAAATTTGAATATTATATAAAAATATTCAAAAATTACCATCTCGTTCATTTATCCAGGTATCTCATAAAAAACCAGGTATCTCATAAAAAAACTTGAGACCGCATCCGCGGATGTGAGCCTAAAAAAATCCGCATCCGCAGTATCCCTATTCTAGACAATGGACTTTGCTACAACAATGAGCTCTATTTTTTAAAGAGCTAAGCGTGATAAAATTGGGAAGACTTCAGTGGATGGATAGTGTGGAGAGAATGACAAAACAAAAAGCACCGAAGTCCCTGCTGAATTCAACACCAATAAATAGGGCGTAGAAGCTTAGGATGGCCAAAATTAAAATGGAGCGACAATATCCTCAACGACATTTCTGCCTCGGAGATTCAGAACTGGCGCAAGACAGATGAATGGAGGAAGTCTCTTGAGGAGGCCATGACCCACCTTGGGCTGCAGAGCCAACAGTGATGATGTGGCATCTGTCTTGATACAATTTATAAATTTGTACACCTAGCTTAAACTTTTTTTTAAAGAATTAATACAATAAAACAAAGGTTTTGGTACCTTATTATAATTACAAAGTGAAAAGTTTTTAAAATATTTTTTCAATAATTAAACTGATTTTGTAAAATTGATGAATTGTGTTGCCATCCGGAAAATGTCTCTTAGCCAAATTTCAGACCAATTTTTGGTCAAGAAGTTGGTCAAATATTGATTACAAAATTATATGGCTGACAGACAAGGGAAGCGAAATAAAAGCGTGTGAAAATAACCGCCATCAGACATTGGATTTTTTATTTTATTTTTTATCGATTTTTCATATTATCTTCACATTGCGTCATTGTTAAAATTTAGATTGTATATGTCGTATAGCACATTTTTAATAAATTTTATTAACAAAAAATACAATTTTTGTAATGTTCTAGCGTTGGGAATATTAAAGTATTTAAAAAAAATTGTCTTAAATACCCCACCTCAACCAATTATACCATAATGTAAAATTTTGTAGTTGACTTTTCGGATCGCATTTTAATTGAAATGTTAGCCGCGACATATACCGACACGGTAGAATAAATCCGAATGCCAAGGTTTTTGTTTATTGTATACAAATTATATTTCAGCTTAAGTGACAGCCAGGTAAGGTTCACCTACTCACAATTACCTGACTAGGTAAATAGGTTATGCTTTTGCCTTTTGATGAATCGAGTTCTGTACTCGACAGAAATATTTCCCGTTTAAATTGATTTCCTTTGACGTGGAATAATCGATATCAGGAGCAGATTAACTCTTTGTATGTTTCTTTTTCATTTTTGGGCTGCCATAAAAGGTCAAAACAAGCCTTGTAATTCCGTGCGCAACGACATGTACGAGGGCGGGTCAAAAAATATCTACGCTTTTAGCTCTACAATTAATTTATTTACCCAAAAATGAGTTCGACATGTATATAGATCAACTTTCTATAGTCGCCTCCCTTGTCAATGCACTTGGTACAGCTTGTAACACAAACTTGCGTATTTCTTCCAAGAATATGAAGTCCAAGAGACTTAAGGAACTCAAGCTCGTCGTAGACTATTTGATGGGCAGAACCATGACTGATGTTCAAAGAAGACTTCAACTCGCCTATAGGCTAGCACCATCTCTCGAGCTTGCTTAGTCTTGTCGTTCGTGGTGGGGGTTGGTTGACTGGCGTCCTGCTCCCTCTTCGTGTGTCACACTCATCCGGCCACCCTTAAATTTCTAGGTAGGTATTGTGATAAAAGTCTACGATGAATTTCATCCCATTTCGCACCTTCCGAGCAGAGAAATCGGATCACCGTTCGTTGTTCCTCCCTTGTGCGAAAACTAGCGAAAACAGGCAAATGACGCGATCGGGATCAAATGTCGCAAACGCGACACCAGTCGTCCCAACTCTAAGCACGCTTGCGCAGAAGGCAGTTGTTGTTGTAGCCGGGCCCCGTGATCGAGGATCCCCTCGCCGTTGTGACTTAGTTGTTAGAAGGCGAAGCTGTGCATATGACTTTGTTTAGTGTGAGAAAGATGTTGCACGTCATCAGACTCACCGGCCACCCCGGCGCGCATGAGTCCGATGGCACACCGAAGCGAGACAATCGGTGTGCAGCAATGTGTTGAATGCCGTTGAAGGTAGGGATTGTGGGAGAGATAAGGTGGAGTGCCGCCAAAGGGGCTGGTTACCGCAATCTCGGCACAGGAAAAGTCTATGGGAGGGATAGGGTTTAGGAATAGAAGCCCTCCTCCTTTATCCGGACTTGGGATCTGCACCGGTAATCGATTAGAGGCGTTCATCTAGCTCCGACGGCGGCAGTACGACAACATTGAAGGTATTTTATGGTGAAAGTGTAGATATCTTTTGACTTACCCTCGTATATTAATTAATTACATTACGAGGCAAAGGTAAATCATTTGAATGTAATTTTAAGCTCCCAACGCAGAAAAACAACGTAATGTGAAACATGGTTGTTTTCTGCGACGCTGCGCCCATTTTGCGAAGTTCCAGTTTCAGAGTTTCGTTTCCAGAGTGTGTTTATAATTATTTCAGATATAATTTATTACAAGATGACTTCGAGAAAAACAAGTTTGCATCTTGATTTATTGCTGTTTACGTACAAAATAGACGCTGTTTATTTTTTACTCCGAGGACATGTGATATTGTCGGTCATAAATCGTTACTTATTCATAAGCCACTCGTATAAAGAGAACTTATAATATTTTTTCGATAATTATTATTTAGAACTTATTAATATTAATTATGTACCTACTATGTAAAAACTTATTCAACAAGTCCGGACATAATTTAGATTAATTTTGTCCAGACATAAGGAAATACGAAATAAATGCACGCGAGTATAAGTTGTATAAAAGTAAAGGAGATGGACATTCTTTCTATCGGCGTTGTTGACCACATTGGCCTACTGGGTATTCCTAGTACACTTGGACACTTAGCAGGGTCCGAAGCTTTGCGGGGAATCCCAAAAACGTTACTCAGACACCTGATAAGGTTCGCTGCTCCGCGGGAAATCCGCCCGCACTGTATCTAATGTGTGAGAAAATGATATTACAAAACGCATTTTCGCACATCGCGGATTAAACGTAGGGTAAATTTTATCAAATGAAATTAGTCTAATAACTTCGGTATGAGATCTTTTCTTATTTTATTATGCTTATAGGCTCTCGAGCAATGTAATCAGTCACTGCATACACCTACTAGGTATTTCGAGTACATTGCACGGATACCGATTGCGTATTTCAAGTACGTTCGCGCATACCCACCGGGCGTTTCAAGTACGTTCAGTTCAGGTGCGTTGCGAGAAATTTCGAGTGCGAAGCGAGGTTAACCGTTCCCATTTCGCTTCAATGAATAATAATTGTTCAAAAATGGTATTTTTCAACATCACAGTGCACTGGGAAGCAATTGTCTATGGTTTATCAAATTAATATGGACGGCGGGTCGTGTCAAGGCCGGGTTGCGCGCGGTGGGCTGTTATTTATAGCGGCACGTTTCTAGATGTCTGATAATTCACAGTCGCAGAAAGAGAAAGGGAATTAATTATACATTTTTATAGATTATTTCATTTGAGGAATTATTCGTGTGAATATTAAATTATTTTTCAAGTCGAAAGTGTGGTGGAAAAAATTAAATTGTCCGGTTTGAGTTTCCTGGAATATTCTGCCGTGTTTCTGCGACCTTTCTAGCCGACCTCTCGGATCCCATTGCAGGATCCATCATTGGGACTGATGTGTTGTTTCATCATTAGGGCCTTAGAAATACGGCAGTTTATCCCAGAAAATTATGAACGGCCGTGGAAACCTAAGAACATTTTAAAATTAAATCTTAATTAATGCGGCATGCATTTCAGAGTGATTATTGATCACCTTTTGGCAGCGTGCTGTGTTTTGTTAAATTTGGATGCCTCCCAGTCAGGTTTGATGATTACGGAACTGAATTTAGAAAAATTCCCTTTAAATGTACGTATTTATTCCGGATTTAAATAAACGTCGATTTTCGTTCCATGACAACTGCTCACAATACTCCATACCAGTGAAAGGAAGATGCTCAGATGGTCTGGGGGTGTAATGAGCATATCAGGGGTAGTTATAGACAGGGTTCGAGGATGTATATCCGCGGATATATATCCTAATATATATGGCTTGATTTTTATTTTTGATATACATCCAAAAAACTTTCTGCGGTCTTTAATAGATGGCGCTAGTTGTATTTAAAAAAAGCTACAGGTTGTTTTTTTTTATATCTGCGGTCGTTACTAGATGGCGTTAATTATATTTTAAAAAGTGCTACGGTTGTTTTTTTGGTATACGCTATATAACGACACACTAAGTACGAATTTCGAATGCGAAGTAAAAGTTTAATTTGTTTCATATAATCCGTTTAAAGAAACAAACACCCATAATACTACATTAGAAAAAGCAACATTTATAATAATTGCATATATTAGCTTTTTTTCAGTGTGCAATTAATTTGTTTAATAAATAATAATTCATGTACAAAATAAAAAATAAATTCCCTAATTATTTCGAGTTTGTATCAATCGACGTGTGCAAAAAAGGAGAATTTTTTTTGGATATATATACAATTTTTGTTATATATCGGATTTTTTGATTTTTTAATATAAAAATCGGATTTTTACGAACCCTGGTTATAGAGGGGTCTCCGTTACTGAAAAGGTAAAGGAATCGAGACTGAAATGGTATGGCCATGTAATGAGCATGGAGATCATGCAGTGCGCTCAAAATACACAAGACGAAAAGAGGTAGAGGTCGACCCAGCGCCACATGGTGCGGGAGTGCAGAACCTAAAGAGTGCCCAGACGAAGCGATGGCCCAGAACAGGGGATCGTGGAAAATAAAAGTAAGGAGAGCCGACCCCGAGTGAAATGGGAAGCTGGTGAAGAGGAAGACGAAATCTAACGTGACTTTGCATCATTTTTCCTAATCAAACTTATTTAACAGGAATGTAAGCCACCGTAACCAGTGATAATGCTTAGGCGCAGAACGGTGAATTGCGTCGTATGGATTGACGGCTACTGGCTTTATGTTACAGTGCTTGGTCGCAATAAATAATTGCTGGCCTTTGTATTTACATATATTTGATATAAATGTTATTTTTTTCTTCTTCAAATGTAGCAAATTTATTTTGTGGTAACATAATTATAATTAATATAAATTAACTTAAATTGAAAATTGAATATTATAAATAATCAGGTCCTTTTTGCAAATAGTTATCTTTTAAATTTATTTTCATATTAATTAGGTACTTTATATTATTATTTTCCATATATAACTTTTGATCTATACTTCGATTTTTAAATATTATTTTTGTTTTCCTGATGAAGAAGCCATTGGCTTTGAAACATGTTGATTTTTTTCAATAAATAAGTGGTTTAAGCAAAGTTAATTTATATTAATTTTAATTTTAATGTTATTTTTCTTTGTGTACAATAAAGATTGTACGTTCACTTGATTATATACAGAGTAAATTCACAATAGTCTGCAGAAATTTTAACCAGATTTTTTTCCAATGTTTTGATAATTTTATTTGACCTGTATCAAAGCGAATAAATTTCTCGCATTCGATTTAAATTACGTTGACGATAGTGATTGCGTAGTATGCCTACACGAAAAGAATATCGGAATATATAATAGTTGCATGATTTTGAAGCTGGAGATTCATTAATAGAAAACCATTTGTTTTTTAAATTGACTGTATTCGCTTGAACCTAAAAATATTAATAAAATAATAATAATATAAAAATGAAAACACCGTTTAGTTTGGTGGGGCGACCATTGCATGTTGCCCGAGTCATACTCTAAAGTTGTAATTCCAGCGTAATTTCAGCAAGTTACGGACTTACAGACCGACAGACAGAGAGACATCGAAATTATTATATTTAGATGAGTTGGAAAAATTGAAAAAAAATGCAAAGTCGCTTATCTCTACAACTATTGATACAGTAGCCGGCAAACATCTTGAAATTCTACGGCGTAGTGGGGGGAAGTTTGCGCATCTACCTTTTCACCAACGAGACCCAAATTTCGTCTTCTGCGCATTCCCCCACCACGCCAAAGAATTTCAAGAAGTTTGCCGGCAACTGTATTAAACATCGATGTCGAAGCACTTTCGACTAGTAATTTAGATAGGAATCTACCCGTAAAGTATTGTAGACTAGCTCTGTTCTACATTGAGTTTTTTTTTATAACTATAAATAAATCATAGATATTTAAAAAATATCTTTTAAGTTGGTTATCCGGTTGGCTATGAGAACTTTGTTTACTGCGTAGCGCTACAGTAGGCTGGCCAAACCACTGCCTCAGGTTTTTCAGCCATGATAGTATCCTTTGTGCAGGACCCCGACTTCGGGCAATCTTTCCCCGCACTATGAGATGCAAGATCTCGTACTTCTCTGGATGCGTATCATCACATGTCCGAGACATTCAAGTCTTCGGATTTTTATTGTTATTAAAAACACCCGTAAAGTATTGTAGACTAGCTCTGTTCTACATTGAGTTTTTTTTTATAACTATAAATAAATCATAGATATTTAAAAAATATCTTTTAAGTTGGTTATCCGGTTGGCTATGAGAACTTTGTTTACTGCGTAGCGCTACAGTAGGCTGGCCAAACCACTGCCTCAGGTTTTTCAGCCATGATAGTATCCTTTGTGCAGGACCCCGACTTCGGGCAATCTTTCCCCGCACTATGAGATGCAAGATCTCGTACTTCTCTGGATGCGTATCATCACATGTCCGAGACATTCAAGTCTTCGGATTTTTATTGTTATTAAAAACTATACACAATCTCCAATTCATTCGCTCCACGATGATAAGTTATCGATTATTGCAAAATGCCACTCGCGTAATTCGCCGCTACATCGATTCAAACGATCGCCGAAAAATTTGATTTCCATTTTAATCTGCTCGACGTTGACAACCATTTATTCAATGTCGACAATCGGCATTCTAATTTAAATCATCGATACAATCAAGTACAAATCTCTATTAAATGTGTAATCGTAAAAATGATAAATATATATATTTACTAATAAAAAATAATAAAACAGTGAATGACTTTGATATTCTACACGATACATAAATACCACCATAGACAGATAAGTGATTACATATTAATAAACTGTTTACTAGTGCAAAAAATAATCCACAGAATGAATACAATTCCGTTGGGTTTACAAGAAAGAAAAGCTGCTTTGGTATTTTTTCTACTGGCAACTAAGCCAATGCACACTACTTCTGGATGCATTCCTAGAACATTACAGCACATAGGTTATTTTTTTAAACATATCAAAAATACGAAATATAAGCACGCGATTCTGAGAGCACCTTTACATGGCATCAACAAGACCTACCACGAGGGTGTTTGTGTGTATGGTGGTGAGGGCAGGGGTTTATTAAAAATAACTGGTCCTAAAATGAGTTTGTACATGGAGCTCCATACTGGATTTTATCCCCAGGGAGACGTCATTAATCAAGATAAATTATAGATGTTTTATAGAGATGAAGCTACTTTTTTATATGGGAAAGTAGGTATGAAAGTCTTGTAGGGTGTCCATAAGGCTTACGACCTATCGTAAGGCTGGCTTAAACGATCACTTTACACAACGTAACCTTCACCATTTCCACCCAAAAATATACATGTCTCGTTACCAACGGCGACATCTCTACCGTTTAAGGGAATGGCAAAATTTTCGACCACAGGTGGCGGTATTAAAAATACTCCACGATGTTTTAAGATGTATCTCAACGGTTCTGGAAGTTGAAATTTCCAATCCAGCGCTGAATATTTCGGGTAGTTATAAATAAAGGCAGTCGAACGGAGCTTCGCTCGAGCGGCGTCATCCGCGCGACGCCCAGAGCTGGCGGATAATTGCGATCGTCGGATTATTTCAATCCCGGTTTTTCCTCGGACTTCGAGTGCACACAATCGGATGACGTCAGCGTGACGCATCGCGCGCGTGACTCACGGTGCGTTTGCGCGTGACGTCACGGTGACGTCGCGCGCGGTTACGCGGCTTCCTGCGGGGGCGGCCGGCGATTGGCCGAGCCGTTCGAGTCCTTTTGGGAGATGGCCGTCCTATAAATATCCGCTTGTGGGAGCATGCTCATGACCGAGAAATGGCGACAATGCTGAAAATACTGAAATTAAACCCGATCCAAAGATATTCGACTTGTATGGCGCGACATTGTATTGCCGCCACTTTCGGTACGCGGTCGTAGGCAAGCAGGGCGGGTCTTGACAAAAAATGGGTCGGGAAAATATCAATGGGCAAGGCTTGTCTAATTATGTTGTAAAAATTCGGCAAGAGGCAGCGGCATTGCGCGCCCATTTCTTTCCTAGCTCACAATCCTACAAAAAATGTGCCAGGAAAATACGACAGTCGAAATTATGTTGTAAAAATTAGGTGAAGAGCGTTTAATTTTCTTGCCATGAAAGGAAATGAAAAACAAGTCATAAAACAATATACAGTCGAACTCGGTTATAACGAACGCGACGGGACCAACTAAATTTGCTCCTTATAGCCGAGACTCCTTATATCCGGGATTCACTTTTTTCACATTTTTTTTTGATTGTGAAATGTTATTTTCATGAGCAGATAAATAAAAATCCTTATCTTTCCAGAGCAATGAAACTGTAGAAGACGATTGTGAAAACATTTTACAGACTTTTTGACGCCGATATTTTCGACTTTTTTGAGAACCTAGAGACACTTTCGTTTGTTAGTGAACATGTTTCCGATATAACAATTCGCGTTTTACTGATTAGGCTTTTAAATGGTAATACAGTAAACGGCATAAAATAAACTGTGACCATAAACATTTTGGAAACCCCCAATAATCGGAGTTATATGACCAGTATTCTCGACCTTCAGTAAACTATTGCTTGCCTGCGCACGTGGGATTTTCGGACACAAGTTTGTGTACATCATAAAGTGAACCCTAATTGAGTGCGAGCCGCTTTAAAAGCAAAGTGAAAAAGTTTATTGTTATGAGTAGGTACGTATTTGTTTTTTTTCTGTAACCCAAGCAAATATGTTTGCAGAGATTCTAAAATTTGCTCCGTATATCCGGGAATCGCGCTCCTTATAGCCGAGACCGATTGTATGGGAATATGCGCAAATCAAAATGAATTCACAGTTTTTCTCATTATAGCCGGGATCTCCTTATATCCGAGCTCGTTATAACCGAGTTCGACTGTAATTTCAAAAAAGACAACATTGTTTATTCACTACATCTACGTAATTGTCAACGGTGTCGCAAAATACAACCACCAAATTCTTAAAAAAAATTGTGATATATATTTTAGATTTTAAAATTTATATATTCATATTTACATTAATATATAATTTATATTTGCATGTGGGATGTTACCACTCTATTTAAAAAAAATCTATTTTAAATTTTTGCAAGTTTTTTATCATTTTATTCGACTTGTATCAAAGCGAATGTATTTTTCGTAATCGATAAGTTACTGCAATGATCGTTCAAAGTTTCGTAAAAAATGCTTACCTTGATATTGCACATCTCTATAACTATTGATATTATGGTTGCTTGAAAATTTTCGACTCATAATCAAAGCAGGAATACAATCCTGCGAGATTATTAATGTTTTCATAAATAACCCTGTATATACATATTGTCGTGGAGCCATTGATGATGATGACATACGAAACAAGTTGTGAAGGTAAACATATATACAACTTCCAAAAATTTGATAGACATGGTAGTCTATTATGGGCGGAATGGTGAATGTTACATTGTGTAAAGTTATCACTTATGCCAGCCATACGATAGGTCGTAAGCCCTACGAACACCCAAAAATATACTTTCATACCTACTTTCCCACATAAAAATATAGCCTCGTCTCTATGAGACTTCTATAATATATCTTGATTAATGATGTCCCCCTGGGGATAAAATCCAGTATTGTGTTCTTGAAAAATTTGAATATACTAAAAAATTAAAAACTGAAGCTTGTTAAAAAAAGTAACTAACTTGACAGACATATAAGTCTAAATAATTAAATATTTAAGTACCTATAAATGATTTATTTATTTTATTCCAACTGGTTGTCCCGTTTGTTTTATTCATGCTCGTATAAATTGTTTCACAGCCATCCGTTGATGTTTTTCTTGAATATAAATAAACGGGGACAGAGGGCAGCGTTGCCAAATTGAATCAATAAACTTTTTATATAACGTGTTTTCACACAACTGAAATATCAGTGGCGTGGCTGGAACCCAGTTCAGAAAATAATACACTGAGTTTTATTTTGATTCTTTAAATCTTTTCTATTTTAGAAACTGTCTTAAATGTGGGCAAACGAGGAACATCAAAATTAATCAAAATGTTGTTGAAAATTGTAAAAGTCAAAACAAATCCGGTTGATAAATATGCTTGATGACATCTGTGATTTTTCCGGATGCTTTTTGAATGTATGTTCCCGCCCCCTAGTTGTTTTTTTTGTCAGTATTTCTTTCCTCTAATGTCTTACGCTTTTAGCGACACTGAAATAACTCGGTTTCTGAAAAACGTTAGGATTTCGAATAACTACAGAGCAACAAAACATACAGATATGAATTAATGCAAATTTCTTGGTGGTATGCATGTGTAGTATGGTTCCACGGCTGGTTCAAATGGTAAATTTTGAAACAACTATTAAAAGGTCAATCTAAATACTCTTGAAAAAGTATAATGTCTCAGTTAATAACTCGCTCTCTATTATAAAAATAAGTTTTTACTTGAAAAGATACAGTTTCGAATGAAGCTTCTACATATTAAAACAAAAAAAAAAACAATGTTTATTGTACTAGGGGATTTGATTGTTCAAAAATTAATACTTTAACCGCAGTATAAATGTATCTTAAATATATGCAAGGGGACATTTTTCCGCTGTAAATTAATTCTCTCTCTTAAAGAAGGAGTTTATGTCTACAATTTAATACTTTGGTATTAACGATTTTCAACCATAACCTTTACATTTTGCCTTATTAGTTTAGTACAAGAACATGGTTATTTAATATTTAAGTATGTACATTTAAATTTTTATTGTACTCTCATAATTCTAATGTCGGAGCACATACTTATTTGGATTTCTATAATAATTATGCCTTGTTGAATGTCAAATATCATTCAATATAAATATTGTTGTTCAAACAGAAATACTAGGAAATATACTATCAATGATATGGCATAGTCATATTGTACTAATTACACCAAGACCAATAATTTAATTTGTTTATTTTTTTTAATTTACAGGTCCGATTTGACTCCGGAGCCCCGAAAGTGCACAAGATTGTGGCGTGGGCTCATGCCTACCGGCAGGCACGAATCGGACCCTGGGAGAGATGCGCCCGGGACGCAGAGCGCTTCCGCCAGAGGATCAGAGATACCTCGGTCTGTTTGGAATGGGTATTCAGGAGAGAACACCGTTCCAGGATATTCTTCCAGAGGTTCAGGCCCCTGCTGATGAGAGCCTTACGTGAAGAGAGGGAAGCCAAAGCTAAGGAAGCAAAGAGAGTTAAAGAAGAGGATGAACAAAGGATAAAGGATGAGGCTGCGGAACAAGAAAGAATCAAGGAAGAATTAGAAAGGATGGAACAGGCTAAAGCCGAAGTACAGGAATTGGAAAATGATGTAGAAATGCCAGACGCTAATGAAACAACAACGTTAAATGGAGAGACACCAAAACAAGTTGCGGGAGACTTAACATCTTCGGAACAGCCAATAAAAGAAGTTGAAAGAATTTGTACTAATGGAAACACTTTGAAACAACCTGCTCAGAAAAAACAGAGGTTTAAGAAGGCCCCGCAGTCCAAACAAAAAGAGGAAACTGTCGTTGGGGTGAAAGATGAAATCAAAATGAGTGTCGGATCACTGCAAACAGGATGCGGGTAGATTTTGGTAGGCGGTCATCCTGTGCGAAACCACCTAGGTGTGGTTGCTTGACCATTTCAGACATTTTTTATTTTTTAACCATAGGTAACCTCATCAGTGTGAAGTTCAAAACAATATTTATTTTATTTATATTTGTCACCATCTCGTATCTAGGCCCAATTTTCTTTGGGCGACAGGCAAAAATGGGGCTTTGCAGAGATTTTGAAAAAAGTATTGTTCTCCCCCCTTAAAGATAAAGGGTTCTGTTTTTCAGATTATAGAAAATGTATAGAAATTATAGAAAATGTGATATAAACCATAACTGGAACAAGTTGGAATTTTTATTTTTTATAATTATGGCTAGTAGAGCTTTCGACTATGTAGAATTAAAGCCTGGGTTAGGACCCCTTTCTGCCTTTTTTGGCATTAAAGTTTCAACAATTTCAAATATCTCAAATGAGGGACCAGATAAAAACTTATGTTTTCTTCCAAGGATACGTACAGAAGTTCACACGTATATGATGGAATTCACACATATTATGAAAACTATAATTTCTAAAAAGTGTGAAACACATATAAACTTACTTTAAGGCGATCGTCTAGCAGAGTGAGCAAATTTCACTATTTTTTCTCATATCTTCTCTTGCGTTCTTTATCACATTTTTGTAGGGAAATATCTCATTTTAAAATTTATGAATTAGGTTACGTATATTTTAAATACGAATATGTTATTAAAATGTCACAAATTAAATTATATAATTGATTAATAAATTACCAAATCTTCGATGTTTTGAGAATGAAGAAAATTGCTCCACTTTGTGGGCCTTTTATGACTCAATGGCCTGTTGAGATGTCTTTTTTATTCAATAATATTACAAAGTAAATGATTATCTTAAATTTATCACAATTATTGCAAAATCTGCTAGTTAAAAAAATAAAATATTTTTTAAAACATAAATTTTATGTAAACAAACTAACAGATTTTGCAATAATTATAATAAATTTAAGATAAACGTTTACTTTGTAATATTATTATTGAATAAAAAAGACATCTCAAGAGGCCATTCAGTCATAAAAGGCCCACAAAGTAGAGCAATTTTCTTCATTATTAAAACATGGAAGGTTTGGTAATTTATTAATCTATTATATAATTTAGTTTGTGACATTTTAACAAGATATTCGTATTTAAAATATACGTAACCTGATGAATAAATTTTAAAATGAGATGTTTCCATACAGAACGTGATAAAAAATGCAAGAGAAGATATGAGAAAAAATTGTGAAATTTGCTCACTCTGCTAGACGATCGCCTCAACAAAAGGTTTTGTTCAGTACATGTATCCTTGGGAAAAAACATAAATTTTCTGGTAACGGCAAAAATTCATCTGGTCCCCTGTTTGAAATATGTGAAATTGTTGAAACTTTGATGCCAAAAAAGGCAAGAAGGTGTCCTAACTCCTAACCCAAGCTTTAATTCTTCATAACCGGAAACTATTAACCATAGTTATAAGACAAAAATGTTCATCTTGTTCCAGCCTCCAGTCACCTTGAAAGATCATCAAAATCGGTGATTACGCTAACAAATTTGTCATATTTCACGGTCTTTTAAGTCATGGTTTATGTAATATTTTCTATAATTTCTATACATTTTCTATAACCCTAATGTGTCTTCTTTATGTTAGTGAAAACTAGAACCTCTTTTATCTTTTATGGGGGGAGAACAATACTTTTTTCGGAATTTCTGCAAAGCCCCAAGCCTGTCGCCAAAGAAAATTGAGCGCAGATCCAAGATGGTGTTAGATAAAAATAAAATAAAAATTATTTTGAGCTTCACAGTGATGGTGGGTTATAGGTCGACCACAATCAAAAGACCATTCCCCAGCTTTGTCCAGTAAAAAGAAAGCGGGGAAAAGTTGCCTGGCAAGCCTTTTTACAAGCCTCGATATGATATTCCAAATAAATATATATTTTTTAGTTTAAAAAAGTTTACTTACTAGAAAAACTTATTTTGTGTTAATTTTTTGCATCATAACAACTCACATGTTTTTTGCGCACATTCTTTTGAATGCGATCTAGCCATACCTATGGTAAAAAAAAATATCTAAAATGGTCAAGCAAACCACACCTAGGTGATTACGCACGGAACGACCTGGGCCGGCAGCGTGTAGTTGACGAGGTGTCAAACGCAAGGTGGCACAGCAATTCGACAAGGACTGGGTCATTTTTTATTAATTGTATCACTTGACAGGGCCATGAAACAATACAATTTCTTACGACACCCATAATTTTTTTCACAAGTTGAAAGTTATTCATGTGACTTTATGGTGGTTGGTTTAATGGATGAAAGCCGTGTTTTTTGTACTCTCAAATTAAAGTCACTGCTCGTGTGTATTGCAAATTGCACCATAAGTTAAATTTGACAACTGGGTTTGATTTTTGTGGGAAATTATGGCTTTGACCATTTGTAATTTTGACTATATCGTCGCTTTATAATTTTATTTATACTTTAAAAAGTTCACAGGTAAAAATTCCATAGAACGTTTTAAAAGAGTTTCTCTGTTTTATAATTTTCTTTTTTATCATAAATGTTTTCTCCATTTTTGGTATCATTTTACGAGTTTTCTACTTTCAACACCTTTTTAATGAGATTCGCACACACGTGACGTGTTTTTATTTACTTTAACAAACATACAAGATTTAATGGCAGCTATCTGCTTATTTATCTGTTCGGCAAATTAAGTTACCCTTGTAGTGCCGCAAAGCGATCCGTCTTCATCTTATAATAATAATTTACAATTACGGAATAATGTCACTTCTCAAGAATTAGAACTCGACAAATAAAAAATATGTATTATTTGAAAAAAAAACAATATTTCTCGGTTATTTGTAGAAATTATTGTTTTATATTTCACGACTGATCAATATATTCTTTTATTTTATATGATAAGACCTATGATAGACCGACTGTTCAGTCCTATTCTTTATTACGCATGTGTACAAAATGAATACAGAACCTGATTAAAATTTTAACTGCAACGTTTAGCACGAATTTCTCATCCCTGAGTACCGTGTTCACAAAGTTCTAGAAGTCAGTACAATTTTTTATAATAAATATTATATACATTTTGTACATACATACATATTAATACTTCATATACTGTGTCCTCGTAACATATTTTGAAATGACATTAACTCGAGCATGTTTTTTTTTGTATATTACTGTGTAACCACATTGAACTCGTAGATTATCTTTGCAAAATGTTTTTGCTACACCGCAATACAATGTTAAGTGATGTGTAAACAACGCTTAAAGAAAATTTTCAAATTGTCTAAATAATATGTATTATTATGGCAGAGAACATTGTAATTAGTTCTCAAATTTTATTGGCTGTTGAATGTTCTGTAGAGGTTTTCCCTACTATAAGAACCGTCCTAGAGATAACCTATCATGGCTAATGTCACTGATGAAATGTCAGGTTCGTCTGCTGATAGAATGATACATTCCGGCTTATATTGCAAGTACAAGTGACCGTAGTTATCTCATGAAACAACATAAAAGAGGACTTAAACCGTTCATAAATTAAAGACGGTAAAACCTGCAATAGATTGTTCAGAATGGTAAGATGTACATTATTACTTAATAAACTGAAAATTTCTACAGATGATCGCGATTAATGCGCATCGGTACAATATATTATATTGAAATTCTACAAGTACATGATTTATAATGCTGAAATCATCTTTTACTATATCATTGTTTAGACAATCAAGCAGAATTTGACCAGTTGTCTTTTATTCACATCTCATGATGGACAATGCAAAGGTTTAATTTATTTTTGTCATTTTCCCAAAAAAATCTTGTCAGGTATTGCGTGTGGCATAATGTTATATTTATAAAGAAAAACTTTAAAGTTGTTCCTGACGTATTTAATTTTGTGAACCCATTTTGTTAGTGTAATATTTATGTTGTAAGAATCTAGGATTATGTATATATTAAATTTTCTGTGGTTTCTGAAAAGTAATTGTTTGCCATCCATGATGTTTTGTTTTATTGGATTTTTTTGTATCACTAATGATGAAGTTGCATTCTTCCTCAATAGAATAGAAGAACTCGGTACAACACAGTCTGTTATCACAACTCGCAGATAAATAGAATAATTGTTGTTACCTTTGATTCATCGCACCTTTTAATTTGTCGATTTTATTTAGGACACTTATATTCTTAAATACAATGCTTTTTTATATTCCGCTTTTCAGAAACTTTAGTTGATATTTTAAGTCAGTTTCAGAGGACAACAAATTAATAATGTGTTAAAAATTAGATGAATTATGAATCCCCCGCAAGAGACTTACAAATTTAAATCGGTTTCTTTGGTGAAATTGCGCAAATATGACCCATTTAAAATTGTTAGCCTTGTAAAAATGCAAGTGTAGTAGTGGATCTATTTTCACCAATCAAGAGATTTGAATTCAAGTTGATTGGTTCAGTTTTACTAGACCAAATAATTTGACAGGCAATAAATTAGTTCATCCTCTTTTGGGTGTCCTTGAGTTGTAAAGATGTAATATGCGGCACTGTCTCCCCGGATGATTCAGGAATATTCTCCTATTCATGATGTATAAAATTCCCTTTTTTATAAATTTTTATTAGTCAATTGAATGTAAGAATTTTAATGGATTTGCAACCCCAAGTAATATTAATTTTGCTTTATCATATTGATTTCCATTCTTTTAATTAGAGGTTTTTTTAAGCAGCTATAACAGAAAAAGTGTCTTAAAAAAATAATTGACAGTAAAAACGATAATTGTCTAAATAATTAGTGCTGGAATGGATCGTTAAATGAGATACATTGTTCTTCGGCTGTAAAATGAAGACAATCATATAAATGTACTATAAAGATGCAAAAAAATATTTCAAATATTAAATACCGTATCATTAAAAAAATATCCTGCAAAATTTTTGCATAAGAGTGAAGCTGGCAAAATTAAATGATTTATTAAATTTTTACTTTATTATTTACATGCTGTTATTTTAATGCTCACTACATAAGTGTTTGGGTATTTTTTTTTTTTAAGATAATTGAAAACAACAAATAAATTGAGTGTACAGAATACATACTTCTGAAAATTCTGGTCACCATTTAGAATAAAATTATCACTTCTATTTCCAGTTGTTTGATATATTAATTAATTGATGTACAGTGTTTTAAACTAAACATACATAACTTTAAACATTGAATTATTAAATTATGAATAAAAAATGTTTTATAAAAATTTGTTCTAAAATGCACCATTACCGAGAATAATTAAAAAAAGATTGAATGTAAAATGTTGTGCCTGAGTAGATATTATAAAACATGAAACATCATTTTTATTTCGCATGTTTCGTTCCATAATTAATTTTTTTTCTTATTCCTATTAGATCATATTTTTATACAACATTTTTGTACAGAATTTAATACATATTAAACTATACTTAAAGTTATTAATGTTTTGTTTATAACACTATATATGACTACATACACACATGTATTTTCTTCTCATTCCATCATAAAACATAATCGAAACTCCTATATATAAAGAAGGGCATTTTATTCTTGGCATGGATGGTTTAAAAATGTCGAGCCTTTTGAATAAGATTAGTTGTTTCAATCTTGCGTAGCGAAATGATAACATATATCGATTCATTTTGTTGAAACTTTATTCACGCAGTAAAACTGTTTTCAATAAAAATTACCATTTTGTTTTATATTCTAAGGTATCATTAATAAATGTAAATTTGCTGTAAGATTTATTGTAAAGATTGGTTAATATTTTGCACATATTTACTAGATAGTCAAAATATTAATACAAAAATATATTTATACACTTCTTTTTGTTTGATTTTTGTAAAATTATCTGGGTTAATATAATTGTAATATTCAAATAAATACATTTAACATTAAAAGGAAATATACAATATCTTTTTATTTATGAATATCCATTTCCCTTGTCAAAATCATTTTGTACGAGATCGCCTAATTTATTGGAACAGAAGATACTTCATAATCACAGTATTTTTTTTTTTAAATCGAGGTGCATACATGAACATGTCACAAATATTTTTACTATTTTCAAACTAAGGTAAAAGTTTTTGGTATGAAAATAGGACTATCTTGGTGGTCTGGAATGAGGCAGAACTGCGGACCATTCGGTCACTAGGTGAGTGTCTTACCACAAGGATAACAAACACGTACGATGAATTCACTTTGTCAAGTTCATCCTCAAAGTTGAAGACATCCTGAATTGTTGTCCCAAATTTACCAAAGTTTGTTTTGTTTCCATAACATAAGCAGTTATGGAAATAAGACTATTATGAAATATTAATGTATATGGAGTATCTACACAGAATATAAATGCTTCAAATATGTTGTTGCACGTAGTGCGTATCATATTGCCAGTATCAAAAAATAACGAAATCGCATAAAAGTAGCGAGATATATTGATTATTGTAAATACATTTACAGATGATTATTATTTTGAAGTGACTCGAATAGGTAAATAATGTATTTAATAACTACACATTCAATAACCTTTATATGTATTTTAAAATATTCTGTACATTTGGATTCAAGATATTACCAGAGATCCATGTGAAAGGAATAATGCAAGTGCAATGTGGCATGATAAATGGATGGATTATTGGTTGGACGGTGGGACAAAGTTAAAAAAATAATTCATATAACAACCTGCCCAAATTTATGTAAAACTTTGGACTATCATCAATTTAACAAACATTGGATATTAAAATTTAATTGCTTTTCATATAAGTCAAATAAAATGATTAAAATCTTGCAAAAAGTCTAGTTAAAATATCTACATATATATTAAATTACAAGATAAAATATAATATCTATTATACTTTATTAGTTTTCAAATATATATACAGCGATAATGCATAATTTTGTAGTACTACAATTACTTCACATCATGTAGTTTATTGAAGTAGATGAAGTGTGTAATGTTTCGGTACCTACTACAAATGTAGCACACACTTTGTAGTCTTCAAACTGGTGGACGTATGCTTGTTGTCTTCATTTTGAAATGTAGCTGGGTGATTCTTTGAAAACGAGAGTTTTGACTAAGTCGTCTGACACTCATTTTTTTTTGCTATTGGATCTAAATTAAAACAGTAATTTTTCCAAGTACGTATAATATAATAAAATATTTGAAACGGATTAATTTTCTCCCAGTAGTTTATGATTTATGATGTACAGATGAATTATTCATGCAGATGAATGAATGTATGAGGTTTTGCATACATTAATTAGAAAAATATAGATAAATGAGAAGCAAATGTTATTTTATTTATTTATTTATTTATTTATTCATACGCCAATCGGCTATATACATTGATTTTACAAAAATAATAGACTTAAATGAATGGATTAGAAAAATTGCACACATATAAAAAACAATACTAGCATAGTAACAACATGGTATAATCATATAGGGTTGAGGGTAATTGTAATACTGTGATAACAATCTTTTTGCCGCTGATGAGAATGAGACATATGATTCATCGAAGAAGTTGATATCAACACAGTGGCTATTCACCAGATTGGCAATCCTATTTCTTGGGCCATTGTACACGTAACTTTTTGTGGATTTAGTGGTTTCTAACAATCTACGCACTCTTAGATCCGGCCTAGCAGTGATAATGCCAAATTGTTCCAGGATCTCGGGCGAGTCTATCTGTCCGTTGACAGATTTGTAGAAGAAGGTCAGATCAGACAATTGTCTTCGAGTGATTAGTTTGCTGATTCTAAATCTGTTATATACGGTCTCAATATCTCCTGGTGATCGTGTACGATAGGCGATGTATTTACATAGTTTGCGTTGTATTCTTTCGAGCTGATTGATTAGTTTATTGGTATATGGCGATCAAATGACAGAACAGTATTCTAAAATCGGTCTCACAAGACTGTCGAATAGTCGTACCAGCGATTTAAATTAAATTTATTATAAAATCAATAATGAATTCAGAAATAATTATTTTTACATCCAGGAGGGGAGTGGCACCCTTGGGGGCCCTCGGCTATCTAGAACCAGTGAAGGGGCCCCTGACCACATGTTTTTGGTTATTAAATTTCGATATAAACTACTTAATACAAAAATGCCACATATTTTACCTAAATAAAAAATCAAACTTCACATCTTTAATTTAAATTATGATAAATCTTAATGAATCACATTCATACATTTTAACAAGACAGTAATAAAACCACATTAACTACCTATTTTTATTTTTAGCCTCTAGCTATACAGTAATAATTAAGCTATGTAAGAAAAATTAAACATTTATTATGAAAATTTGAGCGAAGATACGCAATAATATTTATTACTTTAAAATACGTGACTCAATCATTAACATTTAATTCTTTTTGATTATTTGATAGGTAATATTGTTAGCTTGTAAAAATAAATATTTTTCTACGTGTCTCTAGCACCTCAAGTCAAGTCACTTTTTTTTCCAAAAAAAGTGACAAAAATTAAATGAACAATCCCTGTGAGGGTCCCAATTGTGTCGATAATTGTATTGTATTAACATGCCCACAAATTATCGTTACCCCCATATGAGGCAGAACTGTTTCGATGCTTTTCTCGTAAACCAAATTCCTTCGATCAGTAAAAATTCAGGTTTAACATTAGTCACTATACTATTTGATTAAATCTAATTCGAAGATGAACGAATCCTGTTCATCATTTACAAACATATAAAATCAAAGGGTAAATTAATAGTAATAAATAACCTGATTAGATACTATGGCTAAGTTGCAAAACTGAATCGCATATACAATATCCACAAATGAAGACAGATTAATTATGCTACTTACCTTACAATCGCCATATGACAAGTTTTCGTCCTACTTGGTCGCTAAAATACGCACTGGCATGAGCCTTCTGCATGACGGTTTGGCCCTTAGTGGCACTACCAATCAGAACTCGGCATAATTCAACGAAATATCCCGATAGTATGTGGAATACAGGCTTTGACGTATTGAACCAGATGAATGATTACATTAGTCGCGGACAAATTTAAAGTACGTTAATGCTGAGAATAATGCTTTAATTTGGACTTTAATTTTAAAATATCAAGAAAAGTTTATTTAAATACCGGTATAACTTACTAATTTTATTATATTACGATATTTAATTGCAGAAAATAATTCTAATTCAATAAAAAACGTCATTCGGACGCGCCAGATTAAGTAGTTTTTACTGTTTTCTGCTCAAATAAATTGGATTTGTTTTAATTATTTACAATAATCTATATAAGGCCTCGATAGACATTTACTTTTTACCCGAAACTTCAATTGGATATTGTTTTGATGTGTTCTTCAGTGAAGGATATGTTTTAACTGTGTTTCAAAGGATCACCCAGATTTTCCCTTCGCTACAGCGCCACTGTGTGACCGCTTGTTCGCCGATGGCCGTTACTGGCCGACCGTGGCGCATAGCCGTGCATGGACCATTGTGTACTGAGGCCTTAATATCATTCGCCGTGCACTTGTCTATGGATAAATTTAATCATAGACGAAAGTGAACAGTTATATATCAAACATAGATAAGAGAGTTCAACGTAGGGATGGGTAAATGAAAAAAAAAATCGATGTATCTCGAATTGATATTTTATAAAAGTATCGAAAAATAATCGATAAAAATTGAGAAAAATATATCGATATTATTTTTTCAAAAATGTAAGGGGAATAAGTTTTTGGCGACCAAAAAAAAAAAACAGGTCGCAAAAAAAAATTAAAAAGGTCGCCAAAAATAAAATATAGATATATCGGGAAAAAAATTGACATATCGGAAAAAATATATCGATATATCGGGAAAAAACTATCAAAAAAAGGTCGCCTAGAAAAAAATGAAAAAGATACCCAAAAAAGGTCACAAAAGGGTGGTCAAAAAAAATGAAAAAGGTAACCAAAAAAAGGTCGCAAAGAAAAAAATATCGATTATCCCAGAAAAAATATCGATATATCAAGAAAAAATATATCGATATTTGATATATCGCGACAAAATATACCGACGATAAATACCGATATATTTCAAAAAAGAATATCGATATATTGATATTTTTTACCCATCCCTAATTCAACAGATTATCTATGTTCAACGATCAACAACACCAGCACGTTGCGAAGGCGTGAGCCAGGAGCTGTCAGTCTCAATCAAAATGGCCGATTGAAATGAACGATTGCAATATGATCGCGCTAATTTTCAAAATAATGGAAAATTTTTCTGAAATATGTCAATACATTGAATTAAGCTCTACTAAAGTTTCATCCGTCTGTTATAAAAAGTGTTACGGGTTTCGGAATACTATACAGAGTTCAAAATTCTGCGGGAACGTTACAGCTGGTCGTTTTCGCAAGAAGCACTTCGTCAGTAGATCAACATTGTTTCTAAACCAATCTCACACTCCGACGAAACTAAATAATTCTTTAAGAAGGTTTCGTGGTCCGTGAGCTCGAAAGGTCGTTTACTTCCAAACATGACAAAGTCTGGAGGAAGCACCACGCCAAACAACATTGACGAACTCGGCAAGAACATCAATTTCACACATCTCACAGCTTCAAGGACGACCACCGGAGCCATCTGACATTCAGCATGGACATCGACGAGGCCCCCATCTATTTTACACCCGATGCTTTCCAGCTGCGGAAGGAACTACGTCTTAAGAAAGCCAAGAAGCTCAGGAAAGCTATCAAAAAGTGGAACAGTCAGAAAAAAGCCTCGAGCCACATTAAGTTCGGACGTGGCGTGAACTGCGCGAATTTCTTATCCGCCTTCCCCTCAAAAGACAACAAAGTAACTGACGAAGATACTGTCACCATGCTTTCCAGTACAGAATCTGAGGAGGGTTCAGGATTCGAAGAGGTGAAGGGCAGCTGTCTGTGTTCGACCACGGAAAGCGAAAGTGACGAATCTTTTACGATTGTGTCCCGCGATTCAAAGAGAAAGCAAGGTCGGAAAGTGAAGCAGACCAAGGAAGTAAAAAAGAAACGAGCATGTTCGTCTCGCTTGTCCGCATTATCATCCGAGAGCGATTCCGATTCCTCCTTTGATATTTGTTTTGAAAGGGATGGAGATGATTCAGACGATTTTGACAGTGACGAGGCTTTATCCGATTCAGATTTCTTCACATCCAACAGCCTTAAAGAAACGGAAGCAACGTTTCCAGGATTTAAAACCTGCCACGATATAAAAAAGATCGATAGTTGGCCAACAGATTACGCCGATAAAGAGAGTGTGGATGTTTGCGATGGTATCAGTTTGAGTGTATCTCGGAAGTCTACTAAAAAGGTCAGGACTATTTTGAATTATATTCATAGCTTTACCTTGTCTGTTTTTTTTTTTCATTTTTATTTTTATGCAATTGTTTAATGTTAGAAATTTTAATGGGTTACAAGACGACCTTGAGGCATCAAAAAACACATTCATATTCAAAGATATTTTTTGACGTAACTGTTGTACATATATGCAAAATTATTTTTATTATTGTTTAGGCATACATTGGTTAATGTTTTAGATTAACAATTTTTAACAAAAAATTCAAAATGGCTGAGTTATATGCTGCCCGCAAACTTGTGGGAGAGCGCTGCTCGTGGAGATAATCATATTTCCGAGGTTTGAATGAAATGGATAAGTAATGTCTATAATGGAGCCTTTTGAAAAAAATCAGTTCTTTATTGTAGAAATGGGATAAGTTTTAAAATAATTTTCATTTATTTCCTAAAAAGAAGTTAAAAATTCACTATGTAAAAGGTAATGGCATATTTTATGGCTAAACCGTAGATAATGTTATTAGTAAGATGCGTGCAATTATAGACAAAATTGCCCCAATAGTTTTTGAGATATCTCCAGCAATCGGGAAGTTTCGAGAAAAACGCAACAGAATGATGTAATTTGTTTAAAAATTCACCTACCGTGCTACCTTTAAATTGCTACAACTCAATCAATTTTTGGAATTTATGAACGGGTGATGGCTCAAATTTTGCTCGGAACTTCAAACTATAAGATGAAGCAAAAATGATTTTGTGAAAATGTCAAAGTAGTGTGACCCCTTTAGTGAAAACTGTTTGTTTTAAAGCTAATATTAATCGACAACTGATAAGTGGTGTGTTGAATGGAATATAGAGGTGCCGATGGTTGCTTTGTATTGCCATGCCAACATTGATAATTTTTGTATTTTTTCAAGTAGAAAAACAAACATCTGTATCAATTTGAAAGAATGACCAATAATCATTATCTTGTCAACTTAAATTTTTCTAAATTGAATGACTTTGAACCCAGCTTATCTATGTTTAATAATGTATTGTTATGATAATGAATAATAGGTGCTTTACAAATCATTTTCAGTGTTTTGTTTGCCAAGATTGATTAGTGAAGCATATAGGTATTTCGTAGTTAGTAGCAAAAAATTTGAATATAAAATATTTACGGATTGGCAGTTACGGAGATGAGCGACATCGAAGTTTGCATTGCAAAGTGTAAAGAATATTTTCTATTCAAAATTGAACAAAGAAGACACCCCTGAAGTTTTTGCTACTAGATACGAGTGTGACACACACACACACACAAATGACACCTTGTATAGTATATTAGTAATGCCGAGGATAGCTATGGTAAAACTCCTTAAAGTATTTAACATTCTTAATTAATCCTGGCCATCACGGAAGTAATGAATTTATTATGATAAATAAAGAAAATGCATCATGTTGAACATTAGGTATTTAAAAAAGTAATTTATTGTATAAAAATTATTTTATTAATATTTTCTAAGTATATCATAATTCAAAAATAAAGATTATTAGATACATAGGCCCATTTATGTTCAAATAGGATTTTAATTGACATAGGTATGCAAATTAAATTTGCATTTAGAAAGTTAATTTGCATAAACACTTATTGAATGAAGGTAACACCACTAATTTGTTGTAAATACCAACATGTTTCGGGGCCAGTGGTCCTTTCATCAGGATAATTGAGTATACATTGTATCCTGATGAAGGGACCATCAGCGCTGGGACATGTTGGTATTTTCAACAAATTAGTGACGTTAACAAAGTATAACACACAAAGGTCTACAACACCAACATAGGTTATTTCTCTCCTCTACCTAGAATGCTAAACCAGTACAACAAGGTCACATTGTGTAACCCCAGCATCGACATATTTCACATGACACAACCTCAGTTTAAGGGAGAAATTATATCGCTCCTGACCGAAAATAGTTTGAGCGTGTAAGACGGATTCTTCGGAAATCAACCTAAACAAAAAAACTGACTTAGTTGACCTGGGAACCTACATGCCTATTATGTCGTGCGGAGAATGTGAACTTCGTTCATCTTGTAATCGCTTATCGTACACTTATATTGTACAATGTAGGGATGGGCGTTGAATGGACGGACTAGTTGAAATCAACCGTTGACGTTGCATCGACGCGTCGACGGTTTACGTTTATCGCATGGACTAGTTGAATTCGTAGACGGCGGACGCCGTGGACGGTGGACGATTCAAGATTCAACGTAATGCAAAGCAACGAGCGAGAGCAAGACAAAACGTCTCCGTTTATTTCTCTTTCATCTCTCGCTGTCGACTTGTATATTGTGTAGGAGGTATTGCTTGTAGACGCCATAGACGGCTCGACGGGTAATTTCATTTCAACTCTAAAATACAGGATCATAGAGTGCAGATCTGTGTACACGAACTGTGACAGAGATTTGAAATTTGAATGCATGCGTAGGGAAAGATAGGCTTAATAAGCTATTATCTATTATTTTTTACTTGATTTTTGCGATGTGCACGTGCGACGTTTCGGTGAATTCCCAATTTTACGCTGTATAAAATAAAACAATACTGTTTAATTATTTTATTTTTTATTGAACTATTATTAATTATCAGGCCGGCTAGATATTTTTCTAAAATCAATATTTTATTCGATCGATCTCGACTTTTTATATCTACCTGAAAAGGAATGGTAAAATTTAATTATTGTGGTATTTGGTTACTTTTCAACTTAAGCATATAAATGATAAACAAACTTGTAGGGAATAAAATTTTCTATACCTAACTATGGTCCTTATTCAGGAGTCCAACATTAATTATTGTATATGTAATATAATCTTGAATTTAAGTTTAATTAATTTTTATTATAAATTCCCTATTTTCAACTTTATAGATAAAAAAATAACTCTATTATAATTTTGTTTACAACACTTTTTATTGTTTTTTTTACATGTTTTACATGTTTTTTTACAATGTTCCTTTTCTCAAATTGAGCCTTAAACTAAAGTTGACAAATAATACAGATATATTTATTTATTAATAATGTCACCACAAAGTGAAAGTCTGACTTTGAAAGATGTATTCTTCAATAAATTTCTGAATAACATCTCAAATGTAAAGTATTTTTAAATTATGTATTTATTTATAAATTTATAGATAATAAATAAATGTAAAGATTTTTATCATTTTATTTAACTTGTATTGAAACGAATGAATTTTTCGTAATCGATTTGAGTTAGTGTAGTGATAGTCCAACGTTTTACAAAAAATAATACTCATAATCAAGGCAGGAATATAGTCCTGCTAGGTTATTAATGTTTTCCAAATAACCCTGTACACATGTAATAATGTGTACCTAATATATTTTTTTATACACACATTACTGCTTTGTACTTTATATTTTTAATTTTTATACTCATATTTTAATGCTTATACTCGATACTTTCACTGCTTATATATGTAGTTTATATTTATATTTTACTGCTTACACCTGATATTGTTGTGTATACCTACTTCTTTCTTTATTATATATAGAAAGAAGTATATAAAACAATATGTAAAAGCCTATAAACAAATAAATAATAAAATATTTCTTTTTACATATAAGCACAAGTAGCGGTTTTACTTTCCCCGAAACTATATTCCTTCGAACTTCTTTAAATTTTAAAAATTAACGTAATAAAAATAACCAACGGTTGAGCCGTCGAGCAGCGTCGCGTCAAACCGTAGACAGTTGACTATCGTCCCGATGTTTAGATAAACGTCCGCGACGTCCGCGTAACGAAGTTGACGCGTCAACTAGTTGACGAATTCAACTAGTTGATCGTCTCGTCGATGGATGGACGTGGACGGTCTCGTTTCGTCGACGGTAAATACGTCGACGACCCATCCCTAGTACAATGTATTAATGTTTTATTTTAATGTATTGTAAATTGTAATTGTAAGTGTACTAATCACCTTGTCCTAAATGACTATCCATTAGGGTCATTCTGACCTGTCAATAGTTTTTAAATTAAAAAATAAAATTAAAATAAAATATTCTTGTTAATTATATTGATAAATAATATTTGTGAAGACCGATTTTACTGTATCACAGCTTTGCGCTTTATATATTCTGAATCTTGAAAAAAATCAACCTGATTCTAAATTTATTGGTTATTATTTATTTATAAATTTATTAAGGGTTAAAGAAAACATTAATTACTCCTCCTTTTGTTTTGGGAGCATTGTCTCGCATCCTATGTCCTATGGGACAAAATGTGAATAATTTTGTTCATCTTTCGAACTGATTGGTTAATCCAAACAATTCAACATCCCATGTCTTCATTGTTCCGGCAGGATAATGATTTGTTGCGATTAATCTAATAACCTATCATCGGGGATGTAACACATGTTTTTTTTCGCCGATTAGTGTCAGCGTTAAAATTGGTTGATCTTGATTGGTATGTGCAAAATGCGACTGGTGTACAGCCTGTATCCCATTTGTATCCATTGTTTCTCATTTGTCATATTAATTGCAAAATCATTATATAATACGTTAATGGAAATATCTATTCTCGTTCAATTAGTGGAATGCTGATAAACTGGTTACACGTCTTTCGAGGCTAAATACTTGTTCACATATACTCACTTGAGCAAAGAGTCAATCTTTTATCTTCTAATTGCATATTTTTCAATCAGTTGAGAATGAGCATACACTTTACTGATTGTTTATTTTTTTGTATTTATGAACGTTTTAAAATTCCAGGTCTGGTTTGATTCTGGAGCTCCGAAGGTACACACAATTGTGGCGTGGGCGTACGCATACCGTCAAGCTCGCATCGGTCCTTGGGAAACGTGCGCCCGGGATGGAGAGCGCTTCCGCAAGAGAATCAAGGACACCTCCCGTTGTTTGGAATGGGTGCTTGGGAGCGAGCACCGATCTAAAATATTCTTCCAAAGATTTAAGCCACTGCTGACAGAACAAGTTCAAGACACATCACCTGCATCTGAGGACGACATTGAAATGTAAGAATACAGCTATGAATTTGGAAAAATACACCGACCACTAGTATTAAAAAAACCATTGATGATTAAGAAATTTAAAACAAACAACACAGAAGGATTGAGGAGTTAGTTGATGACAATTTTTTTCCTTTTTTTAGTTTTTAATTTAGACTGTATTGTGCAAAGGAGATTATTTTTATTGCCAATATTCAGTTTTGCAATCACAGTCATATCATACTTCTGCGATATATATTAACAGAGATATATGTCGATGAGATCTGTGGTTAACAGATAAGCAACCAAAGTCAAAAGTATATAACCTTGATTGCAAATCTGTGGATAACATATGTACTTCTGCTATACATTGATAGGTACATATGTCGATGAAATCTGAATTTATTTTAGATTTAACTGCACTGCTGTGATTATTCTAACTCTGACACTTAATAGGACCTGAAATTTGTATGTATGTCTTTACTGTTTAGCACAATTCTGCAAGTTTGATTTGATTTTGACACATATGAGTTTAGGCCGCTTTTGACGCAATTTTACTTGTTTGAATTGCTACTGTTTGACTGTCGAATTTTTGATACACTTCTGACAATTTCGTCGAGTTGCTGCCAATTTGTGACATCTTTTTTTGAGATTTATAGCAAACGACTTGGTAGAATTTGTTGCCATTAATACGCTTATTTCTTTGTCATCTTGGTGAGACGACAACACTTACGGGTAACTTGTAAATAATAAATATTTCTCATTTTAATATTTCAAGACTGATCTATATATTTTAGTTTTATGTGATTATTTTTTTGGGAGAACTGAATTATTACAAATATAGATTCTTGATATAGTACCAATCGCACAGCTCAAATTGTTCAAATTTGTAATTGTTTAAGATTTATATATTTAGAATTATTAAATTTCCCTTTTGGGTATTTGTGTAACATTTCACGAAATTTCACGTATTTGTCATCTGGTTCAATACATTTTGTCTGTAGAAATATTGCGAGGTAAACTTGAAAAGCTGCAGCAATTGATATCTGGTATTTCAATAGTGTTAATTTCAAAAAAGCTTTTTTAATTTTTACTTTTTAACAAGTCTGCTTTAATTGTTTAGCTTTTGAAATTAAAATCAATACACTATTTTCTTACTAACGCTTAAATGGAACATAAAATTATATAATACGTTCCTTTGAAGACTGAATTAAAAAAATCTGTTCACAACATTTAAAAAAATATATTAAAAAAATATATATTACTAAAACTTGATGACTCATATTCAGTATGTAGCATTCTGCAGAATGTTGAATTTGGAGTTCCTGTACATATGAAACATATCTGTTAATGTTGTCTTTCCGGCCTCTTCTACTACCTTTAAGAATTTTATGTAAAATTTCATTGGTATCCTTGTTTTTACCAGTCAGTATTTGTTAGTAATTAATTAGTGTAAGTTTTAAAATATGTATATTCGGAAAATGGCTAATTTTACTCTCTGAAGTTATTTACATCACTTTCTTTAATCTTTGCAATGGCGCTTTGATAAGTTCATCAATTTATATAGGTGTCTCAGTGGGAGCATGTAGATTTTGTATAGCTAGTCAGTAAAGGAGACAATTGTCAATTCTGTCACAAGTATGTTTTGTTTAGACCTGGCGATCATGTGTGGAGCACTACATCATTTAATTGAGCGCCTGTGCTAGCCGTACAAATGTGCACTCTTTTGACCACATTTTGATGTAATTTTTTTGCAATGCAGGTGGGTACTTGTCATTTTCAAAGCATTCCAACTTCCAATTACTACAGTTATGACCTCATGTCGTAATTAAACCCCGTTTGTGGTCCTCAGATTGGCTAACTTGAGTCACCTGGATCTTGTATGAGTGTAGGTGCAGATATTTTTTTGAAATTCTGCGAAGCTATGGCAGACGGCTCCAATTCTTGTGTTGTGCCCACTTACTGAAGATTCTTGGGTGATTCACCACCATAAAATTGGCAAACACTTTTTCTCATTGAGACATGTGTAATTAAAAAATGCTCCAGATGATATTATTAATTGCAGAAAAAGACTGTAATGCTGAAATATAAATATGTACTTCTATCTTTTTAATGTTGTCCATCTTTTATTCAACATTGGTGCAAAATGATTTTGAAAGACTTAAGCCTATTCCAGATTCTGTAGTTCGACTTTGTTCTTTTCTGTTATTTATCTTATGACTTAAATGATTTTTATGCAATACATTTAATTTGAAGTGTTTGAATCATTGTAAATAATTTTATTGATTACCCAATTTTACAATTCGGCGCTCTACGTTACTCGGTACCTCCAGGCATTTGCTTGGGCATGCAACATAACAATGCATTATGGTTTAATTTAGAATAAATCAATCCAACATTTCCCAATCCTATTAATTAGCCTCTGAAATGCAATCTGGTTACCTGCATCTCTGACTGCTTCATCCTATTTGAATTTTGTTTATTTATTTATTTTTACTGATGTTCCTGCTACCACCCTATAAAGTGTCCCAATGTTAATAATCAAAAATGTTGTCTCAACAGTCTACTTTATATATTCATCTCTTTCACTGTTCACTTTAAAAAAAGCTGACAAAATCTACTTTGTTAGCTTTTCCTCATACATTAAGCTTGGATTAGTTTCTAATTCATACTTAAAATAAATTATGATCAATGAAATAGGGCTGTATAAATCTCTGGATTGCAAGTTTTTTTGACTCTGGGCTATATTAAGCTTCATGCTTGGGAAAAGTTGGATAGAAGAAAACAAGAACGGAATGATGACTTTATAATTTATTATAGATACAAACATTAATTCTATGTCAACTTTCAGACTGTGTTTATTATTTTATTATTGATAAGCAATCCTACCTTACACATAAATACGTATTATATTAAGAAATACTTGAAAAATGTTCCTGTTCTGTTGAATGTTGTGAGTATATTTATGTTAGAAGGATTATATTTTATAGTTGGAATAGTTTTTTATGATTAAAATAACTGTCTATCACAATGACAAATCTTTAAACATGAAAATCTGCTTCACATCATTTTTGGTTTCTTTTGATCCATAATGATGATGTACGTATTTAAAAATCGTGACAAATAAAATTAAAATTATTATACAGATACCAATAGCGCAATTTGAAGTTTTGTTTTTTTAAAATTAATGTATGCCGTGAACAGAGTAACACTTTGTGAGGAATTTTTGTGTTTTAGTTTAATCTGCTTAGCCCGATATCCTTGATAACGAAAGTGGGATGCTGCCAAAGGATTTTTTAAAAATATGTTCTTAAATTTATTTTGTAAAATGTATGTTTATTTTTGGGTTGTGTATTTAATAATATTATACTCAGTTGTCTGTGGAGATGTTGAGTTTATTATATTAGTTTAGATTGATAATATATAGTATATAATCATAAAATATGTTCTAAAAATGTGTTCATTTATTTACAAAAATATGACAAAAATACGAATTGGAATATTTTTATGCACTATTTTGTATTGTTAGGTGATACAGTAGAACTTCGTTAATTCGAAATTCAAGGGACCCAAAAAAACATTTCGAATTAAGCGAAACCCATTTCATTAAAACTTCAAGCTTAAAAAAAAAATAGCAATGCGATTGCGAAGTTTGCTGAAAATCGTGAGATGTGAGAAAAACCCAACAATTTTGAGAAAATGTCAATTTTTGTATATTTCAAGAAATCATTTTGAAAACGCAATATTTATTATGCTAATACAAAGATCGCGACATTTCTAATACTAAAGTACCCGATATAGACATATTTGTTCTAACTTGTGAAAAAAACCAAAATATTTTTTTAAATTTGGTAATTTTTCAGAAAAATTTCGAATTATTAGAACTAAAATGTATTTATAACTAATATGTATTTATTTATGGCGCATGGGACTTAAAATTATTTCAAATTACCGGGGTTAATTTACTATGAAATTATCATTTTGGGACTTTTGGGTTTAAAAAATTTCGAATTAACGGGGTTTTACTGTACAAATGTAATTCACAAATGTAATTTTTATATTGAAGAGTATTTCACAAGTATACTGTTGGCCATATACCTATAGAATGTTCATATCGTGTTGTTCATCTTTAAACTTAGTTAGTATCTCTCGGTAATAATTTATGTTATTATCACAAATATATATTATGTAATATGTTCTTGGTATCCTCATGGTTTATATTTTTGTGAAACAATATTGGTGAAGGTATTTGCCCTCTGACTTTATATGATAAATGTGTAATTATTGATGTTTTTAATAGATATATGGCAGACAGTGTACATTCTTAATTATTATTAATAAAATGACAATTTATACATTGCTGTGTACAAAACCACTTGTTTCATCCGCACCTAGTGGTAATGTGCCGAATTCGTGTTCTAAGATGATTATTTTACGGTATCGTATAATACATATTTAAGAAAAATGAACGGTGTTTTATTTACTCATTTGTTTCTCTTGAAGGGGTGGTTGGGATGGTAAAACTGCAGTATGAATTTGTCTTAGACATATCGTCATGATCGTAGAACAATGACAGATGTGCAAAAAATTCCATATTGAATTTTTTGGATCGTTAAAAAGTGAAAAAAAGAAGCCATCTACTGGTATATAAAAAGTGTATTTTTTCTCATTAATTTAACCGTCGTTATACCGACTTCGTATAACGACGGTTCTGATTTGCGATCGTAGAACAATGCAGCATGTGTAAAAACGTCGTTGTACCGCGCTGACTGTATTTGAGGTTTGAAAGGTATCCGCTTTAAATAACTTACTCAAGTTTCAAATCTTTTTTAGTTATCGAGCTATGACACAAAGTGTCTTTATGTAAGTAAAAATTCAAACTGCTCTCCTGCAAACTTGAGAAAAATCATATGCGTCGTTATTCTACGATTATGACGATATGCAAGGAGGAGCATTCTTTTCCCGCTCCTAAATAACTAGTTTAATTCAGCATGTTACATATTTTATACTCTTTGTTTCCATCTATTTTCACAATATTCATGACACTGGAATAATTATAGTCATGACCATTGAGTAATTGTAATATTTTTAAAAATATATTTGCACACCTCAAATCTCTGCTTTATTGTATTCTAAGTTTATAATTCACCTCAAATCCACCAACAAATGATTTTGGCACTTTCATAAATTTTTCATCTGTTTAACATAATATCGAGGTTCCACAATTGCAGTATCAAACCAATAAAAGAATCATAGTTTGTCAAAACTGACATAGATGTCGTATATTTTTCTGAAGGTGATTAATGTAGGTACCGGTTTCATGACACTGATAGTTTGAAGTATAATAAGCGAATGAAGTTGTTAAGATCTAGCACAGATGTCGGTGACCTAGAAATTAATATATGGATATAGTTTTTGTACCTTAGTTTCGAAAAGTGAGGTGGTGCCTGCAATATTTTTCGTGTCATGCAAATTTCAGCTATTTTTGATTTGACGAACTGTACAAATACCATCATATAACAATATACAGAGAGTAACAGAGCTGGTCCACAATACTTTCCTGCCTTGATTATGAGTCGAAAATGTTCGAGCCGCCATGGCCTATAATATCAATGCAATATCAGAATTTATATATATTTTTTTAATATTTCAGACTTATTTTTGCAAAACGCTGGGCTTTTATTACATTAACTTATATCTTATATCTCTAATATGACTATTATTACAGTAACTTATTTCTAAAATGATAATTGAGGTCGAATTTCATTATTGTCGATTAAGTTGAAATCATGAAAAATAAAATAACGCAAGTGGTGCATACTTGCATAGACCATTTTAAAACAATAAAATCACTTTGTCATCTGATGTAGGTACCATATAGACCCCTTTTTACAGGGATTTTACAGTTATGAAGATCAGCAAGTTCAAAAGCTGCATTTTTTTTCGATGTTCCTAACTAATGTTCTGTAAAATGTTGGATTGTCATGAAAATATTATCGGTTTTATGTCGAATATTAAAAAGTTTTTGGCAATAAATCGAATAATTTTTTTGCTTTTGTGGATTTGCAAAAAGCGTACGACAAAATAATAATAAAAAGATAAGATGAATGTTATTGGGGCATTCACATCAAGGTTTGATATTACAAAAGTTGTCAAACAGGGATGCATAATGGCTTTTCAAGTTGTGTATGGATAATTTGTATGAGAGAACTGAAAGAATTAAAAGTACCTAGGGGCGAGAGTGGACAGATTGAGTACTTGTTGCCTGCTATGTGCGGTTGACCCATTTGGGCATAGACTAAAAAATTGTTTTGACTACTTTTCGACTGTCGTTAGGGTTATAAAGTTTTTTTTTACCATATACACAACAAAATTACAATACAGTGATATTGACAAAATTACAAATAAAGCACTTAAATATCTTGTATTTGTGTTAACAATTAAATCCTCATAGATCACCTTAGCCAGGAGCATCCTTGAATATAATTTCGCAATTTGGCCACCTTCCTATAACATCCATTCCTATAAAATTGAAAAAATACAATTTACAAATACCAAATAGGATATGTTACTTAAAAAAGTAACATATCCTATTTGGTAATATTGACTTTAATTATTAAATGCAATTATTTCATTTAACAGACCTATTACATAGGAGAAAAAAAAGATATTTTATTATTATTTAAAATAAATAACTAATCAATTGGTTTGTGAATTACCCTAGTTTGGTGAACATGATTAATTGACGTATACCCTGCCGTTATGGCATGAGATATCATGTTCCATTACATGTAGATGCTTCTTGATCTAATTTGATGAATAACAAGATTGATTAATAATGAGATTGTATAAGGGTGGAAACGAATTTAGTTTTGTAAAATGATATATATTTTTTTTAAATTTTCTTTTGTGGGCAGCCTATCAATCTTCTTATTATATTATAATTACTTCAGAAACGTCCCTGTATCTGGACAATTTCTATTGCCAGTTCAAAAAAAAACAATGTAGAATCTAACCTAACCTAATTTTTATTTTTATTTTCGTGTTGAGATAAAGATGGATAAAGATCTCTCATCCCAATATTGCTATTTCCAGAATAGCACAGAAGGAGTAGGTACCTACCGAAATAGCAATAGGTATTGTTTATTTTAGAATATGGCCGTTTTTGCTTTTCACACTACGGGGATTAACCCCCCCTGGGCCGCGTCGCATATATGCGACAGGCACAAAATAAATTATTTATCGACGGCCGCGTATCGAATTTGAAAAACGTAATTTTTTCCCAATAGAGAAATCTTGTTGTGACCTGTCGTTCCATTTTCAACTCAAAATGCTGAAAATGGAACGACAATGAATGTTATAAAATTTTAAAAATACATAATCAGTTACATTGAAAAATATATTTTATGATATTATAATAGAAATTCGGTCGGGCACCACTAAAGAAACAAACCAGTAATGGCGGCCGCTCCGTCTAGAGTCCTTTCAAACGGTAATATTGGCCCATTATTTGCTTTTTCAGCTTCGCAAAACTTTAAAACTGCATTGGCGATTGTTCTTGCACCATCTGAAAGGTGTTGCAAGACTGTTTCGGACATAATTCAGTGTATATTGGAAATCAAGATGTCACAGCTCGCGCGCAAATACGAGATTGAACTGAATGACAGGGCGAGGGGTTACCGCCGGGTGCGGGCGGGGCGGGTTTTAGTTCCAAAGTCGCCGCACGCCAATTTACGTTGGTCAAGCTCTAGCTCTGTTACATCCTGAATATAATAATTGGATAACTTGTATAGCGCCGTTTTCGCGAATACTCACATCAAGGGCGCTTTACACAGAAAAATTATTATCTTACAAGACAACTTACTGCTAGAGAAGAAAAAACTTATTTACTATTACTTATTCACTAGGTGGCATACAAGAAGTGGAATTAAAATTAAGTACTATAGGTAATAGTTTGGGAGTGCCTGAAAGAATTAGGTGTTTTCGCGGAGTGCACAATAGGAGTGGAAAACATTAGCCAGCGTTGTTGTGGTCAGATTCTATAGGTTTTTATAGGATTGTCTAAATAAATGCGTCTTAAGTTGTTTTTTGAACTGTGGTAAGCTGTCTGTTTGTCTCAGTTTATTAGGTAGTTTGTTCCATAACTTTGGTCCAGCCACCGCGAAAGCACGACCACCGAAATTAGTTTTGTGGACGCGATTTACTTCAGCTAACCTATTTGTATTAGATGTTGATGCTGAGCGAAGTGTTAGTTGTCTGTTATTTGTGGAGAATGGAATGTACTTTAATTAAAATCCTATTTTAGTGAAAAACCGTTGTGAAAGTTTTTTTACTACTCTTGAATTTGCGAGTGTTTATGGTCCCGTGTTCGCGTCTCACACGCGGTAGGTAGGTCATTATGCAAAAGTCGATTATTATCCACAGTCGTCCACAGTCGTCCGACACTGGGCCGTCGACACCATCCGCCTTTACTTCCCGCCTCATTCTCCCTGACTGGCCCTGACGAGGTGCAAAAAGATTCGCCATTACGAAAAACAAGATATAATCGAAGAAATACAAGTTTTAATTTTTTTCTGCGACTGCGTTATGAATTGTCTTCCGCTATCTTTTAACATTGTATTAAAAATGGAGAATTGTGTAGGTACCTACCCATGTAGGTACCTACGCGCGGTGGAAGTTATAAAATTTCTTTGGCGTGATTGTGATAATTGGTGTTTACTTGTTGGCCAAAAGTGTATATTAATACAATAATGCGCGATGCCTAGGGAGATGATAAATGTAATTGATAACACTTTAATTTAGTTAAACTATTTATATCTATTTGTTTTTGAAGTGGCATAAATTGGTTTGTGATTGCTAAAATAAGATATAAATGTCATCGAATCGACCTCTCACGCCATAATATAGTGCGACGAATCATAAAACGTGTGCATTTTCAAAAAAGTCCAAGTGCATGTTTTATGTTTTATCTGTTTTCGGGCTAAAACGGTTCCGTATTCAAAAGTTTAGAAACTGTACAAGTTTGACAGCAATTAATGAATGTGTTTTTTGTTTTGAAAACAAATATGACAATTACGTCGTCTTTGCAATAAATAATTTCTCGAATATCACTTTTAATCGTTTTTGGCATAGTAACAAACAAAAACTTTCTTAAAAAACATCGGCAATAGGTAACATGAAATATAGGCCTATAACCTAAAATTGTAATTTAATATACAGTTCTAATTTTCAATACAATAACCATAAATCGTCAGCTTTTGAATTGATCATCTTTGTGATTGGTACTCGATTTAAGATGGTCGACAATACATTATTTGTATTACCGGAAGACTTATTTCAAGTGAATAATTTTTTAACAGTTTAATGGATGCTTGCTCATTCGTGGTTTCGTTTTCCAGTAGTCTCGTAGCTGGAAAATCTTTAGAATAAAAAATTTACCCTGAATACGCCAATAGAAGTATAACTTCAAAAACAGACAGACGGATAACCGCCTGTTGTCACAAAATATAATCTATTTGGCTTAGAGTATATTATACAAACTAATTTGGGCATGTTTGAGAGGTGACTGTATGAATCAAGATAGACTGAAAATTTATGTAAACTGCTTTTCGACTGTCGTTAGGGTTATAATTTTTTTTTAACTATATACCTACACAGAAAATACAGTGATATTGACAAAATTACAAATAAAGCACTTAAATATCTTGTATTTGTGTTAAGATCATTAAAAGATTTCAATTCTGTCAAAACAATTAAAACCTCATCACCTTAGTCAGGAGCATTCTTGAATATAATTTCACAATTTGGTCACCTACAACACCCTTTCCTATAAAATTGAAATAATACGCCATAAGTTTCTTAGATTCGTAAACTATAAGTTACGTATCCTCTTTGATAATATTGACTTTAATTATGTAATGCAATTACTTTGTTTAACAGACCTATTACAGCGTAGAAAAATTTGTGATATTTTATTATCATTTAAAATAATTAATTAATTGGTTTGTGGTTTGCCCTAGTTTGGTGAACATGATAAATTGAAGCCGTTATGGCATGGATATCATGTTCCATTTCATGTAGATGCTTCTCGATCTAATTTTATGAATAACTCATGTAATCAGAGATTGCATAATGTTGGAAACGAATTTAGTTTTGTAAAATAATATATATTTAAAAAAAATATATTTTATGGGCAGCATATCAATCTTATTATATCATAATTACTTCAGAAACGTCGCTGTATCTGGACAATTTCTATTGCCAGTTCAAAAAAACATTGTAGAATCTAAACTAACCTAATTTTTATTTTTATTTCGCGTCTTAGTCGGCGTGGCTTTGTCGGGTCACGTCGTCAGCACTACATTTCCCAGAGCTTTCCTCTATAATCAAAGTAATAGGGTTAAACATCTTGAAATGTTTTGAAAAGTCGCCATTTTGAAACGCCATTTTGAAACAGGCAGTCTACGTAGCCGAGATCGATTTTTTTCGTAAGATTGATTAATATCGATCATTGATTGAAATTGATCATTGATTAATCTAATACGAAATACGTTAGTTATCGTGTTAACAAAATCCGTCATATCCCACACGTAGGTACTACATAGATATAGATAGACTTTTTAACGGAGGGAAGTTTCGCGGTTTGAACGAAGAAAGTTCATTGAAATTTTGCGGAAGTTAGGTACGTCACGATACCTTCGGGCTGCCCAAAACGTTAATTATTATTACTGCAATATGTACGAATTTTTTAAAATATATTTTTTTAATATTTATATTTCATTTATATTTATAAATGTCTAAAACCAGTGTTCTTGACACCTAAAATACGGCATTTACAGATTTATACATATTTTTTTTCATTAAATCCACTAGGGGTTAACATGCGAGTTAACATATTTTCTCTCACAGATGCGCGCGTGCATGGACACGCACACATAAACACACACGCGCACACCAACTTTCTACTTGAATTACTACCTAATTACCGATGCGTACTTATACTTGCTCCTGATTTCTAATAACTGGCTGAAGACTGTTACGGGCATTCGCTCAGCCCACTTCCGTGGGGGCGAGCAGGGGAGTGAGCGTGAATGTGGGCAACACGAGTAATGTAAACACGTCACTCGCGCTGACCATGCTCCTGCCATTGCCGCTGCCGGCGCTCCCTTCGTTGGCGATTTTTTGTGCGGAGGTCAAAGATGCAGATGCGTATGCAGATGGATTTTCGGATTTTTAGAACTTTACGCGAGTGAGATAGATATATGGGTTTCAAGAGACAAAAATTCCAAGTCTACACTAATTTTAGTAAATTTTACAAGTCGGCAATGCAAAAAATCACTGCTTTCGACACTGTCGCACAAATATTTTGGGGGGTAAATACAACATTGCGAGGAGCAGAGATAATGGCAATAGTCTGTATATTATATCGCTGTAATGTGATATGATGAACATAATTATATTGTGATGTTCTCGCCACTCGATGTTCCGCTTCAAGATAATTTATTGACTTGCACAAATGAAGTTCACGCGACATAATTATTACTGTATTCAAACAGCTAAGAAGTTGTTACCAGTGATGTACAAGATACCCTATACAAAGTATCTGGAATACAAAATGCAAGATACTTTAAAATTAAGTATTTCAGATACCAGATACAAATAACTTTCTGGAATCGTATTTGAAATACAAAATACGTATCTTCTAAATACTTTTTAAAGATAAAATTCTTTTGCAAGAATACACATTTTATTGAATGTGAGTTAATTTTTTTACGTGAATTATTATGAATAAATCGCGTTGATCGCGCAAATGTAACAAGATAAAATATTATATTTTTAAGGTTTTAATTGAGACTTAAGTAGAATCAGTTCTTCAAACATTTTGTCGCTCATTTTTCTTCGATGAGGTCTCATTATAGTACTTCATTGGAAAAAAAGTATCTTAGCAATCTTAGTATTTACAAAATACTAAGATACCAAAAGAATGTATCTAAATACAAGATACAAGATGAATATTCAAAAAATTATTTCAGATACAATATAAAAATACGTATTTTGCATCTTGTATCTGTGCTTCAAATACTTGTATCTTAGGTAAGTCACATCTCTGGTTGTTACTGACGTGATAGTTAAATAATAAGAGTCACTTAATTTATAACAATTCTCTCTCTATCATATTGTTTGTCTCTCTCATTTATTCCGATAGAGGTCCATCCAGATACATTACATATAATATGATTATCAATGATTGTCAGATAACCTGTAAACGAAAAATAAAAAAAATATTCGGAGAATAATCTTGATAGGTAATCCTAATATTAATATGACATTAAAATACAATGTAAAAACATTTAACGACAGTTAGGGGATGACACATTACTGAATAACTTTTTTGTGGCTGAGAAATTAAAGTTTGATTATAAATTATATTTTTGTTTATGAAATAAATGTATTTTTTAATTTGCTTTAGTATCGCAGGAAGTGTCAAGCATCTCCTAGGTAGGTACTTGTCCAATGTTACTTAGCGTAGAGATGGAGTGGTATTTAATATAAAATGTGTTTCCAAGGCCTCTTCAATATTACCACATTAATTTTCATTGAAAATATGTGGAGTCTGTAATGACTGCCAGCGCCGACCGGAGTCTGACTTAACAGAGGAAGATCGTGCCATGTGGCTCATTGCGAAATATAGTTCGGAAATTTGAAATACATGTAGGTAGGTACCTAAGCATTTTATTATTATTTATTTATTTATTTTTCATTTCAAATTCAAAATATTTTTTCACAGAACTTTGCACATAAACAATTCGTCCTATTATTATTGTTTACTATTTACAATGGTTAATATTTTTCATAATTAAATTATTTGGAAAATTTAAAAATGATGGAGTTAGATATTGTTCCGCAAAGGTCTTCCCCATCGCACGCATTAGAAAAAGACGTTTATTTTTTATTAATTATTTATTACGCGATTTACTTCAACTAACCTACTTGTATTAGATGTTGATACTGAGTGAAGTGTTATTTGCGGAAAATGGAATGCAGAAGTCGGTAATTTATTGAGGGTCCATGTTGTGAATAGCTTTGAATATTGTGAGGCATAACTTATATTCAATCCTCCCTGAACATTTAAACCAGTGAAGGTTTTGAAGATGGTGTGATATATGCTCAAAGTATGAAACGCCGGTAATGGTTCTTACGATGGCATTAAATATAGATTGTAATTTATTTATTACTCGTTTCGGAAGATTTCTTATAAATTATATTAATATTGTCGACACAAATTCATTTTGAATTGTTTTTTTGAAGAATTTTGTTCTAATTTGTTCATTCTTTATATACATTTCATATTTTAATTTTAAGGATTAGACCAGCGACTAGTTAATCATGCGGCTAGTGTCACCTGTCTTCCATTAGTATCGTAACGCCAGTCCGAAGCGGCCTTCATTCCTCCGCCATTTAACCTTTAGCAAGTAGCGGCCGCCGGCCATTATTATTAAGTAAATCAATTCGTCTCGATTGGCCAATACTCGACTTTCAATTGCAATTTGAATCTGGTAACTATCATCATTGACTGTCATCCATTTTGTTAGAGCATTATTGAACGAGTGGGTGGTTTTATTGTAAAATTCCGCTGCATAAATTTGCACTGAGTGATACAAGAACAACATAATTTGATTCGTTTTGGCGCCCGACGTGTGGACATTTTTTAATCTCCATGAGAGATGTTTTGCAATTTGAATGTGACTTACGGTAAGAGTTGCATAATATGAATAAATGGTATTATACTTCCATATTTATTATTTAAACATTTTCATTTTGATCGTGTTTTAACATAATATACAGGGTGTCCCGTATCTCGACGTCAAGCCAAAATCGGGTGATAGGCCAAGTCATAATACTTATCAGAAAATTATTATTACAGATACCGGTTAAAATGTCTCTAGACATTTTAATCGGTATCTGTAATAATATAATTGCTCCAAAAATGCTGCATGTTTTGCGTACATTGTCATTGCCAGTTTCAAACAAAGACAACATCGTTTGAAAAAATGTTAAAGAAGCGAGATGTACCGATTATTTCAAAATACATTGAGATATCATTTAGTGTGTAGAAAGTAGAAATATTATAAACATTATTTATTATTCGAGGGTAACCAGATAGCTGCACGCAAAAAACTGCGTACACGGTAACTGCACACATGGTAACTATTAAACCGCTTGGAAAATATTTTGATTTCAAAATGAGAGCAGATAGGTACATAAAAATGTTTTCATGACAAATTATACCGGGGGACACACTCTATAAAGGTTTTTTGTTATAATTCAGGATTTCATTCATTCACAACTGCACATAAGACACGTGCACACATGGCAACTTCACATACTGACAACTGCACACATTGACTGGTGCACACAAAGTGATGAGATGTATTAAAGCAGTCTAAGAAGAAATAATGAAAACACATTTCAAATAACTTGAGACAAGAAAATGAAATAAAATAATATGAATATCATTTAAAATTCATTTTTTATACTTTTTAAAAATTTGTATTCACATTTTCATATTAATTTTATTAAGCGAATGGATCTTTAATATTATTCGATGTCTCTTTCACAAAGCACAAAGTTTAACAGATTTAAATTTTTTTAATTAATGTAGAATCAGAGAGACTTTTCTCTTTAACGGGAGCAAACTGCATTCAAATTAGATCCAGCCCAAACTGTGATCCATCAAGATAAGAATAGCTTGTTGGTGTGGTGGTTATGACTCTCGCATGGTGATCCAGTAGTCAGTGGTTCGAGCCCTATTCCAGGACACCAGCAAGTGCTATTTTCACAGCAAAGGCTTTCAGCTTATTTTGAAAATACTAAGAATATTGATGCGACACGTTTTCCGTGTTTACAAGGATAAAAATAGAATAAAATTAATGTTATATTTATAAGAGATCATTTTTATTTCTCTCCTAAAAGAAAATTATTAATATTTGTAATATTTATTTTCATTATTAGGTATAATATTTTAATATGGTGTTTTATATCTTAATGCCACAATACTCACCACAAATTACCGGCAAACCGGTGTTAACAGGTTATTTTGCTGATTAACCGGTAATGCCATTTATCGATAATTTGCCATAACACGCCCCCATCCATGATAACACAACATCAACATTCAAAATCGAATGTACGTCAATACAGATCAACAACGAACATTCACCAAAAATTTCGCAATTAAAAAGTTGCTACTGTAAATATATTTTAAGGCTTTAAGTCGATGAAATTAGTTTTTAAGTTAATCTAAAATTAGTTTTAGGTTTAAGGCGGCACATTCACTGCAAATGCATATTTCGGCGTTTTTTTTTACGAAAATATGGGTTTTTATTATTCATTTATATCAGAATGTATACTCTAGACTGCAATTTTACAAAAACTTAGATAAAACCTTTGTTATAATATAAAATTAATAAACTGAACATTATTTATAATAATGAATAAAATATAAGTATTAATCGACAGGCCACGGCTAATAATAATAAAAAATCGTTTTTAGTGTCCTAGGCGCCGCTAGTTTTTAATGAATATTTGTATGCACACATAACATATTTTTTAATAAGTATAAAGTATACTTCATTATCTAAAATCCGTACTAAGGAAATTAAGAAATATTCAATATTAATAAAGTTATAATGTTTAGAATTTTTTTACGTTTTTTGTTGATTTTAAAACGCTTTTTATTTATATAAAGAGATGATTTTAAACAGTATATTCTATTTATTCCCGCATTTTGAGGCTTTACTCACTTTATAAAAGTTAGTTTTTTATAAAAACACCCTAAATATTATTTAAAAATAAAAATTCCAAAGTATGAAATGCGCCGTTACCGACGGCATTCTGTTTTGTAATTACGTCATATTCTGCAAATATTATATCCAGTGTTTTTCACTGGTTTTTGATAGTTATTAAACTAATCTTCACATAGTCATATTAATCGATTGCGAGATGATAACTGCAATTGCGTAACGTTAGCCTTCAAAGATTCACCTGCTATGAGACATCTGCTTTGATATGATAGAATACTAGAAGAGTCATAGCTGTCTTCATAAAACATTCGACCGTATTCTGAAATAAACAATATCGCTGTTTGTATGTTCACAGTTATTGTATAACATTGTAATGCCGTAAATTGTGAAGTTTTATGTTTGACAGGTTTGAAATGAATAATGTAATCGATTAGAAAGCTCATTATTCATAATTGTGAATAACTTAACATTTGTTTACATTTTAGAGCTTTCTTATTGATTTTATTAATTAATTTCAAACCTGTCAAACTTAAAACATCAAAATTGGTGGTATTAAAATGCTATACAATAACTGTGAAGATAAAGAAAAAATAATATTGCTTTTTTCAAAATATAGCCGATTGTATTGCTTGCTTAACAGCATATACAGGGTTATTTGGAAAACATTAATAACCTCGCAGCACTATATTCCTGCCTTGAGTATGAGTCGAAAATGTTCAAGCTATTATGACCTAATATCGATAGCCATGGAGATATGCGACATCAAAGTTTGCATTTCTTTTAAATATTTCTGACTTATTTTTTGTAAAACGTTGGACTATCATTACAGTAACTTATATCTAATATGAAAAATCCATATTGATATTAGGTCATGATAGCTTGAACATTTTCGACTCATAATCAAGGCAGAAATATAGTCCTGCGAGGTTGTTAATGTTTTACAAATAATCCTGTATAATAATAATCCGTAGATAGATAGAGGCTAACGAAAATAATATTTTTGTTAGTCAACCATAATATCCACGTCCGAGGTCTTGTACTAATGGAAGGGCCCAAAATAAAATAAGAACACGAATTTACATTTTTTTAAAACGTTTTAATATTGGAAAACTTGACTTCAGTTTACTACACTGTAGCGAAAGCAAATTCCCGATAAACTCAGCTGGGGAAAGGCGTATAAATCAAATCTACTTTCGATTGAAATTGTACAACATCTAATAATCAAAATCATAATAAAAAAAACAAATGGATTATCCAACAGATATTCCTAGATCTTGGGATACGGACACCAAATGATGTTTCTCCAGTATATTCTCAGATACTTTGTGTCGACCGACCTTAAACTAAACCCAGTGCTAACTGCACGCTAGTTAGTAGAAGAGAGAGCAAGAGCTCTCCCCTTTTATAGCTGCGCCCCTTTGTACTCTTGTATTTAAATTTATTAATTAATTCCGGAGAAATATAAATTGAAAAACACAAGCGTAGTTTTATAACTGAAAATTACACACGACAAGAACACATACCAATTCTTATCACAGAATTGTAACATCTCATTTTCGAAACATCACTATATCTAGGGAAAAAACTATTTAAATCGTCTACCGGATAGCATCAGAAAAATTGTAGATTAAAAATGCCTACTAAAAACGATGAAATACTTTCTTTAATCAAAAATTATCTCATAGTTAAAATCGATCTCCATAAAACTTAATTATACATATGTATATAAAATTATGTATTAATTCTGCATGATGTTCCTCCTCTTTGCTTGTCTATGGGTTATGCTTGTTTTAGGTTAAGATCACATTTAGATAATGAACGCTACATGCACTACATATATGTTCAAAGAAGCGCATAAAACATACCTACATAGTTAACATAAATATTTATTATTATTTACGTGTAGTATTGAACTGGAAGACGGAAACGGAAAAATGCTTACAATGAATGTAGCCGAAGCAAAAGTGATGTGCCAATATAGGCGTAGAATACGGCGTCCACACAAAAGATTTTCCACACATTTGCGGCGCTTTTGTGGAAAATCTTTGGTCGATAGTGTGGGGAATGAACGAATTAGAAATTAACGTAATGCTGGCTGCGGCGTGGTAGTCAGAATAAATAAAGGATCGCTGAGATGGTTTGGTCATGTGGAACGTACGAGCGAGGAAAGGATGGTTAAAAATATATCAGGCGAGTGTTGAAGGCAGCAGGAATAGAGGGCGTGCGCGAAACACCTGGCTCGATCAGATACTACAAATATTGGAGGATGGCCCTGTTAAAAATCTCAACGACCGTAGAGCATGCATGGGGAGATGTATGAATGTAGCCGAAGCAAAAGTGGTGTGCCAATATAGGCGTAGAATATGGAGATCTATCGTTCTGCCCCTGCGGGGAAACGGCGTGATGGTAGTATAGTGAAGAGGACCCACCGCTTTCCCAGGGCCATTTTATGAGCAATAGCTCCCACATCGGTCCTTCGCTTTCGCCACACAATTTGGAAATATTTTAACGCTAAAGCGACAACTTAACCTCTTCACTGTATTTATCTGCATGATGATGCGGGATGGTTTTATAGTAAAAATTATTTTTATATTTTGAGTAATAATGTTTTGAAAGTTTTTAATGCCCCGGTTAAACCACAACTTACTTGATACCACCCTGGATAACTGAGAATCTACTCTGGGTACGTATATTTACTCTGTAATAGGTTAACGAAAAAACGCCACCACTAGCATACGGCGATTTTTTGCCACTTTGGTAAGATTTCAATGCATGTAAGTCGCAAACCCGGTATTTATTTGCAATAAGGCGAGAATGCAGATTTCGTTCACAACACCCGCCTCTTTAAAAATCCTCGGATGTGTACATGGGGAGATACGATTATCAACAGTTTACTGCTCACAACATGTTTATTGACCTTCAAAATTAATTCTATTATTTTACGTGATCGAACTCACATCACCATAGCTTTTATTAATAAAAATGCACAATCAGAAATAAGGAAATTTAATCAATTCAATCAATATTGTTACCATAAAGTACTTTATTTGTTTGTTTACTAAAAGCAATAGACAGAGAAACATGGATGAGACTTCTGGATTCAGCCAAGGCCCACCCAGGGGTATCGAGTTTGTGGTGATGATGGTGATCATGCTTATCAGTGCTTACGTGTGCATACGTGTAGCATTTCATACCAAAATTCATAAACCACCAATCTAGGCCACACACACATACGTAGCAAGAATGCCGCATAAGCAGATCGAGGCACAAGCAGGGTACACGAGCCGTCTACAGGTCATTGCACCGTCAGCAATTCCGACGATTCATCCACACACACAGCTACACTTCAAGAAATTTCTTTGTTCGCAAATCATATAAAATACAACAAACGCCCTGTACGGGCATGTCAGTCTTTCATCGACCCCCGGCGAAAGCCGGAGGCTCTCGCCCTTCGAGGACCTATCATTGCCTTTGTAATCGTGCTTATGTATAACTTGTAACTGTTTTATCAAGATAATAAAATCATCAAGTATTCTACGACTTTGGAGAATCCCGTCACATGACGGGTGTTGACTCTTAAAAGCAGTTTCTTCAAATCCGTCACGCACATCATCATCAACCAAAAAACCCCCAAATACGTATGCATCTGTGAGATGCGGGAACAGACATTCATCACCGGTTTTCGGTAAACCGATTTACCGGTAAATATGACTTAATACCGATACTGAGTAACCGGTAAATAAATTTCTACCGGTAAATTATTTTCACCTTTTAATGCATATAGTAATATTCTTAAGCTAGGATATTATGTGACGATATTTGCAGAAAGCAGGATCATTGGGTGGATTTTTTCCGGCGTATTTAACCATCGCAAAAATCAATAGTCAAGCTTGCGGTTCTTTTTTGATTACTATTCATTCCTTTATAATAATTTATAATAACAAATTCAATGAAATAATCGACAATGATCAGTGTAGATTTAAACAACTCAATAGGTACTTATCATTATTAATCAATATACATATATATATATAATATATATATATATTATATAAGAAACCCGTGTGTCCCTATCCGTCAAGTTTTCTACACAACCAGACACTACCACCCCCTGGTGGTTATGGTGGTAGATAGCCCTTGGTGTCACATCAAAAATGTGCCAGTTTGGTGGGGGTGGCTAAGCGTGGGTGGGAGTGGGTGATGAAAATGTGCTTTCTAGCACATTGTTTTGTTATGGGAAGGCCGCAAATGCTTCAGATTGTTTCAAAATAGGCGCGCCGACTGTGTCGGTAAGTCTAGAAAGTTCCAGAAAAACCTGCTCTAGAAAGTTCTGGAAGAAGAAGGTTCTAGAAAATTCCCGAAAGTTCTACAAGGTTCTAAACTTAGTGGCGGAATGTGTCGGTGTGTCTAGAAGGTACATTCGAATTTCTTGAAAGTTCTGGAAGGCGAATGTTCTAGAAGGTTCACGAAAGTTCTATGACGATCCAAACAGTGTTCTAAAAATCTACGCGTGCGAAGCCGCGCGGGCACAGCTAGTATATAATATAAAAGCTATTCTTCTGATAAAGTCCTTTGAAATGTCCAGTTGTACTATAAATCGTCTCTTTTAATCTCAAACGTCACTGCAATTTCATTAATTATTATTAAAATAGTTAGTAGTTAAATAAATAGGGATAGCTTGTTGGTCCTGTGGTTAGGACACTCGCCTCGTGATATAAAGGTTGCGGGTTCGAATCTCATTCCAGAATAGAAAGTTAGTCCTATTTTCATAGCACAAGCGTTTAGCTTAGTTTGAGAATAGTAAGAATATTGATGTGACATTCCGTGTTCGCATCTGTATTTAAAAAAAAAAATGTGAGGTAATTGATTTTAAAATATTATCAATATTTTGTTAATATTATTATTGTAATGTGTATTATTTTAAAATGAGTTTTCTTTTAGAAAATATACTTGTTTTACTTTGTATGTAGGTTATATCGTAGATTAGTAATCTTTATGTAAAATAAATATGAATGTGTAACAGTTTATTGTTTTCCATCATAATATAATGACAAAATATATAATTTTGACACCTTAATAATGACTGAAAAACCGATATTAAATTCAGAGTTTTACCGGTTATGCCATTTTTCGGTAAATGTGCATACCCTAATAGGGACTCGCAAAAAAGATTGAGCGTACATTGGGCGAAAGTTTTGAGACATATCTTTGAGTAATTTAGAAAATAGATTTAGGTATATGCGCTACAACAATGAGCTCTATACTTTGTTTAATGAGATAAGCGTCTTTCTTTGTCCACTTTTATGCTCTGGGCAGAGAAGTCGCGGTGGCTATAATGATGATGACACAAAAGCCATCTGAAGCATGACGGCTTCCCGAAGTGATCCATTGGTTGCAGACTTCATCAGATCCCTCCGTCTGGTTGGCAATCTTGGCATGACGGGTTCCCTCGATTCTGCCTTCTACTATCATCCCCTCCATTACACCCGTACGTCTTGTGACACGTTCGGTATTTCAGTATACGCATTTGTATCGAAGAAGATAGAAGATCATAGAAGAAACTTCTACAAAGAGGTCTCGAATAACCCAATAGGTTCTGGAACCATTGCGACGCAACATTTACGTATAAAAAGGATCAATCGACAAATGCGCGACAGTTATTGTTTTGACATTCGACAAGTGCGACGAAGAAAACGTAGCATGCGGCGGTGTGGCCAGCGCATGTATTCCAGCGATAGTAAATCGAGGAAGTACCTACCGGCGGGCGAGAAGTTTACTATTGCGGACCTGAGCGATTTGAAAAACTTGCATCAATATACGAGAGACAAGTAATGTAAGAGTGATAATTAGTGCGAATTACTAATTAGATAATTAGTGTGTGAAATATTTTAGAAACATTTGGAGTGAACTTAAGAACAGTGCTCCGATTAAATTCGCGTGACAGTGACTTTGCATATTAAATATTTGACAAAAGATAGTATTGCGAACTGAATCAGTAGGAAGCGGAGGGTATAAAACAGGAATGTTTCAATGTCTCGATTTTTCTGCATTTTAATAGTAAGTGTCAAAAAAATAAAAAATTCGTAATGGTAAAAAGCTAGAATACACAATATAATATCGTCACCAGCTATTGGCGTACGTGGCAAGAACAAATTCGCGAACTTTCCGGTATATTCACTATAAAGTGGATGTGGATACGGTGACATAACCCCACGAGAACAAAACATAAATATTTTCCTCTTTGAAACCAGTTTTTGCGGGTCGGGTTAATTTATTTATTAATAACCCAAATGATGAATCAATTGATGCGATGGTGATGTTAAAGAAATCTTTATTGATAGACGGCATTTATCAAAATCACGTGACGAAAGTAATTTTGTACAAGTCATTCCCGCGTCTTGGATAACAGCGGGGCATTTTGAAATATTAAACATGCTAGACTTTATTCAAGATATGTTATAAATGTCTCAAAGAGGTGAAGCTGTTTATATGGAACAGTAGGCATGGAAGACTTTGGGTGTTTATAGGGCTTACGACCTATCATATGGCTGGCTTAGGTGATCACATTAGACCTAAACGTATCTTGATAAATGACTATCCAAAGAATGCCAGACGCGCGTTCCTAGAAGATTAATAACTGGAAAGGGTGAGATGGGAGAATGAATTGGAAAAGTTATTTTTGTAGTTGTATATTTTTTTATTTAATTTTTTATTTATCTTACTTATTTAGTTCCACCTATAATGTTGTGCGGGCTAATACATGATTTCACTTAAAGATATTGCATTCAATCTAGTCATTTAAAAGTTTTTACAAAAAAAAATGTTTTACTCCTGTTTAAACCTCCTTATATTCACCGTGTTTTGAATTTCCTTTGGCAGACTATCGAAGATTTTTAGACCTTTTTGCATTACAGTAATTTCAGGAGTATTAATAATTAATATGCCTTTCTTCCTCATATTAATAATTCGGAAGAATCTCACATACACATATAAAAGATATTAATTTAAACTTCAATCAAAATATAGATACCTCATTATCAATAGTGACATTTGTATTGGATTATGGGAATGACAAAGCTTTGGACTGAAGGTGGCGGTAGTAAAAATACAACTCACATACGAAACAAGTTGTGTGAGTTAAACATATAATATTCAACTTCCAAAAATTTGATAGATGTGGCAGTCTATCATGGGTGGAAATGATGAACGTTACATTGTGTAACATCACTTATACCAGCTGTACGATAGGTCGTAAACCCTATGAACACACAAACAAGACTTCCATACCTACTTAAACATAAAAAAATATAGCTTCGTCTCTATGAGGAATCTATAGTATGTCTTGAAAAAGTTTACTTAATATTAAGTTTTTCCAGCGACATATCCTAAGTAACGTCATTCAATTACCGAAGCTTGGAACTTCCGACATTCCTTCAGTTAACGGGTTTTGCTTCAAACGCCTTCTTCGCTAGTATTGAAGGTGACCAGCCCAATTTAGCTGTGCTATTTTGATAACTTGGACAATACAGGTTCACCAAATATTGCGTTTGTGTTCATGGGATTAAGCAAATTAAGTTTGTTTGTTCGTGTGGTAAATGTCATTTGGCTCGTTTTAAATTGGGTATTTTTGTGTATTAGCGTATATTTGTCTAATATCGAAATCATCTAAATATTTCTTATGTTCTTATTATTATTGGATTTTTTAGAATTTTTTTTTATAACAGTTTTCTGAGTTGCAATAACTGGATTGTGTGCGCGCGGTACGCTCCTCCCCATGCGATAATGCCATGTTCTATGATCCACTGATCCATTCGTATAATTTACCATAGATTCGGAGCCGGAGAGAAAAATAGCTATGATTATGTTTGAATGATGAGATAATAAGAAAACAAAGCTGTCTGGAAGAAACTTCTGCCCATTCTGGTATCATGCAAAACTGGAGTCGCTGTGTGGGGTACGATTTGAACTTGGTAGCTACCAGAAGAGACCGTCTGCAACAGATACTTTCACAAATAGAGTATTGTGAATGGTATCTTGAAGACAGAAGGAGGCCAGCATCAAGAATAGAAGGTCTTCATTATGCAGTAATTTAGAGCAGACGTAGTATATCCAAATTATCTCATTTGGCAGGTAAAACAACAATTAATGAATGTATCTAAAAACACGCCTGAAAATCAGTATTTTTAATTTTTTAATCTCCTATTATACACCAGGATATATATATATATATATTAATTATATTTTTTATTAAATTATTACAGCTGCCAGTGATGACGTATGGAGTGGAGACTATGGCCCTTACAAAGAAAAGTGTAGAAAAGCTCAAATGCTCAGATCCATGCTTGAAGTAAGCCTAAGAGATATAATTAGAAATAACGAAATTAGGCGCAGAACTAGAGTAGTGGATATCATGGATCGTGTAGCGAAGCTAAAATGGCAATGGGCAGGACAAGTTGCAAGGCAGGATGCTCCAAATGGCCTCCCAGAGTTCTGAAATGGAGACCTTGGCAGAATAAAAGAGGCATCGGAAGACCTCAAAAGAGATGGGCCGACGATATAGCCACTGTGGGGGGAAAGAAATGGCTACAATTAGCAAACAATAAGGTAGGATGGAAGGGTATGGAAGAGGCCTTTATCCAGCAGTGGAGAAATGAAGGCTGATGAAGAAGAAGAAGAAGAAGAAGATATTTTTTATACATAGGTATGTTCCAATAACATATTACTGGATTTTGTCCCCAGAGGGATCATCAATTAATTAAGATAAATTGTAGATGTCTCATGTCTCTCATATTCATAGTTTCGTCTATGTTAGACTTCTATAATTTATCTTGATCATCCCTCTGGGGACAAAATCAAGTAACTGTGTAATTGGAGCATACCTACATATAAAAAAATATTTTTAAATACATATTGTGTTTAAATATATTTTGTTTAAATTTTTTATTCTTTCTTTCTATATAATTAATATGCCTTAGTATATCATAAATATTTATCATTACTGACATATTTCTGTTTGTTTAAATTTTTTTATTCTTTCTTTCTATATAATTAATATGCCTTAGTATATCATAAATGTTTATCATTACTGACATATTTCTGTTTGCTTAAATGTTTTTATTCTTTCTTTCTATATAATTAATATGCCTTAGTATATCATAAATATTTATCATTACTGACATAATTCTAAATGTGGAGACCTGTAACTGGCCATCTATATTGTATCAATGTTTTCTATGCTTTTTTTTTGTGCTGTTGGTCTTCCATAAACATTAAATAAATAAATAAATAAATAAATAAATATTTTTTTCGTAACTGAACGGTACTTAAGCCGTTGTCACGCTGAACCGCGCTCAGAGGCGAGATGCGCACATTTTTCCGCTCAAGTGGCTTTTATGGACAATCAAAGGCCAGACTGTGTGATTTTTTTTTATTATTGACTGTCAGAATTGGAGACTAATGCATTAGGCAGACAAAACAAGCCACGGCATGGCTGGCCGCGAATCTGACGACGGCCGAGCGATATTTCAGATAAATTGACAGTTTTTAACGGCGGGCGGAAATGTATATATAAATGTGTAATGTACAGGTACATATAAGTCTGCAAATTTTGTGGTCTTGTATGTAGTTAATATTTATTTATTACTCCCTTTCTTTTCACTCGTAGCGTCTGCTTGCTTGTCTGTCGAAAAAACTTTGGATCAATTTTTAACGCTTTTCCCGTGATCCAATCAAGCTGACAATTTGCAGGCAATTAGTGTATATTATAGATATCTCACAGAGACGAAACTGTATTAATTATGGGAAAGTAGGTATAGAAGTCATTTGGGTGTACACAGGACTTATGACCTGTCTTTTTATGGTTGGCTTAAGTGATCACTTTACACAATTGTAACATTCGCCATTTCCACCCATGATAGAATATACCATGCTTATTCATTTTTTGGAAGCATGGTATATTCTAATAAGCTTGATCTAATATTCTTCAATAAGCATGGTATATTCTATCATGGGTGGAAATGGCGAATGTTACAATTGTGTAAAGTGATCACTTAAGCCTACCAAAAGACAGGTCATAAGTCCTGTTACACCCAAATGACTTCTATACCTACTTTCCCATAATTAATACAGTTTCGTCTCTGTGAGATATCTATAATATACACTAATTGACATAATATTTATCATAACTCAAACATCCTCTTTCCATTTAAGAAATACAATTGAATAAGTATGTGTAAGCTGTGCATGCGATGCGCATTGTTTTGTTGTGTGGGTGTTTACACCTGTAATCACCAACATAATGAAACTATGAGAAATGAGCTAATGAGAAAATCTACATTGATTTTTTACAGAATTTTGAGATGATGTGTGTAATGAAATCATCCGAATACTTGCATTACACTAGGATACGCCAGGAAATATTATTTCCAATTTTTGTTAAATAAATTTCCCATAATTAATACAGTTTCGTCTCTGTGAGATATCTATAATATACACTAATTGATTAATAATGTCTCTGTGACATAAATCCAGCACTGTTCTGAAAGATTTGAACAAACTCAAAATATTCTGAATTTGCAGGTAGACTCGTGACGATAAAATTGATCTAACAAATTTACGCTTGAAAAAATTAATAATTATAGTATAATTATGGATTTTTCGAAATTTTTGATTACTCGCTTTCGTAGCGTAGGTTAAGCACCAAACCTAGTAAATGAGAAAGGGAGTATAATAAAAACTTGGTTTTTATGGGTTAGTTTTTTTATATTGCTGTTGAGTTTTCTTTTTAAGATTATTTAGAAACCGTCTCAATAGCCTTTTGGCGTATTAGGCGTGATGAGTATGTGTTTTGAGAAGAAGAACATGTCCACCCGTCAGAATCTTCTATGGGATATTTTATATTACGCCAATTCTATCGCATTGATCACTTTCAAGAATATTCCGCACTCAAGTATTTCTTGACAGGTTGATTATAATTCGCACTGCATCGTCTTGTCGCTTTTTCTAAGGTCGTTGCATACTACCACCCCCAAGTAGCTTTAAAAAGTATTATAGCATTAATTAAGGATAAATTATAGACATCTCACAGAGACGTCTAGAGAGCTAATTTATATAAGAGAAAATTGGATGGAAAAAAGAAAGTCTCTAATACGATGGCTCAGGGCCGCGCACTTAGTATTATAACAGAGTCCGACAACGGAACCGTGCGGCGATGTGACCAGCGCATGTATATATTCCAGCGATAGTAAATCAAGGAAGCATCTACCGGTAAGTGAGAAGTTTTCTAGTGCGAACCCGAGCGATTTAAGTAACGTGCATCAGTATTTGAGAGACATGTAACTCGGGAGTGATAAAAAGTGCGACGAAGTCTAGAACGAATTAAGTGAATTGGTGTGTGAAATATTCTAGAAACATTTCACACGAGTGAATTTAAGAACAGTGCTCCGATTAAATTCGTGTCCAGTGACTTTTTTACAACGGTTTGACTTTTAGATTCGGGTTTTTTAAAAACCGATTTGCACGAAGCGGAGTGAGTCCATGAGTCCATAACGTATTTAAAAAATCATTAAGTTTCTTTTAGATTGAGATTTAATGCCAAGTGACGTCACACGCTTCGAGATATCCGCCAAATTAACTCTACACTCAGCAAGTATGCACGTATTTTATTATCATATCAATTGGGACTTCTTCGAATCTTGACATCTTAATTTTTTGCTTCATAAATATGCGTATTAGGAACAGGAATATACAGAGTGTCTCTTAGTTAGTAATAAGAATATTCTTTACACTTTGTGTGAAATTTAAAAAGATAAGTGACATCAAAGTAGTTTTTTTTTCCTCAATATTTCTGACCTATCTTCTGTAAAATATTGATTAAAATGAACCGTGCAGAAATTAGATTGTTTGTGTGGTTTTAATCATTTAATTTGACATGTATCAAGGCGAATGAATTTTTAATATTCAATAGGTATATCAAGTTATTTTCATGATACTCCAACGGTATATAGAGGAAAAGAAAAAAAAGAATATTAAAAAAATGCAAATATTAATGTCATTTATCTCCTCATATTTTGTATTCAAAATTGGATTAAGAATCCTCCCCAAAGTTTTTGCTACTAGCTACAGAACAGAGGAACCCACCACACTTCCAGGTCCGTTTCATGAGCAAAAGCCCCAATATACTTTTGCCACCCATTTCGGTATTTTTTATACTAATTATCGGTAAAATAAGTCGATTACCATGTCATTTTTATGTACCTGCGTTACATGCTATCTGCCGAAATCCCCCTAACACAATAGGCATGATGACAATAATTAAGCATTAAAGAATAAGCGATTTTAGAGAAGAAAATATTTTCTATATAAAAGGATTCTAAAAAATGATCTAGTTTTAATATAAAATTGAGATATAATTAAATATAAAATTGTGCAATCCGCTAATTTAACTGAAACACCGTCAGAGCGAATGACCTCACGCCTCAGTACCCATCACCGTGTCTTTGAACCGTTGTCATAGACACAATATAATGTTTACTGAGGCCTGACGTCACGTAGACGAAATGACAGCTGCGGGCGTTTTTGCGCGAAATTAAAAATACGTAGATAAAATGCAAATATTTGCGATAAAACTTAGTTTATTACTGAAATAATGCTATTTTCGGTAATAGTAGATGTGTACCTACAATATAGAACGTTATTTCAAAATCTGTCATCGTGCCTATTGTCATAATATCCAAACCTTCTTACCTACTATTTCAAAAAAAAAAAATATTTACAAACAGATAGGTAAAGTGTACATTAAAAGAAAATATAGTTTAAAGAAAAAAATTATAACATGTAAAAATAATAATGACATAAAGTGGAAAGAAAATACTTAAAATACAGATAAAAATATATGAAGATAGATATAATATAAAGTAAAAAACAAGCAAAAACATAAGAAAAAACATAATATAATAGAAATTCAAAAACAAAAAAGTAGTAATGTAGAGTGAAAAGCAGTAGCACAAGCTTTGAAAGTCATAATATAATAAAATTTTTACATAAAAGTTACTTATCTCACTCAACCAAGAATCAAAACAAATACAAATCAATTATTTAAATCCAATTTGAGAAAAACTAGTAATGTACTATTATTTGTCAAATATATATATATATATATTGTTATAATCACCTTATTATATATATATATATATATATTCTATATATATATAATTGTCAGTTCTATGGAGTAACATTCTTAATAATAATAATCAAATTTCTAATACAATATAATATTCTATTAATCCTACAAACCAGAAATCACGATGAAAAACACCGAAGCATTAGAAAATCCAAACCTTCTCAATATTGTATAATGATGACGATAATAAAGTAAATATACGGATTACACAAAGCCGAGCAAAAACTTAACCGGCGTCGCTGGTAGAAACCCACTCCTCCACCAACACCTGACGCAGAATTTTTCAAACTTTCACTGACGGTGATGCTCCGACCCAAACGGTTGTACGCTTTTGGAGAAGCAGCTCATCGACAAGGCGCCCTGAAGATGAACAGTGAGATCGTTCGAAACGTCGGCAGATGACTGGTCCTGACGGACCAGAATTTGACGCGTGTTTCCCCCAAAGTAGTTAGAACTAACATATATTGTACCAGTGAAAGCCTTAGATTTAAACATATATATATAATATATATATATATTATACATTATTGTACAAGTAGAGAAAATATTTGAGGTACTATAACGTAAGTCTGGCGGTCGCTGGCTCTTAGTCTATAATTCTGAAGTACGGAAATCCCGGAACTCGCCTATCGTCACGCCGTACGTTATTGGGTTTTTTTCACCAGACCAAAAATGAACATTTTTGGTGCGGGTACAAGCGGAGAACGGAAGTGACGTAAACGGATCTACTTCGCCTTGAACCTGCGCCCGTAGCCACCAAGCCACATAACTGAAGATCCGTGGACGGAGCAAGGATGTGAAAGGGTCAAGGGGCACTTTATCCTTTCTATAATTAAATTTCTGTTAAGCACCACTGCGTACGTCAAGTTTCTACACGCACGCAAAGAAAGGTAGATTTCTTAAAACCAATCATTAATAAAACCATTAATTAATCAATTAGAAAGACATATAGAAAAAACGATACATACACGAAAAATATTTGGCTGCTACCGGGATTCGAACCACGGATCTCCTCCTATCCGGGGCAGACGCGTTATCCAATTACGCTACAGCGGCCTTGTATATTTCCGTGAATATATCGACCTTATCTGTAAGCCTATTTTATTAATTGATTAACATTTATTATCCATTTTTAGAGAAATCCAGTTTTTCTGGTACGGTAGGCACAAATTACTTTGTGTTACTGCCGCTAGAGAACGCCAGAAGAACACACATATACTTATTGTATTCAAGAACACATTTTTATCGTGAATTTGCACTTTTTTCAGAACAAAGTTCTGTGAAGATGATTTTTTTTGCTGGGTCCAACATAATCGATATAGTTTTGAAACAAAATGGCAGATCAGGCTAATTAACGAATCAACCTGAGATATTTATTCGATTTATTTTTCATAATCGAAATCTGATGAGAACTATGGAAGCTACCATGCACTCCAAGTCCGTTGTATTCGTTGTAAGCCCCATTTAAGAAAGGCAATCGAATTAGTATGTGTTAGCCATGATTACGATACACATTGTTACCTATACGGGTATAAACACCAACATAAGATAAAAATGAGCAAACATGGAATACGTGTCACATCAATATTCTTACTATTTTCAAACTAAGCAAAGCGCTTGTGCTATTTTTTTTCCCAGGACCGTTCTATGAGCCGACGGCTCCCATATCGGCCCTACTCTTGCGTCACCAGGTTGACATTTTTATCTTATTAAATCCATCCCCGTGCGGCGCCGTGTAAAGGGCGAACGCCGCAAGGTTCTGGCTGCAAAAACCCATTCACTGTCCACACCACCAAACACTCTTTATTCATTTAAATCACAAAAATACACAAGCATATATATAAAAACAAAGCATAATAAGCACAGCAGCATAAATTCCAGAAAAAAAAGCAATAGAAACAGGATGAGTACATAAGAAATAAGCAGTATAGAAGCAATAGTTATATAAAAATGAGACAGCAGAGCCGCCATACGAAAAGGTGAGGATCTGGCGGAAGGGAGAGTGGATATATTGTACTATATGCGCATTGATGGAATTTCTAGTTTCGCACGTGTATTCTATCCAGCTATACAAAGGTATACAACACGGCACGTAGTTTTGTACGCCAAAGAAGTATAACTTCTATTGAACATTTTTTAATAAATTTATATAATGGATATTATTCTGGATATATTATGAAATAAATACAAAAAAAAATCAAAAAATTATTTAATCAAATTACAAGCACTATGTTTCACAACTAGACGCGAACGCTAGTCTAATTATTGTTTTTCATATTAGCGGTTCAACGCAGTATTTTAATTCGTCCGCGTCAGATTCTTGAATCATGCTATTTTGAGAAATATTTTATTTTATAAATGGGTGTACGCCTAACTCTAGAGCGAAAGGCGTGCACAACCTTCGAAGCGAGCCTTCTTTCTCAGCAATAAACCATATTTTATGATTGTACTTCCGTTACTTTTGCGTTCGCCCTTCCCGGCTGACGTTCGCAAGCATCGGTGGTAAGACTGCATTTTGAATCGATGTATTCAAGTCTCTCGAAGTATTAACACTTCCTGTTCCGGATATCGAGGCGCAATTCGCCTTGTGATAGTCCATCATCAAAATCTATAACCGTTATAAATCTAAAATTTATAAGATACGAGAGAGGTCGGCATGTCGGGAGATGCTGAAACGTTCCAGAAACGAAATTCCGTGTACATAGGTATAACGTGTTTGAAGATGTGCTTCCTTCGCAGCTTTGATGTAAAAAATATTTTCATTTACGCCAATTATAGGTTTTCGCTGGTAGTTAAATAAAATAAAATTAATGAATAGTTCGCAGCTTACCTAAGACGCGAGAATGCCCCCTCCCCCCCTCGTTTGACAGGCTTTTTATTATGTATAAATATAAATATATATATTTGAAATTTATTAATAGAGATGCGAACATAAAGCGATTATAAAGATCATTCTTAAAAAACCAAATGATTATCCGACAAGACAAAGACCCCTTTAATAAATTGCAAGTCCCCACTTTACAAAATATCTACAAGCAAAATTGCATACTTCAATTATATAAAGGTTTTCATAGTGATAACGAGCTGACCCAAAGAATGTCAAATAGCAGAAATATATCACTTGGTAAATTACATATCCCTGTGATACATACCACAACCGCCCAGCATCACTACACATTCAGAGGTGTGAAATGGTTCAACGAATTTCCTGTTGAAATGAGGACTGACGAAAATTATGAGACATTTAAAAAAAAACGTGAAAAAATACCTTCAGATATAATTAAATTTTTATTTTATTATATATATATATATACCTATCATTTACTAATTATAATTAAATTGTCCATACATATATATTGATGATTATGTACATTTTATCATAATATTCTCTGTAAATGTAAAATGTAATAATACTCCTTTCCTACATGCGAGTCTATGTCACTCATATAGAAGAGAAAAATCCATCAACTAAATTGTCTATACATATATATTGATGAATATATACATTTTATCATAAAATTCTCTGTAAATGTAAAATGTAATAATACTCCTTTCCTACATGCGAGTCTATGTCACTCATATAGAAGAGAAAAATCCATCAACTAAATTGTCTATACATATATATTGAAAATTATATATACATTTTATCATAAAATTCTCTGTAAATGTAAAATGTAATGATACTTCTCTCCTACACACGAGTCTATATCACTCATATAGAAGAGGAAAATCCATCATAAGTAACTGGCTCTATCTTGTAAAAAAATGTATTTGTAAAATATAAAAAATGTGTCACATCAATTTTCTTACTATTTTCAAAATAAGCTAAACACTTTTGCTATGAAAATAGGACTAACTTGTCTGAAGTGAGATTCGAACCCGCGATCACGAGGCGAGAGTCCTAACCACTTACGTTTGTGAATTTTCCCGAGTGTACGGCTAGTATGTAATATATGTATATTAAGTATATTTTTGACGGTCTAAGAAGAACCGGAGGTGGCCAAGTCAGTTAGTCGCCGCTTTGCTGTACTTCGCAAACGCAATCCGACTTCAAATTTTTTTTCACCAATATTTAGAATTTACATTCAGGATGGAAATCGGCTGCATATTATCCCTTTTGTCCGGCGACCTATTTAACAAATAAAGTCGATGAAAAATTGGTCGAATGATGCGTTTTTTTACGAACGCTGCCTCGGTAAGAGATATTTAAATACTTTCTATAGAGATGTTAAAGAACTCGAAAAATTCGCGACGACATATGTATGTTAATGGAGATCAGTAGGTAGGTACCTACTGATCTTCGTTTAATTTAAATTGGTAAAATAGAACATTTAAATTTGCGTGAAAATTCTTTTACAAACAAACAACTGACCTATTGTGAAAATTATAATATACGGTGAATATATTTAATAATTGTCTGTATAAAATAATATGTGGCTTATATGAAATAATAGCCTTAAATGTTGTTTCTCTTTTCAGGTATGACGTGTACTTTTATTATTTTTAAAATTTTAATGTGAAATATTATGTTCTTTTGTTAATAAAATATATACTCTTTTCAGAGCAACGCAAAAAAGCTTTTATTTAAAAAAAAAAATTTCGGAAACCACATTATATATATCTAGGTATTACATAAATTGATAAAATATGAATAAAAGTTACTAAAAATCTACGCGTGCGAAGCTAGTCTAATAATATAAAAGGGTAAGCTAGTCTAATAATATAAAACGCTACGAAATTGTATATCTGGTCAATATTTCTATAACTTGCAAAACGTAGGATGTTCTACTGCAGGTAGCGCTTTTCAAATTATAATATAAAATTAACGAATGTAAATAAAGAAAATGATAAGTGACCACGGCGATATTCGTGGGAAGCTGACTGACCTTTCCATGGAAGACAGTGGCGTTCCGTTGAACAAAAAGCGGTATCATGCCGATTGTTACGAAACATCAGCTGATCGGCAACAGCGAGAGCCGCCGCGCAGGAAGGTTGCCAGTTTCCCAACTCTCACGAGTCACCACCAGATGTCTGGTGAATTGCTGCAGCCGCTGGCGGTGTGAACCGTTTGGAAACGCTGCAGCAGATCAATTTAAAAGGGATTAAAAAAATCTACCGAAGTATACAGAGCTGTACTGTGCTGCAAGATTTGACACGAAGTACTGCGTCTGGAAATAGTACTATATTATAGTAATTCAGTCTTCAGCCTTCTGGAATTCGGGTTCATTTAATTACGAAGAGGTTTGGCATTAAAACACCACGCTTGCCAGACGGGTTGGTGAGTTTTGAAGTCAGCCGCCCTTAACTTAGGGAACAGATGCTGTGTGTAGCCGCTCATTATGGGTGAGACGCTATTGCCTGTTGGGCTACGGAGGTATTTTATTTCCCTCCTACCCTCCATATCTGGCGAGCTTTCCCCTATCCGCCACCTGGGTACGCATCTCCTAGCGGTTGCAGGCTCCGCCGAAAAAAATCATTTTACTCCACTTTAATCGTATTCATGTTTAAATGGAACATATACCTACCTCAATCCTTCGCTTCAAACTCTAATCGCCGATCGCGGTTCTTCCTCTTTCCGTATAATATGCGCTTGTCAAACACACTGCGCGGACGATCGGTCGATCCGATTGCTTTGCCGATTCGACGCGATGGAAGATTCGCGAAGTGTGGCACCGCCACGGCCTAAAGCAGAGATGGTCGTTCATGAACGAACTATTCTTTCTAAACTGTTCGCTCCGAACGAATGAACACTTCAGTTCACTTTCACCAACATGAAAATTCTAATTTTCGATTAATAAATAAATGCTTCAATACCCTCTCCCCACACGTATAATTTTGAAGTATCTAATTTTGAACAAAGACCAAGCAGCTATCTTCATGTAGTTCATTGAAGTAGACGAAGTGCTTAGCGAACATAGTTATTATAAGCGAACGTATTTTATTACATTAATAAAGTGGATAGTCAAATCAAGTGAGTTGTTGCATTACTGTGTGAAGCGGTCATATTACTTTGTCTCTTTCTCGCATAGATATCATTCACGCACCCTATTGACGTTTATCTTTATACAACATAACATAACATATGAAGAGTTAAGGTTGTTATTACGGTCGTTAGACATATTTAACTGTAACTGGTTACGGATATTTTATACGAACCGCATGTTTTTCCGAAGAAGTGAACACTCCACAACAAAGTGCATATAATTTACGCCCTCGAAAGCAGTAATCAGTCCGCCCTCTACAATGATTCAGCAGATGATACCCGGAAGACATCTTGGAGCATTAATTTATTTCGGCAAAATGGCGTTTTCCGAAAATCGCCTCTATTGCGGAGTTAAACGATTTCAACATTCATATTGGTATTAAATTATTATTCCAAGATCATGCGCGTTCGTTGTTCCGCCTGTGGGCGGGTCTTCGGGTTACTTGTCAAATGTTCAAGAAGGTCGAGGTCAAATGACGCCATGCCCGACCACGAATATCAAACATTGTTATGTTTTGTGAAAGCGAACGAACCGTTCAAGGGAATTCCGAAAATAGATTAAGATTATATTTATTACCTTAATCTAGGTTGCATTTATTATCTGAACCTAACCTAAGGTATAGACGTACCACTATAACTTGGCGTGCGAAGGAGGGCGTCACTGTCGCGTAACAGAAGTTGCCACGGTGTAAATTTATTACACAATACATAATGTATGAATGTCCGATGACCAGTGTCAGAGCCTTCAATATAAATTTATTCGGGTAACAGCGCGCTCCGCGGCGGCAGCTCTATGTGTCAAACTGTCAAACGGTAATATCGGTCCATTATTTGCTTTTTCAGCTTCGCAAAACTTTAATACTTCATTGGCAATTGTTCTTGCACCATCCCGGATTGTTTAGGATGTTTTGGACATAATAATTCAGTGTATATTGGTAATCAAGATGTCACAGCTCGCGCTCAAAGACGAGAATGAACTGAATGGCAGGGCGAAGGGTTACCGCCGGGTGCGGGCGGGGCGGGTTTTAGTTCCAAACTCGCCGCACGCCACTTTATGTTGGGCAGGCAATAACGGAATACTTTGAGATACGAGCTTAATATATTGTTTAACCCTAGAAGCCTAATCTACGCCTGCGAGGCGTACACGAAATCGAAAATTCTCTATCTCTTTCTAACGGGTGAAGTTAGCGCCTCATGCTGTTTAACCAACTCATTAGCCCACGGGAGCTTGCCGGTGACGCCTGTGTCGGCAAGGAAAGTCCCACCATTTTTGACTTATTGACGTACAACACGCCTGCGAGACGTATGTTTAGGCTTTGTGTAACTTTGGACTAAGATTGTGTGATTTTACTTTCGTTAGTTTTTTGTACATTTTATGTTTATCTCGGCATTGTTTCAGATATAAATATATCGCGGTTTAATAGATTACACAGTGACGATATTTCGGCAATCTTTCTCTAGGAGAATCGGCTACTGAAGACGAGGACAACCAGTTTGTGGACGACGTTGAAAGCGAAGATGAAAATAATTGTTACTGAAGAGGTTTTCCCTTTACAAGAATGCTGCATGTGTAATCAACTTCAAGCAGGAGAACCTGAGCCTAAAAAACGTAAATTACGCGCTTTTTGCTTTTACAAAAAAAGAAAATGCAAAATTAGTGTGCTTTAAGTGCAAAAAGTCAGTATGTTACGAAGACAAAGTTGATGTCTGTGTAGATTGCGCTTAAATTATAGCTAGTCATTAAAAATCTGATTACTTTTAATGTATGTCCTAAGAATAAGTGATTAATGCTAAAAAAATATTAGATTGTTTTAAAAAAATATATGTTTCAGTTGATTTCTGAGAAGTTGACTTTTTTAGTTTGAATATAAGCGTATTTTTTTATTTTGTTGTAATAATAACTGTGATTATAGTTTTCATTGATAAATCTGTGTTTAATTATTAGTTAATATCCCAACCTTCAACTTCCTTCGAAAAATATGACATAAATAGATATATTTTAGCCTACAGGTTGTCATTTATATATGTACGCCTCTGAGACGTATGTTAAGGCTTTATGTACCTCTAAGATAGATTAGGCTTCTAGGGTTAATACATTAGTGTGGTAATGACGTTTTTTTATGTTGGTAGTCGGGTGCAGCTTCAAAGGCTAACTTTTAATTTGACATTTATACATTTTTAAATATTTTTATGTTTATTTTTTACACACATAGAAACAAATTAATTACAAATGCAATCAAAATGAGGTAAAGTGGAGCAAATGCACGTATGAGAGGACAACAATTTTAATTAACAAAAGGTTTAAAATGAATGAATTCAATCAATCAGAAAACTCACAAATAAAAAAAAAACAAGGTTGATTAAAATTATGAATAACTAGCTGTAACCCGTCAAATATGATGGTACTTTTCATGTCGGTTCCTAAGGAACCTTTTTAGGAAGTATTTATTTATTTTATTAAAAAAAAATTTCGAAAAGAAAAAAATAAAAGAAATCGAAAAAAAAAATTCGAAAAAAAAATTACTATAAAAAAGTTACGGACGTTACACGAGTTACGCGGATGGACGGACAACTAAATTATTATAATTGGGATGAGCTTTCTAATTGATTTTTCTTATAACGGTGTCATGTATCGGAGGTCGGCGATCATTCTAGCGATTGCGATTTTCATTGCCGCCGCACGGAACAACTCAGTCGAGTTACACTTACATCAGTATTTATTTATTTAATTAGGATAGTTGACAGCAAATTTTAAAATTAATATTAATAATAAATGTGGGATATAAAAGCAATGGTAGCAATATTAAAAAAAAAATTAATGCAGTCATCGAGGATTACTAATTTAGAATATCCCAAATCGTAGCAGTCACCTACTTTTCATCTCCCTTTTTGCAAGACCAACTCTAAACAAAACTCATTCATTTATGGATCCACAAACTCATTTAACGTAAATTACAACCACATAGACATTTTCAACTCTATTCTGGACTTAAAACGAAAATTAACTTCACAGCCGCACCGCAACCTAACCTAACCTAACCTAACCTAACCAGTCGATTTAATTTATATTCCCATATACTCCCATACTTCTTTCCTTTATCCTAATCCTACATTCCACTCCGCCCTCCCCTCCCGCCTTATCAATATATAATGAAACTATAAATTGTCATAATGTCACACTAATATCTTAAATAGTTTATTTTAAGTGGAAAATTTATAATTGGCTTAATTTACTATTTCTTATCTCTTGTATGTTAATTTAAGATTTGCTGTTAACTTTTCCTAAAATAAATAAATAATCCACTGAATTCGAGATTTTATGGGAAAGATAGCCTATAAATTTATAGAAAACATAATTATGGAGGAAATAGATACATCAAATCTAGAATTCAGTACATTTTAAAGTAGTAATCCTCGGTGACTGCATTCAAAACATTTTTTTTTTGGATATTGCTGCCTTTGCTTTTATACCGCACATATGATAAAATAGTAAACTACCAATTATTAATTTTCTACTGATGATTGTTAGTATTATAAACAAAGTGTGATAATTTTTGGCAACAAAATATTTTGAGCAGAGGTGGGGAGGCTATATGGGAACATAAATTGAGTGAACTAGTTTGTGTGCGGTTGTGCGGTATGTTCCGAATAGTCCAGTTAAAAATATCAATGTGGTTGTAATTTAAGTTAAATGAATTTGTGGGTATGTAGATGAATGAGTTTTGTTTAGAGTTGGTCTTGCTAAGAGTGAGATGAGAAATAGGCGACTGTCTGCGGTTGCGATTTGGAATATGGAATGATTAGCGGTGAGGAAGATCGAGATCAGTTAGGTTGTGTGCAATTTTAAATAACATTACAGAGTCGGTTGCATTTCTACAGCAAGTTAATAAAAGTATTAGTAAATAGTCAAATATGAAATTATAAATTAACTCACTTAGACGTAACAATGATAATGTTTCTCACCCGATTTAATGAATAATCTATACAATGTTAACGCCAAATCCATCAATAACAAATATTTAGTTCTTAAGTCCAAAAGGTAAAATACAAAGATACTTAGAAAGCGGGTATTCAGCATCCACCGCGCAATTGACGTACAACAAACAGTTGTCGCACGCAATGAGGATTTTAATATTACGTATATTTGTAAAGAACCACCATCCTTCATCTCAATGCTACTCTCGATACTGTTCTTTAATAAATATGATTGCGGTCAGAGTGAAGGTCCAGTGGCCGACGAAGAGTGGGTTCAGCCTGTGGTCCCAAGTCAATGCCGCTGAGGTCAACGAACCGGATGCGCAAATCTTCACTGTTAATGCCTTCGAAATTCCAAAAAATTTCGAAATTACAAAACTTTTTTGGAAGGTCGCATGAAATCCGTTTGAAAATGATTAGGTGTAGTGATTATTTTCGATTGTTTTTATAGACACATTTATATATTCTTACGTTGTTCACATATGAAGCAAAATCCATATCTCATAGATTACTCAATCTAAGAGATACGGATTTTATTCCAATGAGATTCTTTAGAGACGACTACATGTGTACAGAGATTCGCCTTTTTGCTCATCATTTCACGCTGGTTGTACTTGTTAGTCTGTGTCAAGCCATTGATGTTCTATTCGTTAGTTGGGTGTATTTGAATATTTACAGCAGTGGTTAACTGTTATATTACTACCCAGAATGCATCAGAATAGTTGCCCAAGGTACCCGGGTACTCAACCTGGATGGACGTTCCCACACACACTATTTTTGTTTTGTATCCCACAAATTGATATTTAGAGAGTGGTAGTTTCAAATAGCTTCTTAGAAGATCATTACTTCAATACTATTATTTAAACTACTGGGAGGATATCTCGACTGTCCCGATCAACTGGACTTAATCTCTTTTCATGTTCCCTGCAGACGTACCCGACAAAACGTACTCTTCCATGTTCCGAGAAATAGAGCGTCCCATACATAAAATACATTTTTATATCGCGCATGCAAAGCTTTCAATAATAATTGTATCGATATTGACCTCTTTAACATTGGTCTTACTGAATTTAAAAGAATGCTTCAGATTATATGTACTTAATCGACTTTGACCAATCACTCACCATATCTAATCTTATCTTCCTCCACCTCTATCCTGACTCCTACCTTTCCTCCCATTAATTAACTCATTTCTTGATATACTTTTTCTTTTTTCACTTTCAATTACTTACCATTATTCAGTCTTAACATTGTTTGTTGCTTCCTACTATTCATTAATTATTTCAAAATAATTTACTTAAAAATATCTTATCTAACTTTGTTCTTAACATCTGTGAATATTTTTAATTGATCTATGAAATGAACACTATGCTTTTACATCATATATTTAAAAAAAACTGTTAAGATTCCATAATAAATAAATAAATAGCAATGTCCGTCTTCCCTTTATTTCCCTCCCTTTCAAATAATTTGAATAATTGAGATCCAAACGGATGATGGCTTTATGAATAAAATTATTTAATCTTGATGGGTACCCAGGTACCCATCAAGATTACACACAAGGGTTTAAACGGAACAAATAATAACAAAATTCAAATTTATCTTAGATGTTTGGGCGAGTATCTACTTTCTGTTACTATTCTTAAATTATTTAAACCATGGACACTGGAATTTATCTATATATTTAAAACAAAACAAAAGCTGGTCGTTATTATCTATGATTTTGTTTGTTGTGAATTGTATCAAAATGCCACTGATAATTAATACTACAATAAAAGTACCAAAGAACGATTTTCATGATTATCTTAAATTTAATTTAGTACCAATGTGATACAAATGAATATCTTAGGCCCGGTTGTTTCAAGTTCGATCAAAGTAAGCGTTCGTTAAAAGCATAGATATTTACGAAAACGGATCGTCTGATTGGTGGAGAACGTAAAAATCTATGCTTTAAAAGAACGCTTACTTTAATCCAACTTGAAACAACCGGCCCTTAGTCAAAAAAACAAAAGTACAATAAAATGAAAACCGGAACCTCTCGTATAAAGGATTGATAATGAAAACTATATTTTTATGGGTTAATTTTTTATTTAAATATTATAAATTGCGCGTTTACATTTCAAACATAATAAAATTATGAGCAAGTACTAGTATTCATGGTTTTAGGTAACGTATTGCTGTCAAAAGAACGTCGTTCATGGTGGGTTACAGTATTTTTTTCTTTATAAAAACAATTTTATCAATTTTATCTCTGAATTTATATGCAAATCAGAATCTCAAAGTTAATTTGTCAATTGCTCGAGCGTGTAATACAGGCTTATGATCATAAACAAAATAAATATTCGGTTGTGCCGAGGACAGTTACATGTCGCATGATAGACTGAAATTGCACCCCGTATAAATTGTTGATTTTGATTATTCATATTTATTTATCTGTTTTTGAAGAAGAAGAAGAAAAAAAAATGATATTCGTCTCATCGTGTTTCATTCCATGGATGCGAGGCACTATAATATAATACACGTACTGTGAAGATGTTTCCTTGCTCTAAGTTTAACTTGTTAGTACAGAACATTAAGTACACAAAGAATTAAAAAAGTATTATTTAACGTTGATTTCTGAACCTGATGTCTTGATATGACGACCTTGTTAAGAAGAGTCTCCATCTCCTGAGCATTGATCGCCCTGTGATATTTCAGAGTAGGACAGGAACACTTCAATGTCAACATCATTCATATATATTTACTATCGTAAAGCCAAGTCCACCGACACCCGTTGTCTCGAGAATAACTCTCAAGTCAAAATACAAACAAGATATATATTATAGATATCTCATAGAGACGAAATTTGATATGGGAAATTAGGAATGGAAGTCTTTTTTGGGTGTTCAAAGGGCTTACGTACGGCTGGCTTAAGTGATCTCTCTATACAATGTAACGTTCACCAATTTCACCCACGATAGAGTATCACATCTATCAATTTTTTGGGAGTTGTATACATATATGTTCAACTTGCCCAACTTGTTTCGTATGTGAATTGTATTTTTACTACCGCCACCTGCAGTCGAAAGCTTTTTACTTCCCGTAATCCAGTGGAGATGTCACTATTGATAACGAGTATCTATATTTTGATTGGAGTTTTTAAAGCAATATCCTTTATATGTGTTTATGCGATTCTTATTATTATCATTACACTAGAATACGACTGAAAATTATTTAAATTTTTTGTCTCCTCTTTATACCAGTCTTTATATATTCAAATATTTTGAGTATGTACATAGGTACTCAAAATATTCACAAAATACAATGTGGAAATATTGATTGGTTTTATTTTCACTTTTAAACACATTTTAACTTTGTACATGTTTAACTGTATGCGGTGTTAATCTTAACTATGTATATTTTCCTTAACTATGTATATTCTTATTGTGCAGTTCTTTCTGTATGCTGGCTACCGTCACATTATTTAGGTACTGCTGCCCTGAATAGAGCTCTGTAGTAGAGTGGCTTAACCACTGTCTTAGGTTTATCAGCCAGGATGTTCCTTCTTCCAGGACCCCGAATAACGACAATATTTCTTTGCATTATGAGGCGAATGAAGTCGTAGTTCTCTGGATGTGACATCACATATCCAACATATTGAAGTTTTTGGATTTTTAATGTTTAAATTACTTTCCGAACCAAAACACCTTCGCTCGCAACTCTGTCCATCCAGCTAATGCAGATCCACATCTCGAATGCTTCGAGTCGACTTATCGATTCTTTGGTAAGCGTCCATGCTTCCATTTCATAACATTATATCGAGAACACGCAGCATCCGACCATTCGCAATCGTAATCTAAGGTTGAGTTACGAGTGCAGAACATTTTTTCATGCAGACGAAATTGCAAAAGCTTGACAGCAATAAAAAGGCTTTCATTGTCAGCTGCGTTCCTTGCTAATGAGCAAGTATTTTGTTTTAATTGTATTAACTTCTAACCTGAAATTCTAACATTTATTCAGTACAGCAGAAATAATTGTAAAGACGGGAAAACTGTTTGAGCGAAGCAGTCCAGTTACCGGTAGAAGCAAATAAAAAAATAATGTTAAACAATTCAAATTTAATCAAAACTAGACTAAATCAAATAAAATAAATGAAAACAAATAATATAATTAATGAAAATAAACTTAGTTTTTATCACTTTTGTATTGAAAATATCAACATGTTTCAGAGCCCATGGCCCCTTCGCAGAACAGTTGTAATAAGGGTTTACAAATTTTAGATACAAATTAGAAATTTTGGAAATAAGAAAAAGTGTTATTAGTAAATTAAATATTTTAAATAACCAGGTCCTTTTTACAAATAGTTATCTTTTAAATTCATTTTCATGTTAATTAGGTACTTTATTTTTATTCATTTTCCATATACAACTTTTTAAATATTTTGATTGTCTATACCTACTTAGATTTTAAAATTCAATTTTGTTAGTATACAATTGTATCCTGAAGAAGGGGCCACAGGCTCTGAAATATGTTGATATTTTCTATAAAAAAGTGGTGAAAAGTAAGTTTTTTTCATTAATCATATTAATAATGTCACCACAAAATTATACCCTAATGGAAGGTCCAAATTCTGAAATGTTACAAATTCCTATCACCTTAAGGAAATTCGCATTCGTAACCAGACGCGGACCTTCTTCCCCTATTAGACCTTCAAACATATCCTCTCTCGCATCATTCAGAATCGCACATTCTCTGAGGAGGTGCTCCGGAGTCTGCCTCACGCAGCTGCAGGCACACCGGGGGTCACGGGCGAGTCTCAGGTCAAAGAGATCGAAGAACACAAAAGTTAAAGTTCGAGAAAAACACAAAAGAATAAGGTAGGTACATACCTCGTTTAAAAATTCATCTACCGCTCTTGCTTCGCATTGCTATAACACAGCTGATTATATAATTTTTGAGTGAGTGATGCGTCAAGTTATTCTTAGTACTTCAAGCTCAAAGATTAAGCCAAACTTGACACTCTGACATTTAAAAAAAAAAGATTTTTTGAAAATGTCAACGTGGTGTCACCCCTTAATAACCTTCCATATTCTCCACAGCTGGTTCATAATAAAGTAGGAGCCAAAGACCGCAATTCTGAAATATTTTCTGTAGAGGTACACTGTAGAAGGTTGGATATTATGACATTTGAGTTCGGGGTATTTTGGCAGTGAGTATGGCAGCCAGATAATAGAATAAGTCTAGTTATAATAATAAATTGATGTATTATATAACATATTAATAGGCCAACAGTATAATTAGGATATAGGACATCTGATTTCTGACTGACGACTTAAATGTATTATGTGTAACGTCTGTGAGCATCTTAGAATCGAGTGACGCTCGAACGAGACACCTTGGTAAATGTGTGTATACACGTTGACGCCTGTCATGAGAGAAGGGTTTAGATACCCGCGCGCACGAGTGCGTTCTTCTTTGCTAAATCCTGCCATTGAGATATTACTGTAAATACTTTGTACAATAAATAAGACATTGTGCATCGAGTTTTATTATCACGCGACATCAACTAGTAAACCATCCAACGTCTGCGATATTACTAGCGATATAATATGGATTCCAAAAGTCGAGCATATTGTAATTTTTTTCCAATATTATAAAAGTAGTACAAGTAATTCGTATTCGCGGAAAGTAAAATCAAGAAATTACTCCGTTATACATTAGGTACAATTTTTTTTTGTTTTGATATGTTGGTGTACGTGCGGTTAATGACCAAATTCACTTGTTCGGTAGTTCAAAGATGAATAAGAACATTGTTGCTTCAAGGTGAGCGGCGATTGAAGGTCTAAACTAAAAGGTTTATCTGGTTTTGTGGTCAGTGTGTTTGATCACACCCAAAGTGGCGAAAATACATTGCGCGGACAGCAGTTCTCAAAAACAATTAATTGCATTTGTATATTCTCGCTGTCTGTCAAAAATGCAAGCGGTATTCATCGAATTTTTCTCATAGCTTCTCTTGCATTTATATTTTTCTATGGAAAGGTACCAAATTATATTGATCCATGAAGTTATATGTATTTTAAATGCATTTTTTTTACATCGCACTAACTAAATTATTCATTAAATAAACAAATCACTTTTAGAATCGAAGAAAATTGCTCCGACTACACTACATTTTGCTGTTAGCGCTTATAACCTGATTATTCTTATAATAATATTATTAATTTAACTTAAAAAATATTCTTAAATCGGTAAGACAGTTCTGTCCTTTCCAACACTTTTTATATGGGTGAACTTTTTAACATAAATAAATTATATAATAAATATATTCATTTTTCCAAGAACACAGGGCCTGGTAGGTAACCTACGTCGCCCTGTATTCTTGTCTAATGCAAAGTGTTGCTTTTGCCTCTAACCCCCTCGTACTGAGTATTTCTTCCTTCTGCTTTCATTATCTGCCTAATATTTCATCTAACACGCTCCTCTTAGTCTTCTGTTATATTTGAACATGATTATCTTGCAGAGTGTCAATTTTATAATATATATCTGATTTTGAAAGCGGATTTCTGACATTTAGAAGAATTTTATCAAAAAATACTAGGAATTTTTTGAGTATGTTAAAAATTTCAATAATGCTGGACATAAATTGGGGACATCATTCATCAAGACATCACACACCAGTCATCTCATAGTGAAGAAGCTATTTTTCCATTTTTTCAAACTTCAATCAAAAATATAGATATCTCTCATAATATATAATTTTTATTTTAAGTAATGTAATCTATTTACTTATTATTTAATTATGTATATATTTTTTTATGAAATACTGTGGAATATTTCTTAAATAATAGACAGTTTTAATATTAATATTATTTTGACTGCATGCTGTTGTACGTCTTTGCTTATAATTTTCCTTTATTTTATCTAACTATATCATTTTTTTAAAATAATGTACTGAATACTGTTATATGTTTTATGCTTATTATTACTATATTTTTTATTGTTATCTCTCATTATTGCTTTATGTTTATTGCATATTATTTTTCTCTTTATGTACGTACATAGTATGTACTACATACTATTTAATACATTTAAAATTAATGATACTCCTCTCCTAATCACTAGTAATATTGCTCATGTAGAAGAGAAATATCATGTGAAAACTGTTAATTATCATTAATGTAATAAAAATATAAGTATTTATAAATAAAATAAATCAAAAAAATCTCATAACCTACGGCAATATCGGTAATAAAAATAAAACTAAAATATACAACAAGGTGTGCAAAATAAACAGCTTCTAAAAATTTGATAGATATGGTAGTCTCTCATGGGTGGAATTGTGAACGTTACATGGTGTAAATTGTTCACTTAAGCCTACCGCAAGATAGGTTGTAACCCAAAAATACTTCAATACCTACTTTCTAATATAAAAAATAGCTTCGTCTCTACGAGACATCTCCGCTAAGAAACAATATTTGTACAATGATACGGATTTGCTTGCTACGACACCGTCTTGCCTATTACGATGTCGTATTGTCGGTTATAATACAGTTGATAATGGAAAAAAGAGATCTAATGAATTATACAGAAACATGTTTCAAAATGATTTTGAAGTGGTGACTAATGCAACGATTTCATCAAATATTGTCAAACAATTTCATCAGGTTTAGTGCTATGTTTGGTAGGTTTATGTTATATTTACTTCTTGAATGCTGTCTAATGAAATTTTGAGATTGGATTTTGTGGATAAAATAATCTTTTTAGATTTGGTAAAGAGATATTCGTTTGTAAAGTACACAATTGGAACATCAAACTTTCGTAAAAGTTATTCGGTGATAAAATCAATACATTTTTCCAACATGATTTTATTAAATATTTTTTGAATTATAATAGACATTTATTTTTTATGTATATTTTCGTCTATTTTTTTAAAATTTATTCAATTTATTTAATTTCTTCCTTGCTTAATCTTGCAAGAATTTGAATATATTTTGTTTAGTACATTATAATTTGTTTTTGTTTTAGACATAATAGTTAACAGAAATAGCATTATTTAACTTAGTATTGTTTCATACAATACTAAGTTAAATAAATAGTAATCACACGTGTCAAATATACCTAAGTAACAGTAGTAATACATGGCAGTTTAAGACATAATAAACAAAATAAATAACACAGGCATTATAGGTAAAAGAAGTAACATAGTCATAAAAAGTAAAAGAAATAACAGTCATAATAAGCATAAGACATAATAAGTGAAAGAAGTATCACAGTCATAATAAGCATAAGACATGATAAGTGAAAGAAATAACATAGTCATAGCAATCATATTTAACATAGTCGTAGGTAATAGAAGTATAGATAATTTTGGAAATTGTATAGTCATGTGTAAAATTATTGATGATGATGCTATTCAAAATAACACACAATCTAGTTGATAGTCCGGAACTTCTTCAACAAATATCTTACCACATCCCAAATCGCAATAACAGACATTCACCTACTTTTCATCTCCCCTTTTGTAAGACCAACTCAAAACCAAACTCCTTTATGTACAGATCCACAAATTCATTTAACACAAACTATCACCACATTGACATTTTCAACGCAACAATAAGAAACATAAAACAAACAATATCTACACTACCGCACCCAAACTAATTTGTACATTATATCTTCCCTTCTACTCCCGTCCCACGTTCCCCTCCACCTTCCCATTCGCTATTAATGTATGTTAAAGTAAATTTTTAAATTCAGTGGAAAATTTTTAAGATTGTTTTGCTGTTAATTTTTCCCAAAACAAAATAAATAAATAAACACACAAATACACACACTCACACAAACTCACTATTGGACATGTTTCTTCTTATTTTTTTATCGATTGTATATATGTGTTTTCTTGTAATTGGCCCAAAACTCTGTACATCAATTATTGTTTTTTTTCAAGATTGATTAATTATATGGCTGTAAGAAAACCAATAAATGAAAATAAAATAAAAAAATAAAATAAAAAAGTCTTCAAAGAAAAGCATCACAATTTTGATCGACCTGTGTATCCCAGACAATTTCACTGGAAGACGGCTCACACTACGGTCAGCCAAATCGGAGACACTCTGCAGGCTGGCAAGGAGACCTGGAGCCACCGAGTTTGCGGAACGTGCTTTCAGCTTTGCGGGCCCAGCTATGTGCAATCAGCTGCCTCCAGTGTTGCGATCTATGGAGAACCAGGAACTCTTCAAGAAGAGCCTAAAAACTCATTTTTTCGGGATGTCGCACCTGTAAAGCGCCCTTGAATCATCTCTTACGCAAAAACGCGCTATATAAATTAACATAAACATAAAAATAGGTATTAAAATGGTAGATCATTTTGAATATAGCATGTGTGAAAAGTGTACACAAATGTATTGATTATCATTGTTAATAGCTCTTGTGTTTATAACAATAGTCCTAAAGTAATTTTTCCATCATTTAACACTTCCTTAGGTACTGAAGAGTCTACGTTGTGCAGGTTGTATAGCATTTCGATGTTCCACCTGTCACTTGGATGGGCAGTACATTCAAATAGTATGTGTTCTGGTGTTTGTTCTTTGTCGGTGTCGCATGGGAATATATTATCAATGATTCTCTTGTATTTGTAATGGTGACCTTTGAAACATACATGTCCCGTTAGCATTTGGGTCAGTTCAAAATTTCTTCCATGTCTATTTAATATTTTAGAAGCATCGTGTACACTCCCAAGAAACATTTCTATAAGTATACTGTTGTATTTTGCCATAACTTTGTGGTTATTCATTATGAATATAATTAATCTAATTAACTTTGTTTATCACTATTAAAATTTATTTGGTAAAACCAACCGGTTTCGGAAACGACGTTCCTTCATCAGAGTATATTTAATACTAATTGAACTTTACAAAATGATAAACAATCATACTTCAGTGTTAAGTGTCCAAATGGGGGAAAATAGTAAATATACCCTGACGAAGGAACGTCGCTTCCGGAACCGGTTGGTTTTACCAAATAAATTTTAGTGGTGATAAACAAAGTTAATTAGTTTAATTATATTCATTTCTATAAGTGTTGGGATAAAGATCTTAAGATCCCAATACGGCCGATTGACAAAAAACGAAAATCTGTATTTTCATTTCATTCAACAGGCGGTGATGGGAATTTTCTGTCTACCGTCTTCAGTCTGCCGTTGGCGTTGCTGAGTTATTAGCATATTAATATGAACGGTTACGGATGTAACCTTCGATTCTCGCTTTAGTAATAAATTAATTTACTATTTCCTTTAATCTTCACATGTATCCAAAAACCAGTTTGATTTACCACGAGTTAGTCACCGTAATTAAGCTGAATTTTTTTGTACTTCATCACGTGTTTCACACATCCAAAATTTATGGAAAATTACTGGACCATAGACGGAGCTTGCTAAGCAGTCAATATCGAAGATTGGAATTAATTGAGTTCATTTAACTGATGAAATAAAACGACAAAGGAAGACTTGCGATAGTTTGCAAGAAGATTGTAAAAAGGTGTCTTTACTTGAAAGAATTAGAAACTCTACTACCAAAAATACTAACATATTGATATAATATTTTTACTCTCCACATATTGATTATAGTTCCAGCCTGTTATTTTTATTTATTTAGTTCATTTATTATTCATTACCTATTAATAATACAGCAATTACAGCAGTACTCCCTCACTAGGACAATGAGCGGGATACACAACAACACTGTCCAAAATCCATTCTAAATTCCTACTCTACTTTACTGCTGGCTCCTCCTTTATTTCTTCTACGCCCAACATTCCCAACCACTCCACAATGTGTTTCTTAAATATTATCCCATTAGCTGCACCTTTTATTTCCATTGGCAGCCTATTATACAATTTAGTGGAGTAATATTTAATGGACCTCTACCCCTGTAATGAATTAAAATTAGAATCAGTGAATCAGAGAATAAAATATAGTGTTTTGGTACAAACATTTAAAATTAAACATAGGCCCCCAAATAGTTTAGTAGCAGAATGAAACTTATTGTGAGCTACGATTTCAGAACAAAGCTCTGTGAATTTTAAAACCAAATTTATTAATCAATTACAAAGACGTATAGAAAAATCAAATCACTGAAAAAATATTGCCAAATATTTGATTAATTTATTTTTTCTAAATAAGCATTTTCATTCATTCAACAAAAGAAGAGGCCACAGTATAACAATAAGAATAAGTATAACTATAAGAAGAAAACAAAAATGCTTCGCAAAATTTGATTAGTTTGTTGGTTACGACACTCGCCTAGTGATCCAGTGGTCGGTGGTGTGAGCCCATTCCAGGACACCAGCAAGTTAGTTCTATTTTCATGGCAAAAGCGTTTAGCTGATTTTGAAAATAGTAAGAATATTGATGCGACACGAATTCCGCGTTCGCATCTCTATTAACTTATTAATTGTTTAATGTATAGGGTTTTATATTTATTATTAATATATATTTTTTTTTTTTTTGATATATTTATTAATTTTTTGATATTTATTACATTGTAGATGTGCCAAACTGCACAGCAGTTTTACGGCATTTAATGACTACTAGCAGTAAGCAATCGGCGAAGCCGATTGCTTACTGCTAGGCCCTGCGGGCGGCTATTGTGGCCGCTTCGCTTTGCAGTTTGCTGTGCAGCAAACACAATTGTTTTAAAAAAAATTCGATTCTGCCAGGATTCGAAACTGGAATCCTCTGATCCGTAGTCAGACGCGTTATCCGCTGCGCCACACGACCCAACGGGCACCATGGCAAAATTATTGTATACAAATAGAAATCATCATCCAAATGCAGAAACGTACGACATTGGTTGGGGTTATTAATATATTAATTATAAAAAACCAAAAATGTAATTAAAATTTCAACAAATAAAATATTCTCGACCGTAAAAAAAATTCGATTCTGCCAGGATTCGAAACTGGAATCCTCTGATCCGTAGTCAGACGCGTTATCCGCTGCGCCACACGACCCAACGGGCACCATGGCAAAATTATTGTATACAAATAGAAATCATCATCCAAATGCAGAAACGTACGACATTGGTTGGGGTAATTAATATATTGATTGTTTATATATAAAAAATATATATGTGTAGGTAAATAAGTCTTTATTATCATAATATAATCCCTTAATATTCCCTTTTTATTAAAATTCACCGATTTGCATTGACTGTAATGCCATTTTCTAGCAAATTTATATGTACGGCATATCTAGACACTACTAAAGTTATCACAATTAGGTATCGCCGTAGATAGAATAATATCAAAAAGATTAATATTTCGTTTCAAAAATTTATTTGACATACATTTTTTCCTTATTTTTTAACAAATTCGTTAACGCTTTCGACGCTTAAATGACACGCTCATAAAACTGACATCGAAACTTGTAGCGATTAGTTAAAAAGCAAGTAACAAACGTACATCATATAGTAAACTCTTTAAACAAATTGCCCAAAAAATACAAAAGGTTAATATATTTTTATTTACAGCACTGAATTTATTTTCGTGCACCGTGCTGAGGATTTAGTATTAGGATCTATTATTAATTTGCATCAAAATATACAATTCTGAGAATGTAATAAAAATCATCGTAGCGTGGAGATGAAGCTCTCTCTCGTCTGGAATCGAGCCGGCGACCTTCCAGCCCACGGACGGACGCGTGCACCGCACGACCACACCGGTCCGTCTCTTTATTTCTTATTTGATTAGCAATGTCTTACACCACGGAGGATGTGCGTGATCTCACAGAGAATACAAGGTGTTAATAAATTATTGTTCTTAAACGTTACAAGCAGCAGCGGCACCTGGCTGCTTAAAGGAGATAAGGAGGAATAAGCACATGCTCACAGATAGTAAGGCCTGAATCTACAAAACCTGTGTCAGGCCCATTATGGCATACGGTGTAGAGACCAGGGCTGACCCAGTTAGGACCAAAAGCCTTCTTCGGAAGTCTGAGATGAGAGTACAGGGAGGACTCTTTAGGACATAGTCAGAAGCTCTGAAATAAGAAAGACCTGTCAGACGGGAGACATTGTGCAGGAAGAGACGGCGATACTGGAGAGACCATGTGAATAGGATGGATAATACAAGAAGAAAAAACTTTGGATCGATTTTTAACCCTTTTCCCGTGATCCAATCGAGCTGAAACTTTGCAGGTAGACTCGTGGCAACGATCAAGAAGATATATCAAATGTTCGTTAAAAAATAATAATTATAGTATAATTATGGATTTTTCAAATTTTTAAGTGTTTTTTCAAATTGGAATCATTACAAAAGCTACCAACGGCGGCCCGATAACATCACGGAATATTTAAAATTTGAATTACTCCGTCAGTAGGTATAATAGGTACTTCACTATTGGTTCACAGATGACAGCACACTTCGGTTTTTTGGGAAGAAATCAAATAATAAAGAGATATTTTTAGAGATTTCTGACATAGATATTTGTCTAGACATGTTTCATTTTCAGTCAATCAATTATTTAATTACATGATGGTAAACTTAATTTACAAAAAAGGGGAGTAAAATAAAAACTTGGTTTTTATGGGTTAGTTTTTTTAATAATCTCGAAAAGAACGAACTGTTATGCATGCCTAGAAGACCGCCAAATAGTTGGTGCTCCACTCCCAAGAGGACGGTTCCCGCTCAATAACAGATCAATGATCTAGAACAAGAAGAAGAAATGTTACAAAAAATACTCTGTATAATCTACCAGACAGAGCTACCTCTTTTCTCTTTCAACCTATCTCACCAATAATAGGAAATTCTTTCCTATCCCACGTATATGACTCAGCTATCATAAACTTTTAAATTCAATACGCATTTCTAATACCAAATATGAAAAGTATCGTTGTATGGAGAGACAGATCCTGGAAACTTGTCACCCTCTCTGATCATGTGCGTTACATACATTATACGTATTACTTATTATCACTGTTTAATTTTACTTCTTATTATCACTGGTTCTGTTAAATCAGTATTTATTATCAGTGTTTTATCTGCGTCGTCCTGTAATTGTGTAATTGTGTAATTGTAACAACTACTATCTTGTATTCTTTTCTTACCACGTATTTGTGTCTTCCTGTTGGGTGACCAAATTAATAAGAAAAAATACAACACGATTGTCTGAATATCATCTATATTGTTATTTTTATACATATACACTTTCATAATATGTATGCTTTGAAAACTTAGTTTGTAATGTACATATTATTAAAGAAATAAATTGAATTGAATTGAATTTCCCACATTAATAGCTTCGTCTCTATAATATATCTCGATAATGATGTGCCTAGAATAGTGCACAGCACTACATAGGCTTCAAATGATTAAATTATTGGTCAGCATGTCAGCTCGATACATCGCGTGATCTTTAATTAAAATTGTCACAAACTAGCCTTGAGAAACACTTCCTAGCAAACGCTGGTTACTGGTTAGTTCTCCGAGTGAATTTTAAGAATCCAATCTTCTAATGGAAATCAATTTTCAGTACGAGTATGTGCCATCGCGCTCGATATTAATTAATTAATGCGTATAATATGGCGAACACCTAACGCTACGCTAACGTTATATGTATTTATTAATATTATTTTAGTCCGAATGTCTTTATTTTGAATATACTGCTTATGAACAGGTCATTAATGACCCTGATAGACTATTCTAGTGTGACGTCAAAGTACGATGTTAAAACATTTATGAAAATAATATTTATTTTGAATATTTATTTTGAGTAGTCGCAAATGATGTATTTGACATCTCACAATTAAAAATATCATTGAGCAGCACTTATCAATACTGACTATGCTTTTATTTTTAATTGTAAACCTCACAATTTAAAATACCAATTAAGCATTTGTTTAAATGCAAGCAAAGCATTTTAAAAGAATTTAGAAAAGCTAATACCTATATATTAATTAGTAAATACAAGTAAAGAAAATGTAGGTGCATTGATTTATTATTGAATTTTGCCGCACTAGGTAGGTACCGTATAATCTACATACGTATTTTGTTTAGAAATGCGTTTGGTCAATTATATGTTTTTATTCATTTTTATAGATGGCGATAATGTGCCGCCATACATGTTGTATGAAAACTTCGAATAAATGTTTAAAAATAATCACAGAAATTACATAAAATTTGAGAATGTAAATCATTAAGGGTATTTATTGTTTACATTAATGTAAAAAAAAGTATTTATTGGATAGTTTCGAAGACATAAGCCAAAATATATCAAAGTTACAATATCTACACGCTTGACACCAGCCGCGTAACATGTATACAAAATCAGAAGCATTGGCTGGTAGCATGCGCTGTGATGGCACTTGCTGGATATTGATTTGTTTATAAACGATGATTTTATGTCCATGGCGCGTGCTCCGCGTGCGCTCATTGGTTAAATGAAATTGCGCGCGTCTTATTTCCTGTTACGCATTTCCGTCATTTTTCACGAAATCACTGCCACAGATTGCAGAAAAGCGAGAGGAAAGATTTTACACATCAAAAAGTTATGTTTCTCCAATAATATTTCATTCTCAAGCTAATTTTTAAAAAACTTCAACTCTTTACAAAGAATTTGGCAAATGCTGTAGGTACATAATGAAAATGTCTTCGTAATTGATTCTGTTCTTATATTATGTGCTTGTTTAATTATTGAATAAAAATGTGTTATTATTATTTATGCGAGAACTTGCAAATATAAAAAAATTTGAATGTAGAAGTGTTTGAAACGCATGAGATGTTTGTGTTTTTATATTTTGTTTTCAATAAATAAACGTTAAACGATGTAAAGAGGGGAGATTTTTGAAAAAAGAAACATTATTTTAGAATGAGTTGTCGACATAGATATGGAGCGTCGTGTTCGTTTTAGATATTCTTTTGTATGAAACACTCGAATTTTTTTTTTGGCTGTGCCTTATCAAATTTCTTTTCGTGTTTAATTTAATATAAATATTTCTAACGATGACATCGCTAGTGAAAGTGAAATTTTAAAAGCTTTTTTTGCTTTTCTGAATTCTTCCGGAACATTTGAAACACCATTTCGACAAAGATAAAAAGAATTTAGAGTAATTATTTCAATTTGTCGGCGGCAGTTTGACTCCGAAAAAAGATTGTTTTTGGAGCTGGAATGAACAGTTACATTATAAATTAAATAGATTGATTAAGCCATAATAATAAAAAAATAGGCGGAATTTTATTTAAGTCTAATTGTCAATTGTTGTTGTAATCACCCGGTGTGTTTTTGCCTAATGGCAGCACATTTATCATGGGAGTCGCGGACACGCGCTCTTTATTGAATTAATTTACAAGATTTTTATTAAGTAATAAAATATTAGATAAAAACACACCAGATTCTTACTTCACTGATGAATATAACGAGATGCAAACAAAACAATTTACATAAAATTGATTTTAATCTATTAATTTTAAATTATTATTTCGTGTAAGTGGATTACGAAACAATACATTGATTCAAGCAAATACAGAGCTAAAATTAATATAATATACGATTATTCTATCCGTTTTTATGCTTCTTTTGGTGCATTTAGGGTAATTTTTTTATTGTAACGGATGTTGCGCACGCAGCATGTAGCGGAAATGCGAGACAATGAAATTAGTTGTTGTTAATGTGAAATTTTAGTATGCAATGAAATGCACGCTCATCCATATGCACCCGAAGTTAGTCATCGAAGAGAGTAAAATGTGTAAATTGTTGTATATATTGTTTATGGTTGTTGCGCAACTGTCAAAAATTAATTCACTGGAAATTAGTGTTCCAGTAATATAAATGATGTATTGCCGACCATCTTCAATCGACTACCAATCAAAAAGATGCTCAATTCAAAGGTTGACGAATAATTGGTTATTGAATTGAAAATTAGAACTGTTTATTGATTTTAGCTGTATGAAATGGAAAAAAGGCTTCTCGTACAGATTTTTGTATTTCATGTTATTGTCGATGTTTGAATGCGTTCCACTGCCTTTGACAGAATGTCATCAGTTTGAAAATGTCGACCTAATTCTGACGTGATTAGAAATTTTGATTCCAATGTCGTTTCCAAATTTTCATTATCGACTGTAGTCTCGAATGCACGATATCACTTCAATCTAGCTAGTAGAAAACGGCAGATTCATAGATATGGACCTATTGCATAATAATTTTTATTTATAACGTATTTCGTATTACGTCACACACATATATTGCATAAATTTTGTTTTTGCTTTACTGTCCATAAAATGAGCAAATCGCTCGTGCTTATGGAAAGAATATTACACTAAGTATACTTATCTTGTATCAATTTATCCCATCTAACACATTGTACAAACCCGTAAATGCTGCCATAAAACGATAAATCTATCTACATCCTATTATTGCAAATACGGAAATCATTTGAAACATAAAAATGATACAGCCCAGACGTTACTAAATAGTTCGTTTGTAATAACTTCTTATTCTTGTCTACTTTATGACAAAAATTTTACACCAGGGTACGTGTTGTGGTGCTTTGTTTTTTATAGTTTTCAAAATTGGAATTTGTATTTTTTATTTATTTTATTATGTATTAAAGCCTTAATTTTTTACTATTTTGTAACATACGGTACTTTGAATCCAGGAAACACATCCAGAGTTAGGAAGTCATGAGGTTTTTAAAGAATGATTTAAATAATTATCTTTGGAATTATTATATAATTAATTAATTAATTAATGGCTTTAGAGTGAATTTATAAGTTCTCCCTCAATTAATAATGTCGCACTGCGCCAAGGCGTAAAAAACCATTTTAATAGTTTCCTTTTATATTAAACTAGCTGGATGGCCCGGCTTCGCTCGGGACCATAATTCGGTAAGCATAGAAATGTGTTGACGTCTCTTTTTTGCTGGTTTCGGCACCTGTGATTGGATTGCCTTGCAGAACCGTCTTTGCTTTGCCAAAATATCAACAAATATTTTAGCGCGCAATTATAACACTCTATAGAGAACTTTCCAAAACTTTCTAGAGCATTCCGAAATCTTATAGAACTTCCTGAATCTTCTAGAACTTTCCCTTTCCAGAACCTTCTAAAGCATTATAATTCTTTCTGGAATCTCTAGACCCACCGACGCACTCCTCCACTCAGTTTGAAACCTTATAGATCTTTCTGATAGCTTGTAGAACTTTCTCCTTCCAGAACTTTCTGGAGCATTCTCGAACCCTCTAGAACTTTTCGGAATCTTTAAAACTCGCTGACACATTCTGCAACTCAGTTTGGAACCTTATAGAACTTTCTGAAACTTTTTCCATCCAGAGCTTTCTATAGCATTCTGGAATCTTCTCTTAATCTTCTGGAAACTTCTAGACCCACCGAGGAACTCAGCCACTCGGTTTGGAACCTTATAAAACCTTTTTAAACGTTCTCCTTCCAGAACCTTCTAAAGTATTCGAGAACCTTAATGAACGTTCTGGAACCTTCTAAACTCACCGACATACTCCGCCACTCAGTTTGAAACCTTATAGATTTTTTAAGAATCTTCTAGAACGTTCTCTTTCCAGAAATTTTAGAGCTTTGCCAAACGTTCTGGAACCTTCTAGATTTACCGACACATTCCGCCACTCTGTTTGGAACCTTTTATAACCTTCTTGAACTTTGTATTTCCAGAATCTTCTAAAGCATTCGAGAACCTTCATGAACGTTCTGGAACCTTCTAGACTCACAGTCACTCTCCGCCACACTGTTTGGAACATAAGAGAACATTCTTTAGAAGAATAAAGAATCTTCTACAACATTCTCCTTCCAGAACATTCTAGAACTTTATCGAACGTTCTGCAACCTTATAGAGTCACAGATACACTCCGCTACTTTGTTTGGAACTTTATAGAAATTTCGTAAATCTTCTAGAATGTTCTCCTTCCAGAACTTTCTAGAGCTTCATCAAACGTTCTGAAACCTTCTAGACTCAACGACACACTCCGCCAGTCAGTTTGGAACCTTATAGAACCTTCTCGAACGTTTTTTTCCAGAACCTTCTAAAGCATTCGAGAAACATCATGAACTTTCTGTTCTAGACACACTGACACAACCTTTTCCTTCCAGAAATTTCTAAAGCATTATCGAGTGTTCTAGAATCATCTAAACTCACCGGCACATTCCGCCATTCAGTTTGGAACCTTATAGAACGTTCTTGAACTTTCTGCTTCCAGAAACTTGTAAAGCATTTGAGAACCTTTATGAACGTTCTGGAACCTTCTGGACACACCGACACACTTCGCTTCTCATATAGGACTTTTAATAATCTTCTAGAACGTTCTTCTTCCAGAACTTTCTAGAGCTTCATCGAACGTTCTGGAACCTTATAGAATCACAGACACACTCCGCCACCAGAATTTTATAGACCTTTATCAAACGTTCTGGAACCTTCTCGACTCACCTCTTAGTTTGGAACCTTATAGAATATTCGGGAATCTCTCACTCCCCTTCTAGGACTATTTAGAGCTTTACTGGACATTCTGAAACGTTCTTGACTCACCAGCACACTTCGCCACATACTTTGGAACCTTATAGAACTTTCATCGATTGTCAGCTCAAGGTATCTTGTATCTATCATTTTATCGATTGTGTCACGGTTGCATGAAAGATTTGTGCTTGAAATACATGTGTGTGTTGCGATGTTGCCTGGGATGGGGAGACTTTCTATTTTTTTTATCGAAAAGGCCAAGTATTTATCTTTATCAAGTTAAATTATCTTATTTTTATTCCTTATGTATAATGTTTAAAAGTATATTTCTAATATGCAGTCTTTCTTGTGTGCCCAATATTTAAATTTTATTTATATATGTAGTCTTAAAATTAACAGCAGCTCAATATATTAACAAATATAAAATTATGGATATTAAATTATGCCAATTAAAAATTTTCCACTGAATATAGTAATTTATGAAAACAGGTGTGAAGTAGTAAAATAAATTTTTTAAATTATTTTTACACCGAGTGGAGAGGGTGGAGGGGAATGTGGGACGGGAGTAGAAGGGAGGATAAATTGTATGAATTAGTTTGGGTACGATTGTGTAAATATTGTTTGTTTTATGTCCCTTATCGTTGGATTAAAAATGTCAATATGGTGATAGTTTGTTTTAAATGAATTTGTGGATCTGTACATAAAGGAGTTTTGTTTTAAGTTGGCCTTGCTTGTCTATTATTGCGAGTTGGGATGTGGAAAGATATTCGTTGAAGAAGTTCTGGACTATCAACTAGAGTGGGTATATACGCATCGAGTAATGAATTTTTTAAATTACATGGTGTATTATTTTAAAATACATTTAGATATTATTTAATGTAGAAATATTATATATACATTATTTAACATTCGAGTCATTGTAAGGCGAGATACATCGAGATTTTTATTTCCTTACATCAATTTTATTTTCTCTGCAGGAATTATATTTTTGGAATTATATTTAGGTTAGAAAATAAGTTTGCTTCAAAGACGCAGTATAAAGTGCGTGTTTTTTCCATTACCAAACTAACTGATAATCACGCCGTTTCCTCGCCGGAGTAGGCAGAGAAGATAGAACGACATATTATTCTATCTTGGCACACCACTTTTGCGCCGGCTACATTCATACATCTTCTCATGCAAGCTCTACGGTTGAGGCATTTTTTCCATTACCAGTTGCCATTAAAAAATAATCAAATCGTATGAAAAGCAGGCTATGCGCCAGAGTTAATCGCAGACACTAATAGCCGCGCAGTGGTCACTGTCGGCCTCGCAGGGGCCAGTACAGGCGATAGCTATTTACAGACACCAATAGCCGCCTCTAGGGTCTAGCAGTAGTCAGTAAAGTAAGCAAAGAGTAGCATTCGGCGATAGCCGATTAGGCTTTCTGTTAGTTTTATTGACTTGTATGAAAGCGAATGAATTCTTAATATTCCATATAAGTTACTGTAGTACAGTCCAACTTTTTACAGAAAATAAATCAGAAATGTTGGAAAAAAATGCAAACTTTGATTTCGCTTATCCTCGTAACTTTCGACATTTCACCCGTGTAAAGGGTAAAGAATATTTTCTTTTTTAATTTGAATGAAGAAGACATTCCCTAAGTTTTTGCTACTAATTATGAGACATACTGTATAACAGCGGTCAAGACATGATTGATACCTTTACTCGTATACACATATAGGCACTTACGCTAATTTTAGTGCGTGAAAAAATAGATTTGTACATTGTACCTAAAAATATTTTTCTATTCATGTCTGCGATTAATGTATCATTTTCCTCGCTTAGGCGTCTGATACACATGCTTCTTTAGTGGCACGTGAGCATGCGCAGTATCGACTTTGACAGTGGCATGCTTATTAGTGGCATGTGTGTACGCACATTGCTAGAAATGAGCATGCCACCTAGTGGCATGCTCAAAAATCAACCGCCGGTTGATTTATAAGCATGCCACTGTCATTCACCATAGAGAAGGGGTATCTTTGGAGCATGTGTGAACAGACTTGCTTATTTATGAGCATGCTTATGTCATTCGCGGGCTTCGCGACTAGTATTATCGATGCGATCTTCTCAGTCCGCGACAGATGAAACAAATATGGCGCGTTGGGGAAATGATAAAACATTGCTTTTCGTAACTTATTATAGGAATCACGAATGTCTGTGGAATACTCGGTCACCGTTGTGTAAAAATAATAAAGTGAGAAATAATGTTTACGAAACTTTATTAATAGGCATGAATGATTCAAATCTTACAATAAAAATTATATAAACTATAATCAAAAATGTGCGGATGGAAACTCGGGAACTTTTTTGATTTATTGGTTGACTTGAATTTTCTATTTCAGTTTGCAAAGTTTCCATTTTGAACAAGAGCGTCTCTATTCTATGACAAGAGCATGCCACTAATAAGCATGTGTGTTTGATTGTTAGCTTTGGGCATGCTTATTTATGAGCATGTCACTAATAAGCATGCCAGTAATGAGCAAGTGTGTACAGTTGTTAGGGCATGCTTATTAGTGGCATGCTAAAGAAGCATGTGTATCTGTACCTTAAAGACCACGTGAATATACACGTGTGTGGCGCAATTCAATCAACTGTTTTGTCACGGCTCATTGGGAAAGGTAACGTAATGCGCACAAGGTGGAAAACAATTCATACCTCGATTAATTTTTGGTTTACCTTTACGAATCAATTCTCGACGGCCTGCAGCAAGATGGTTATCGATTAAATTGTTCATACTTTATTTCACGGCGTCGAAATAGTTTTATACAAAAATCGTGTGCGCAATGTTTATATTGTTAATGCCTTAATGTCTGTGGAGGCGGAGCGATCAACATATCTCATAAGATAAATCCCTGAATCTATCTTTATCTATCGCATTATGCGATGCAGGTCCGTACTAAGGAAATTCATCATTATCATCGTCAGCGGTTTTCCATTCACTCCTGGATAAAAGCCTACGCAAGTTCTTTTGCTTTTATCTGTTCATAGTTATTCGCTGCTACGTATTTCCGTAGAATTTAATAATTTCATTCTAAAGGGTTTTGGGGGGTCTGAGAGCTGCTTACCTCCCCTTGAATACCATTGGTTCATCCATAATTTATTACTCCTCTATGCAGTGTGGCCTGTCCATTGCAGGAGCTTTATTTATTTACTAATATTATTTATTAAATCATTTTTGATACAAAATATCGTAAAAAAAGAAGAAGAAGTAAGTGAAAACAGACACAATTTTTTTTTATCGAAGAATTATTTGCTTTTAATTTTTTTTTTTAATTAAAATTTTTCTTGATTATTTATGTAGAACAAAATGATCTTGCATATAGTGTAACACAAAATCTCACTAAAAAGAGAGGAAACAAGAACATAAAAAGCATAAAAGAAAAACCGATGAGTTAGATCTTATGCGTTTAAGCTACTGATACACATGCTTATTAGTGGCACGTGAGCATGCGCAGTATCGACCTTCTTTATCCCTTGCTTATTAGTGGCATGCGTGTACGCATGCTCAAAAATCAACCGCCGGTTGATTTATGAGCATGCCACTGTCATTCACCATGAGAAGGGGTATCTTTGGAGCATGTGTGAACAGGCTTGCTTATTATGAGCATGCTTATGTCATTCGCGGGCTTCGCGGCTAGTATTATCAATGCGATCTTCTCAGTCCGCGACAGATGGGGAGATGATAAAACATTACTTTTTATGACTTATTATAGGAATCACGAATGTCTGTGGAATACTCGGTCACCGTTGTGTAAAAATAATATAGCGAGAAATAATGTTTATGAAACTTTATTAAAAGGCATGAATGATTCAAATCTTACAATAAAAATTATATAAACTATAATCAAAAATGTGCGGATGGAAACTCGGGAACTGTTTTGATTTATTGGTTCACTTGAATTTTCTATTTCAGTTTGCAAAGTTTCCATTTTGAACAAGAGCGTCTCTATTCTATGACAAGAGCATGCTACTAATAAGCATGTGCGTTTGATTGTTAGCTTTGAGCAAGCTTATTTACGAGCATGCCACCAAAAAGCATGATAATAATTAGCAAGTGTGTACAGATGTTAGGGCATGCTTATTAGTGGCATGCTCATTAGCGTGCCACTAATAAGCATGTGTATCTGTACCTTTAGGTGCTTATCCTTTATATATGTATTGCAACTCGGATTCTAAAATATTGAAAAACTGACCAACATATTTAGATAACTATTTTTGGCGAAGGACATGAAGGAAGAAGAAAAATAAAATGAATACGGAAAAAATTTCATGTGGAAATGTTTTATGTTATGTGCTGTTTTTAAAATGGTATCAATGATATGTGGTACCATTTTAAATCTCTTTATGGATATATCTCCTTCATTCTTGGTATGGGTTAAGTTGGGGCCGGAAATCTTTAATAATATTTAGGAATGTAAAAATATAATTCGGGCGGCATATTACCTAGGACCGGACCTGATACGTTATTTTATTTTATGGGTATGTAATAATATCGTCACGACATGTCTCCGAACGGATAAACAGTGATGATGGATGAGCACTAATTGCACGGTATAAAAATAATGTTTTAACAACTAATTTTATAAGCAGGGTCACGTAAAAATAATTGACTAGACATTTTGAAATATTAAAATAAGTTTATTTTCATTAATGACCCATTTGACATCTATTATACAGCATTATTCAAAACATGGGCTAAATTCTACTCCAATATATTTCGGAAATGTACCTTGTATGTGAATGATTTAAATAGCAATTGAAAAAGGAGGTTCGAATGTATAGAATCCCACTGCAAGATCGTACATAGTTCCGAAAATGACTGCTAGAGTGCCCACTACGCCAAACAGGATTTTGCATCAGTTGTGAGTAAAATAGTTTTATGCAGCACAAGGTTTTCTGTGTTATTGTAAAAATAACACAGAAAAATCCATACAACATAAAAACACTCAGCGATCCTGGTATTTAGTAAATGGTTTTTAAAATAAAAATATTATTCTAGCCGCAAAACCATGCAACATCACGGGACATAATACTTGCAGGATTTTGAAGCTGAAAATTCATAGATAGAAAACCATTTTTTTTAAATTGGCTTTATTCGCTTAAACCTGTAACTAATTTCAGATTTAACTTGCAAACTAATATCATTATTATATTTACAAAAGTATATTTACAGCAGCACTCTTTAATGATGACATTTTTGGTGAATGTTCGTTGCTGATCAGTGTTGTTGTGGTAATTCGAGGAAGTTACGGACGAACGAACGCACAGACGGACGTACATTCGAAATAAGGAGAGCTGATAATACATTAAAAAGTGAAAAATAATTTATCAAAATAACTGATACGATAATGAAACTTAGTCATATTTACCGGTTAATTACCTATAAACCGTTATACATTCCCTTGGGGATGTTGGATCATTCTCTTCTATGGAAGCGAGGGATTGTGTTTAGAAGTAGAGTATTATGCTGAAATTATATAATTTTTATATATGTCTGTATGAGTTTTGTTTTAATGATATGAAAATAAATAATGTAAATGATTTTTGAAAATAATGTCTTAAATTGCTTTTAGTTGGTATTTTCGTCTGTTATTTTTCTGATATTTTATCCTTTGTTGTTTTGTCAATGTTTCCTGTCATTCGTAAGTATTTTTTATATAATTTTTTAAAACATTTTTTCTACGTTCAATCGGCATGGTCAAATATTTGTTTTAAAACGATTATTGTAAATCATTGCAACAATGTAGTAATTATTATTTCCCCAAAGCAAGGTTAGGTTATCTATATGTCAACAAAAAATAGCATTGTGTTAAAATGAATTTCAGTTGAAATTCGATACAAATTGATGAATAATTATCGAAAAAACGATGCGGAAGCGTTGTTACTTCCTCCATTTTTTGCTGTTGTTTAAGTGTGTTTAATTGTAGCAAATATCTGCTCACTAGCGGGTGATTTAACCTTTCGTCGCTCGCGCCTCGTTTCGTAACGTGAATCACCGCGACCAATCAAAGTGCTACGCAAATTAAGATTCACATGAATGAACGTAAATGGTTCAAATTGATTGTTTATTAAATATTTAATTTATACAATTATAAATTTTAAGTTGTTTTATTGTGGAAGTGATATTTTTTTATATTTAGATCAAAGTATGTATATTCTAAATATAATAAAACTAAAGAACCTTGTGCGAACCTGTAAATCATATAGGAAAATTCTTGAGGAGGCCAAGAACCACTAAGAGATATAAAACCAATAGTGACGATGATGATGATCATGTTAAATGAATATGAGAATGAAAAGGAGGTTTATCCCATATCGGCCGTTTACTTTCGCCACCCAATTAGGCATTATTTAAATACTCATGTGAGTGTAAGCGGCGCGTTGAGACAACCTCACAAAACTTCTTCACTGTCTCTTGGTACATGATGATGGAAAAAGTTTTTTTTTTATTAAGGTTAAACAAAATGAAGGTACACTGATACATACATAATTAAATACATTGCATAGATAAAAAAATTAGGCAAAACAAAACAAAATGAGTAGCTTGTTGGTGTAATCGTCATGACGCATTTCAGGACACCAGCAAGTTTGTTTTATTCTCATAGCACAAGCGTTTAGCATAGTTTGAAAACAGTAAAAATATTGATGCGACACGTATTCCGTGTTCACATCTCTATTTTAAAAAAAATAAACCACAAGTTACCAGAAATACATATACTTAGTACATTTTGAGATGAAAATACAAATACGACAGTTATAAATGCCTTGTCTATTAGAAGAGTATAATACACTAGGAAAGTAAACAATGATATATATTAATACATTAGTATATAAGATAACAAGAAGGATAGATGAATATATGAAGGGTAACATAAAAGATAAATAAAAGTCTTTGAAGATGAAAATACACGAAAATGCATATTAAGTACATGACGTAACAACGGGAAATACATAATATGTCAACTCAACCATAAGATGAAAGTATGTAAAGAAACAATGTAAAGTTCACAGATTAAAAGTTACATGTGATGAAAGCGTCCAAACTCAGCATTATCCTGTTTTGTTAGGCTCCTTCTTCTTCTTCTTCAGCCTTCATCTCTCCTCTGCTGGATATAGGCCTCTTCCATACCCTTCCATCCTTGCTTGTTATTTGCTAATTGTAGCCATTTCTTTCCCCCCACAGCGGCTATATCGTCGGCCCTTCTCTTTTGAGGTCTTCCGACGCTTCTTTTATTCTCCCAAGTTCTCCCGAGTCCATCATGTTCTCCTTATTCTCTCTAAATAGCCCCGCTATAATTTTTGGCTGTTCCCCAATCTAAAAATGCTGCTGAAAGAGATCCAATTTGAATTAAGAGAAGACATTATGCCGAACGCGACGGCCCAGCTGAACATCATTCCAAAAGACGCATCCCAGAAGTGTCTCCAACAATGGCGAGACCGCTAGATTATCGCAAAGACTACATTGAAGGATATTTGAGTAAGAACACTAACTTGTGTTTCTGTTGACCTAAGTTTCGATATTTTTTTCATGTCAGCGGTATACGACATATTCTAGCTTAAATTATTTATTGCTGCCCTTTGCATATCAGTCTGAAATTGCGAGTAACCTTTAGTTAAATCTACCTTTACCATGAAATAACAAAGGTCGACCGAGCCAATTAAATCTGTAATACTTATTTCCGTAAATACGTGCAATGAATGAGTTGATCCTTAAAAAGTGTATTTGCGCTTAGAAATGACTATGGTAATGATACTGAAATGACTAATATGAGTGAAAAACCAAATACGGAAAATAATTATTTTTGAAACGAATTTGTCAGATGTTAGCTGTGATAAAAAATACCATTTGTAGTAAGACAACAAGAAATATTCTTAATTGAGATAAATTAGAAAAGTCTTATAGAGACATGCAGGTCTGGCTGCAGGGCTTATGAGGTAAAACACACATAATTTAATGCTAGAGTAATGGAACATTTAAGGTATCTCATTAATACTAATTTCTCGGAATTTTCGAACTATCATTTGGAGACTGACCACACATTTAAAAAAGGAAACAGTACTGATTTTTTGCATTTACATAATACATTGGATAATATAGACATATTATAAATCAAGAAACAATAACGCTAATTTAATTAGCAACCAATTAAATTTTACGAATAACCCTTTATTTGATACATGACTCATTCCAGTGTCATGTGTACCCTCACCACAACTGTAACCACGCCCCGTTGAACATTTTTTTACCAAAATAATAAATAAATAAATTAAACAATAAAGTTATAGGACACAACATGTCATATTCATTAAAAGTTTGCAAGCAGATCTATACAGAGCGCGATACCGGATTGTCATCCAATTTTTAAAATTCTATTAATTACTGATTATGTGAAAAAAATTATAATTAATTTAATTGAGAAAGTTGTTTCATTCGATTTCGGTCATCTCAAGACATTGCAATATTTTTAACATTAACATTTAACATTAACAATCAAACGATTTTCATCATCGTTTGATTGCCATGATTTTAATTCAAACTTTTGAATTTGAATTATCCGAATATCAAGGTTTATCGTCATAGAATTCACAGGAGATTGAGACATTGCGACTATTTTCTGAGCAGAGAGGAGCATGCTCGTAAAAAATACAAATTTCAATAATTTATTATACGTCTTACATGGAAGGTATTCACCACCACATGACGCTTGATGATCATTGGCATTAACGTCACGATCCTTCCCCTACCTCTTCATATTACCAGCCTTACCCCGGTTCACAACCTGCAGTTCGACTAGTGGGACCGTTTTTATCGCTACTTAGAATTACCACCAAATATTTCAGCGCGCAACACGCAACGGCTCAGGTAACATGCAAGGGTCGCCCACCAAATTATACGGTCTTACTAGCCGTACACCCATGAAAAATCACGGGAAATAATAATAACGACTTGCCTTGCGTGACCGCGCGACATAATATTCCGCACGCTAATTGCGTGGCACACTCTAATTATCTAAAGTTTTAATTCCAGCGATTTACGGAGTTCGCGACACACAGACGGAGAGACGGACAGACATATAGACAACGAAATTATTGTGTTTGATCTTATTATACTTAGTGTTAGGTTAAAGTGAATAAAGTTAATTTTAAAAAAGTAATGTTTTTCTATTCGTGAATTTTCAGCTTCAAAATTTACTCAAATGATCTACAAAATTTACAAAATGTACTCACGTGAAATATCACGGGACATGAAATGGTTCGCTCCTTTGCTAAGCCGTAGTGCATATAATATATTTTTGACGGTCCACGGAGAGGCAGTGGTAACAATGTCGCTAGGGTGCCGAACTGGCATTTGCGCGTCCGAGGTTTGCGCCCTGCTTCCAGCCGTGTAATTACGTTTTTAAGCCGAGAATTTGAACGAGTTTACGGGCGTTACAAGAAGTTACGGACAGACAGACAGACAACGAAATTATTACGTTTGATTCTTACTAAATTTGCGTGGTTGAATTTGTGATATTACTTTGCTACTTTCGTGAATTTTTATACGTTTTATATTTTGTGCGATACGAAATTATATAATAAAATTTATTCTGGTAATATTGCTCAATAAATAATTGATTTTAATTATTCTTAAACTTATTATACTTATTAAATCGTTGTACAATTTTAATCCGTTGCAAATGAGTCGCGACTGGCCCTATTTCGGAGATTAATTGACTCAAGTCACTTAGAACATTTAATAAATTGCTTTAAGTGTGTTATGTTGACTTTCAGTTTAACGTTTTGTCGAGGTGTATGGCAGTCAACATTTTAGAATAAGAATTTAAACAATATTAAACCGTGGCTGCAAAATTACAGGGAATTATAATGTACCATTTAGGTCTTGTAACCCTAATGTAACATTGCATTGGGGTTACAATACCCGCCCACATTTCGCATGGTTAATGGTAGTTTTACGGAACCGCCTTGAAATGCTTTAGTTAGCAGCGTTATTTCTGATATTATTACAGTAAGAAAAAACTAAATATATTTTCATATGACCGGTCGACGCCACAAAATATCTTCACTAACATTCTCGTTGCTCTCGTAGGTTTCTTTAAAGAAATCCTTCGATCTATTTTTCCATTCTTTTGCTTACCTAGAGTGGGAGCCCGACTGACGAGCCGCCAAAAATGATAGTTCTTTTACATTTATTTATTTACGGAAAAATAAAGAAAAAGAAAGAAAAAAGAAAAAAGATTTTAAAAGATTAATTTACGGACTTTACAGCAAGTTACAGACAGACAGACCGAAAGCTAACGAAATCATTATTATCAGGATAATAATAATAACCTAACCTAACCTAAAGGTATTTTCGGCTATATTTCGCGAAAGGTTCGTAGAAGGAAATTAATAATCTGAAAATTTTTGCAGAAAATACAAGATCTCAAATCTCATAATCCAAGAAAAAATTTATTCATTTATTCATTCATTCATTTACGCCTAAATAGGCTTTTACATATGTAGGTATATAACAGTTATTTGCAAAAATAATATAAACAGAGAGAAAAACAAAAAAAAAGAAAGTGTATATAATTTACATTATGGCGGAATGAAGCGCTCTCAGTATCGCGCCCCTATACTGTGACAGGCCAGAACCAAACACGTCCGCTATGTTTGTATAATTGTTACCTAACCTGTGTATTCTAGGTACTAGCGAGTTGTAGTGAGCATTTGTTCTAGTATTGTCACAGTAAAAAGGCGTCGGCACTCGAGTAGTTCGACTGGGTACATGGAACATTATTAAGGACAAAATTGCGCACAGAATAGGCCCTGGAAATCCAAGAACAGCTAAACGAATAATTGCGTTTGTCCAACTATTGCCTGTCTTTTGAGCGATACGGCCTAATCACTTAATTTATTTGGCGTATTTTGTTTTATGAGTAGTCTTCTCGTTTCTCTTAACTATAAGTTTCCTTTACTGTCTCTGATATGATCGTGTGATGCCTCTCAGATGTGGTGGGATTCCCACCAGAAATTTGTTCAAATATCACGTACAAATCGAGACGACCTAGAAAGGAATGGAAATACTTTTGTTGTTTCAATACACATAGTACAAAGGCTCGATTAGAATAACATGGGGATTTTCAATTCCAGTCACATATATATCCATGAGGCAAAAATAAATTTGGAATTGACTACAGAATGGTGATTTATTAACCACAAGAGTGACTGACCCGGCTGCAATTTTTAGAGCAGACATTTGTTCACAGTCACCACACAATTATTCTGTATTGATTCAGTTTTCTGGTCACTAACACATTTATTGGTAGCTTTAGCCTTCCCCTTACAGCTTCTGCATTCAGAATAAGTTATATATATTTCGAATACATACGATATATATAATTTTTAAACATTTTAAACTTAAAATAACATTTTAAACTTAAAATAACTGCTTTTAAAATAGCGAGCGCAAAAATTTGACTTCATTTATGTAATCAGGACCCTTTATTACGCCGGAGAATTTTTTTTTCATCAAATTTGTGATTCGTTTGTATTACTAATTTATAGCCTTGGATTCTTGTGTCTTACGGTAGCTAAATGATGAATATCAATGATATGTAATTATTTTGGTTGAAAAGTTTATTTAATGTATATTTGTTAGTTTTTTTAAATCATTACTGATTATAATCTAGTAAATGTGATGATGATGCGCAATATATAGGAACGACTACTTCTTCTCTTTGTGCTGTATCAGGTCCCCTGACGTAGGCGCAGTCCGGAATAGCTCTCCGAGGTCCCTGATGCCGGTCCACTAGCGAATGTTGCGGAGCCATGGCATCTGTCGTCTTCCTATTCCTCGGCGTCCTTCTATCTTGCCCTTCATAATTAATTAAAGTAGCCTTTGTTATCATTTCGTAGAACATGCCCCAAGGATGCGATTTTCCGTCGTTTTATTGTGGTGACCAGCTCGCTCTGTGTTTGCTCTCCTGAGTACCTCCGCATTCGATATTTTATCAACCCAGGAGACTCGAGAGTCGGTTGAGCATATTGACCTGCATGATGCAGGTTTCAACCCTATACAAAAGTATGGACCATATATAAACTTCAATTCTTATCACTATTTAATATACACAAACATTCATTTAATTTTCTTATATAGGTATATACCTAAATATACTTTTTAATTGTGCTATTATATATACATTTTGTTACTATCCATGCATATGATTTTTTATATATATTACTTTACTTTCACTATTGTTTTTGTATTATACAATACATATATACTTATTATACACATTTTATATTTGTATACTTGTGTATATTCTCTAGATAGGTCTTGATCCACTGATCATTATACAAAAAGAATTATCAAAATCGGACACCTCTGACGGAAGTTATTCCGGTTTGTGTGTTTACATGAGCATTTGTATGGAAAAAACCCAGCCCAGTATGTCGCTCATAAGCGGCGGCTGGTTTTGTGTTGGTGGTGTCAGACTTATGTTTCCATATTAATGTGATTGTGATTCACTCATTAATAATGTATTTGAAAAAGTATTTAGATTTTTCCTTGCCATAAAAAATGTATGTTTTTTACCAATGATCTGTTGGCAATCTGTTATGCCATACAGTCAATCATTTATTGTGTCATCTGTAGACAACTTTTTATGTCTTACAGAGTGTGTGCATGTGTGTGACTCTACTACTTATCTTTTATAAGTGTTGAGACAACTTTAATGTTGCTTATCTGGCAAATATGATGATAATAGGGTACAAAATGCGCCTTGTGCGCAAATAAAAACATCTCCCGCCCGCTCTTTTTATTAAAACAATGAAAATGCGGTATTTTATTACATAGAATTATGATTCAGGTCCATCTGAAATCAAAAAACCATTAATTTCCAGCATATTAGAGAGCTCTGAAATGTTAAAAAATCTGAACATCAATATTTTCATATAATATTTTCAGTAAAAACATACACATTTCAGATCATGCACTCTAACGCATTTCCATTGTCATCAGCGGGATGCGTTCTCATGGAGCTGAGGCTCCGCATTCGCTCATCCCCTCTCCCGGGTGCCGCCGCCTGACGCCGAGACACGTATAAGGACAACCACCGCGGCCGAGAACTCGCGCGCTGTCCTCGGCACGGTACCCATCCTCAACCGGGGCACGGCGATCGGCGTTGGCCCTGAAAGGGGCCTTTGCTCTGCTTCATTCACATCAGAAATTTCTATCATTTATATGACGTGATTACGTCAACCACAGAGCTTGAAAGTTCGGTTGCCTGACGGTAGGCGCAGGCAATGTCCTGTCCGTAACAATACTCAATTAATTAATCTTATAGTTATACAGTATTTTGTTGTATATATTCATTATTTTTTGTTCTCACTATATTGATCAGCTGCTCATCTCGGCACAGGTTCTTCCTAGTGAGATGAGCGGCTCCATCTCCTATGTCATGTAACAAGATGAAGAAAAAAAAAAATATATATATATTCAGCACTTCAACAGACACTGCCTAACTTTAAGGTTAAAATAATCATTGCAAAACAATGTTTTCATTTTGAAAAACATTGCGCTAGCTGTCTCCATGTCGCATCTTAGTTCTTTATCAGGATCCATGTCGTCGGTGAGGAGACTTCCGTATTCGAGGTATTTAGGTCTTAAAGCGTTCTATGGTTTGCCCCTCAAGTCGTAGTGTCAGATCGTCATGAGACTGTAGGCTGAATATCATAAACTTAGTCTTTGATATGTCCATGTTCAGACCAAACTCTTTCCTAGTAGTGTTTATAACGTCTAGGAGATTTTGAAAGTCAAATAGACAAAAATGTAATTTTGAAAAAATTGGTAACATATGACATACAAGATAAAGCGTTGTTTTGTGGTTTAGAAACTGTCTGAATGACAGACATCAAGAACCAAAATAAATCAAGCATGGTGTACCACTGGGGTCTGTCTTTGGACTACTATAATTTATCGTTTACCTACATAAAAGACATTAAATCTATGTAAATTAAAATTATTTGCAGACAACGCTTTGATAGAGGACAGTGACCTTGAAACAGAAATTTACAACATATATAAAGAATTAGAGGATATATCTAATTGACTTCAATTCAATCTAAATATTTCAAAAATTTAATATATGATAATTTGAAACAAAAAGAGAACAATTACGTATGAATTCATACTTGAAAAAAAGATTAAGATAAATGATGAAAGTCTCACAGAGTATATGGAAGTCTTTTTATATAATGGCCCGGGGATTACAACCTGTACGAGGTGGCTTAAGTGATCACTCTACATAATGCAAAGTTCACCAATTCCTCATTATCAAATTCAACTCATTATCAAATTTTGAAAGTTCTATATATTATAATTTAAAGAAATTAACTTTGTATACACCACATTTTTATTGAAAAAAATTTAACATGTTTCAAAGCGAATGGCTTCTTCATCAGGATAACAAATGTACAAAATTAAATTAAAAATCGAAGTATATAAAAGTTTTTCAATAAAAAAGGGGTGTATACAAAGTTAATTTCTCTAAATTATAATTATAATATCACCACAAAATGATTTTTCTGTGTTTGAAGAAGAAGTTCTACATATTATGTTCAAATCGAAGAATCTTTCGTTTATTTGAATGGACTATGCTAGAGACATCTGTTGTTTTTTCTCACGAATATACATAGATTTTCGCAGCTGGTAATGATATCTCTTTATTTTTTTAAAGTGGAGTAATAAGCAAAATAAACGAATTATTTACTTATATATACTAGAATACGCCTGAAAATAGTTATAAGAACGTACTTGTATATGAAAATATTAGAAAATAAGATACTAAAAAACATAGACAATATAAATATATAATCCTATATAAAATAAAATAAAATATCGAATACCTATGTTATGATGAAAATTGCAAATAAAATGTTGGAATAACTAGAAACTTTAAACTTAAAAATATAAGTATATTTGTATATATCTAGCAGTCAAGCAATCGGCTATTTTTATTTACATGGTCTTTTGATCGCAGATGTAGGAAAAGACTTAAAAACTAGACTTACCAGACATACGCCTAGTTAAACTGTAAAACATATAATTAAAAACAAACATTAAACCTAGTTTTTCACACTAAGATAAGATATCCTTTGATCAATATATATGGTCTGTAAGAGGCCTTCGGCTAAAAGAATATAATTAAATAATGCATAATATTATATTTATTTATAAATACGCATATTGGCTTCGTTCATTAATCAATGCTGTTTTATTTTCTGTCTCTCAATGTATTTAAATAGTTAATATGGGTATATTTTTTCTTGATTTAGCAAAGTATATGCCTATTCTCTCAGATTTGCGCTATCTTAACAATCGTTTATTGACTGCTATTATATAACATTGTACACTTCGTCAATTTTGACTTCATATTATATAAAATAAGTACTAATATCATTTCTTGTTGATAGAATTCAGTTTCTTTTCAGACATCTACTAAATTCTTCAATCGAAGTGTCCAAATATTAAATTTAAGCCAATATTTACTCTAAAATGACAGAAATATTGACATTTGACAAACATGCAAATAAAAACACTTGTTTTTAAGTTTTACATTTTAATTTTTTTATTGAGGCATTATCAATCTAAATATTTTACATTCAACAAATTGTATTTGCCTATATGAAAAGCATTTAAAAGATACGCTATATAATTTTAAGAATTGTCAAAAAAAATCATTCAAATAAAAAAAAATTAAGCCCCAAAGAATATAAATTGTAAGTAAATCGGGTGAAGACAAAGCTAAGCATATGAAATGAAAATGTCCACAAAAATGCACAGAATCGAAAGGATTGATGAAATTGAATAGAATTAAAAAAAGTTTGATTGAGGAAAGAATGGTTAGAAATGTTCCAGAATGAGAGGGCAGCCGCAGAAGTCTTGGCATGACCATGTTAATCAGAAGATGGACCAGTTATCGGAAGATGGTCCTGTTAGGAACCTCATAAATATATGAATAATCATAAGTCTACTGTTATTGAATGTACATATAATTGTACATATCTGTAATAAGAGTTTGAAATTGAAATAAGATATACATTTAGGCATGTAAAACGTAAATAAAATGATGAAGATACAAAGGTTTTTTTTTAATATATCTATTGCATTAGATCACGTATTGTACATTACTGTACTTAACTAAGCGAAGCTATCGTGTAGGAGAACTATAAGTGATTTAATTTGTCTATATAAAATTAATAACGGTATGTTGGACTCCTCTGGGTTAATACAATGGCTACTTACAGAGTACCAGAGCGGTCGATTTCACGGCAGAGCGAGCTATTTTATGTAGGTACCCAGCGTACTAATTGTATTATGAAGTCGCCTATACATAGATTGCACCGCCTAGGTAATCAATACAGCTCTGTTGACATAGGTAAAGTTCGTACACTATACACATAAAAAAGAAAAATTTATCAATCTTCTATTTTATAGTTTTCCTACATATTTAATCTATTATTTATTGTATCTATCTTGCTAATATTGTTTAATATATGTTATTTTCTTTTTATGTACTTATACAAAAAACACAAGTCGTGTTTCATATCGAGGTTAGAATGCCAAAAGGGCGTTAGTGATTATTTCGATATTGACAGGAGAGCAAAAGAAAGTTCTGTTAATCTGATTTTGTCAACGTTTATTTTATTATTAAATGATTTCAATATGTGTTTTGGATTAACAAATATGGAAATCGTTTAATAATAATAAAAGAAACATTGACAAAATCAGATTAACAGAACTTTATTTTGCTCTCCTGTAAAGTTCGAAATAATCACTAACGCCCTTTTGGCTTTCAACCCTCGATATTATGTAAAAGCCCAACTGTATTATTTATAAATAAATAGTAATATTAGATAATGACGATGGTTCAAGATTTTGAGGATATGTTCAAATGCAGCATATTCTGAAGGCAGATAACTAAGTTTAGATTCAACACCCGATGTGAAAAAACAAAAAACATTAAAGCATTAGTGTTTTATTCTGTTTGCCGTCCTCATTGGAAGTAAGTTTGTATGCATTATATAATAATGGTAATATCAATTCTAGTCTAGCGACGAATCACGGTAGAAAAGGTTACCTTAAACGAGTTCACATTTGCACTAGGGATGGGTCGTCGACGTATTTACCGTCGACGAAACGAGACCGTCCACGTCTATCCATCGACGAGACGATCAACTAGTTGAATTCGTCAACTAGTTGACGCGTCAACTTCGTTACGCGGACGTCGCGGACGTTCTATCTAAACATCGGGACGATGGTCAACTGTCTACGGTTCGGCGCGACGCTGCTCGACGGCTTTTTTATTACGTTAATTTTTAAAATTTAAAGAAGTTCGTAGGAATATAGTTTCGGGGAAAGTAAAACCGCTACTTGTACTTATATGTAAAAAGAAATATTTTATTATTTATTTGTTTACGCACATTATATCTTTTACATATTGTTTTATATACTTCTTTCTATATATAATAAAAAAAGAAGTAGATGTACACAACAATATCAGGTGTAAGCAGTAAAATATTAGTTGAATAAAAAATAAAATAATTAAACAGAATTGTTTTATTTTATACAGCGCAAAAATCACCGAAACGTCGCACGTGCACATCGCACAAATCAAGTAAAACATAATAGATAATAGCTTATCAAGCCTATCTCGCCCTACGCATGCATTCAAATTTCAAGTCTGTGTCATAGTTCATGTACACAAATCTGCACTCTGTGGTCTACAAGTCGACAGCGAGAGATGGGAGAGAAATAAACGGAGACGTTTTGTCTTGCTCTCACTCGTTGCTTTGCATTACATTGAATCTCGAATCGTCCACCGACCACGGCGTCCGCCGTTCACCGTCTACGAATTCAACTAGTCCATGCGATGAACGTAAACCATCGACGCGTCGATGCAACGTCAACGGTTGATTTCAACTAGTCCGTCCATTCAACGCCCATCCCTAATTTGCACCGTAATCGGCCAACAGCGCTCTAGCGGAGCCGAGGCCAAGAAAGTGCGAAGCGTCCAGATATACCTATTTACTGTCGTGACATTCAATACTCCACGTAGGAAAATCGAAAATACACGTGAAAACAAATAAAAAGGCGGTAAATAGAGATTCGTTCCATTCGATTTATATTACTTTATTTATTTATTTATTTATTTATTTATTTATTTGTTTACGCCCATTAGGCTTTTACATAAAGAATATAAAATAAATTTCAAAAAGCACATACATTAAAAGTTTCAGGAATAGCACCAAATCATGAGTATAAAAATTAAAAATGTAGAGTAGGTAACGAGCAGCAATGCATATAGGCTTTTACATAAAAAAATATATCATAAAATTAAAAAGAACATACATTAAACAATATAAATTACAAGTAGCAAATTATTAAAAGTACCAGGAATAGCACCAAAACATGAGTACAAAAATTTAAAATATAAAGTACAAAGCGGCAATGTGTACGAAAAATATATATTACCCACCATTACATATTAACAGCTGAAGTCAGTAACGAAGCAGTATTGCCTCTTTAAGTGTGAACTTTACTTTCTCCAGACTGTCGACGAAAATGTCAATCATGAAACCATATTCATTACAAGTTCCCAATATTCTGTGTATCACAGAATTTGATTGATAGTTAGTATTGCAATTGTTGCGATGGAATGTGACAATTTGTCGAGTTCTATGTGTGGAAGGGATATTATAATCGATACATGCTACAAGGTCAGGGCTGTCCAACATATTGTTTACAATTTTGTAAAGAAGAACTATATCATAAATTTTTCTTCTATCATATAATGTGAGTAAATTTAGTCTCTTCAATATGTAATTGTATTCTATGTTTTGTATTGGTATGCTTAACTTGTAGTTAATGTATTTGAGAAATTTGCGTTGGACACGCTCAATACTGTCTATATGCCCACGATATTACGAAAATATCACGAACTATTGTGTGACTTGCGTAAAACAATGTTGAAAATATAATTTGATAGCTGAACTACTCAAGTTTTAGAATCTTGTACATATTGTTACGTGGCGTGGCTTTAGGAGACAAATGAAAATACTGAAAATTAATTAGCGATTTATTAATAAATGACTAATTGATTATTCAATTTACAAAGCCACTTATTCGTACAATTTCGTAATATATCACTGCCCCTCTCGTATCCGTGAACTTAACACAACGACACAATGCGCGTATTACGCACTGTACCCACACTAGAAGAACTATAAGGGCGAGCTTATATGAATAAACCCATATAACGGTTTAATACAACGTATACAACCTAACTTAAACAAATAACGCAAATACAATAATTCCGGAGTTGCGTTACAAGTCAGCGTGAAGCAGTCATATAAGTTTTTCTCCTTCTCGCATTGGTTGCACGCATTGACGGGTATAAGCCATGGCCAAAAAATAAACTTGTGCAACAAACAATGAAAAATAAAAAAAACATCAGTCAGATTCTTGCAAGAAATACAGCTTAGCTTGGAGCTTATTTTTATCACAATTATAAATAAAAAATCATTTAAGTTATACGCAAATTATTCAGTATAACAATCCTTGCCATTATATTTTTCGTAATAATAAAAGTTTTAAAATATTTTGAGGTGTGTGATATTTAAAGAATTTTCCTTACGTGGTTATCGAATCACAAATTTATATTTAAAAAATAGAAAAAAATAAACAAACCAATCTTTTGATATTAAAAGGTTTAGAAAATCTACTTACAAATAACATGGGTGTATATTTAGATAAATTATTAATTTTAGAAATTGGAAAAAGTTTTAATACCAAATTAAATATTACAAAAAACTAAATCCTTTCAGAAAAAAGTTGCAAATTTGTTTTTAATTAGTAACTAGCTGTAACCTTTCAAAAATGACAAAACAAAAAAAAAATATAAAAGAAAAAAGAAAGAAAAAAAAAAGATATAAGAAATTGAAATAAAATAAAATAAATATATATTTTACTTAAAGAAGTTACGGACGTTATAACGAAATTATTATATTTTGGGATTCAACTCCCATATATTTATTTTTTGTGTTTGTTAATATCTATATTTCGATTTACAATTTAGATGAAGGAACCATTGGCTCCGAAAATTTTTGCTAATTTATACGCAACGAAGTTCCATTAATTAAAAATGTTTTAAAGAAATATTTATCCTTATATATTATTAAAAATGACAAGCATAGACTATTTATAGAAACATATAAAAAATAATAGAAACATATTAAAAATAATATAAACACATTTAAAACATATAAAACATACATTGTAAATATTCCAAGTACTTAACTGCTTTTTTTACATACATACTCATATAAACCAATATGAAATATTCCGATAATTTAAGACTCTGACATGTCAGGAACTGAATATAGATATCCAAAAATATCAGTACAACGAAGGTTAAAATATTTATAAAAAAGTGGAAATAATTGAAATATTTTAAAAGCACACCTGTTTCAATATATCGAAAATTAAACATGAATATTTTTTTACTAAGAATATTTAAATAATATTTTAAACACTAATTTTGTGAATTTTATCATATCTATAGGAAGCTATTTTTAGCTCGGGATATTATTTCTAGATTTCATTTTTCAAATTTCATTTCCAGTTTCGGTTTAATTAACCGATTACACATTAACCTTTATTAACTGATTATTTTTCAAGTCAACGGACAATCATAGGTAGTAAGTAGACAACGGTTAAATCACAGTCATTGATATAGTCAGAAGCAAATCTCTAATAACCTAATATAACCGGTTAAAATAACGGTTTCACCATTACTGATTTCCAGCATGTGAGATATTTTTTCATTCCTATTTTTTAATGAAAAAAAATGTGGTATAAAAGCAAAGGTAGCAAAATCCAAAAAAAAAATTAATGCAGTCTTCAAGGATGAATAATTGTTAATGTATTGAATTCGAGATTTTATAGAAAACAAAGGCTTTAAATCTATAGGAAAAATGATTTTGGAAGAGATAGACACATAAAATCAAGAATTAGTACATTGTAAATTAGTAATCCTCGGTGAGTGTATTAAAAATATTTATTTTTTTGGATATTGCTGCCTTTTCTTTTTACTCTCTATCTTTTAACTCTAGCGTCTGCTTGTCTGCCGAAAAAACTTTGGATCGATGTTTAACCCTTTTCCCGTGATCCCAATCGAGCTGACACTTTGCAAGCAGACTCGTTCGTTAAAAAAATTATAATTATAGTATTATTTTGGATTTTTAGAAATTTTAATGGTTCTTTCAAATTGATATCATTACAAAAGTTTGATTATTACCAAGATAAGATGCCTGATAAGATCACGGAATATTTATAATTTAAATTACTCCGTCGGAAGGTATAATAGGTATTTTAAACTACGAATTTCGAAAATTTATGACAATTGGTTCACACTTCGGTTTTTTGGGAAAAAATCAAATAATAAAGAGATATTTTTAGAGATTTTTGACATAGATATTTGTCTAGACATGTTTCATTTTCAGTCAATCATGATGGTAAACTTAATTTACAAAGAAAGGGAGTAAAATAAAAACTTGGTTTTTATGGGTTAGTTTGCTGCGTTTTAATGGAATCGTATTTTTTAAGATTTTTATTATAAAAAATGTGAATGAAATCATTATCCCACACCATCCATACTGAGTTATGAAATATAATTTATTTTTCTGAATCTATTTCATATATTTTCATAGATATCTGTAAAATGTGAAATTACCCTATTCTATAGTGTCAATATTTTGGTAAACGTGCAAATGTTTACGAAGAATAATTTTTGATAGAGTATTGTTGCATAGGCTATGGGTTCAGCCTCATCTACCGTAGCGTAGCGTCTTGGTATCATTAGTGATGGCGCAGTTATGTAGAAAATTATGCATTTTAATATTTAATTCTTAGGTTAGCATTTATTTTCTATATTTCTGAGTTATCCAATCAATTAATTATTTAAATTTCCACCTAATCCATCTAAAAATTCTTTACATATTTGAAATTAGTCAGTTAACCTGCGATGAGAGATTCTGTTACTCTCGAAACATGTGAAGTAAAATATAAGAATATAATTAAACTCATGAGTAATCTCTACAACATTAATTTCAAATCCACCAATAATACAAAACATCGGTAATTAGAAATATAATAACCAGTATTCAGTGATGTTATTTAGTTGTATATAAACCGGCAATATCTGCCCTATTCGATAGCATGTACAACACTGTTAAAGAACTGACAACAATTATATGCATATTTTTCCCTTTTTTGTAAGCCAGTGTATTTTGCCGTGTGGCAAACTATTTAAAATAAAAAAATTGTAAGTAACTTCTTCAAAAACAGCAAAATAATTTTGTGGTGACATTATTAATATAATTAATAAAAATTAACTTTGTATTCACCACTTTATTAGAATTAGAATTACAAATTTTGGAAATACCCAAAAGTGTTGAGAGTAAATTGAATATTATAAATAATCAGGTCCTTTTACAAATAGTTATCTTTTAAATACCCCCCCTGGGCCGCGTCGCATATGTGCGACAGGCACAAAATAAATTATTTATCGACGGCCGCGTATCGAATTTGAAAAACGTATTTTTTTCCCAATAGAGAAATCCTGTTGTGACCTGTCGTTCCATTTTCAACTCAAAAACATCACGGATTATATTTTAAATCAACAATCAAAACAGAAGTTTTTCTGCCGTCAAAATCGTATAGAATTGTTATAGATGGCGCCCCGATCGCGTGTTGCGCAATCGAAATTCAAATATTCCATCGTCAAGGTCACGCGCAATGTGCGCGGGAAATACGATTTATTTTTTTCGATTTTCGATTTATTTGTACACGTATATACAAATATATACGATATGTTTTGCGATATTTGTCAGTTTTTGTTGGTTTATGATTCAATTGAATACTAATAGTGATTTATTAACAAAAATACACGCAATTTTGTTGCGTTTATTTGAAATATGTGTGTGTGTGAAAGTGTATCATATTTATGTGTTATGAGTGCGATGTCCCGTCGTGTGCCGTGCCGTGCAACAAAATATACCACACAGAAGAAGATTATTATTATTAATAGTAGTGTTGTCTCTAATAAACAAATAAAAAATTATTATTATTTTTTAGAAAATGTTGCGCTGGCAACATTATGGAAATTCAAAAAAAGATTTTTTTTTTACTTAAATGATAAAAAAATCATTGCATTTCGACACTTACGATAAATTAATATGAATGTGTGTGTTTTTTTTTAATATACGCATGTTTTTTCGTAAAAAGAAAAATCACAAAAAATTCAGAAAATTTACGGCCCTCAACAAGTTTTGTTTCTCTGTTAAGTAGATGCCTCGTTATTATTCATTTTCCATATATAATTTATTTTTTATATTTTGATTTATATACTTAGATTTTTTAGTTTAATTTGTTAGTATACAATTGCACCTTGACGAAGGGGCCGTGTGCCTTGAAACATGTTGATATGGAGCCATTCAAGTATTACGTAAGCAGAATTTTAGTAATTTTTAACCTCCCTCCCCCTTGTCAGCAAAAGTAAGCAAAGCTCTTACTCCCCCCTCCTATGCTTACGTAATCATTGGTATATAATTTTTATTTGGTAATTATATTTTGTATACAAGTAGGGTTGCCGTATGTGTTCAAATCAGAATCTACTAAATTTTGCTGAAAAATCAGAAAAAGTAAATAAATATTGCTGACGTAATCACCATCCAGACCCCCCCGTCCCCCATGTCATCAAAAATAAGCAAAGCTAAGACCCCCGCACTCCCCTTCGCGCTGAGGTAAAACTTGAATGGCCCCTATTTTTCAATACAAAAGTGGTGAAAACAAAGTTCATTTTCACTCCCTTTATATTAACTCGTGGCGTCTGCTTGCTTGCCGTCAACAAAAACTTTGGATCGATTTTTGACCCTTTTCCCGTGATCCAATCCAGCTGAAACTTTGCAAGCAGACTTGTGGCGACGATCAAGAAGATCTATCAAATTTTCGTTAAAAAAAATTAATAATTATAGTATAATTTCGGATTTTTAGAAATTTTATTGGTTTTTTCAAATTGGAATCATTAGAAAAGTTCGATTAGCAACGGCGCGGCGGCCCGATAACGTCGCGGTATATTTTCTAAATTTGAATTACTCCGTCGGTATAATAGGTACATCACTACGAATTTCGAAAATTTACAAAACAACTGGTTCACAGATGACAGCGAAATTGGGTTTTTTGGGAAAAAATCAAATAATTATTTATTTCTTTTAGATTTCTGCTTAGTTTTGAAGAATTCTACATTACTCAAATCTGATTCTGACTAAATCATTTGACGCTGGAAATTCATAAGGTACGATATTGACGATAATTGAATCTATCAAAATCTTGGCATCTCAAAACATGTGACATTTTGGAAATATATTAAATTACTGTAAGTTTAGTGTTATGTTATATGTTTTAATTCGTCTTTAATTGTTGTTATATTTTACAAAGAAAGGGAGAATAATAAAAACTTGGTTTTTATGGGTTAGTTTTTTATTAATTGTAAGTAAGGCAGGGCTGTGCTGTGAATTATCCTCTCGATCAGGTACCTAACCAGGCGATCGAGAATTTTGACACCCCAAACGTCTTCCGAGTCAGCCAATCACCGGTCCGTCGGCAGCGCGACATGTTTCTGTAGTCGGCACTGTCAGTAACCGTTGGCGCTCTGCAGCGAGCGCGTGTGTTGAGAATTTTTGACTTTGCCGCTCTTTGGTTCGTTCGGTTCCTCTCGTCGCCGCCTCGAAACCGTTGGGTATTTTTGAGGGGCCGCGCGTAGAAGTTGAGGGAAGCATGGAAGACAGTGCGCGGAGGGGCGGGGAGGGCGCCGGCGACATTTTCGGCGGGAAAAGCAGCAAAAAAAGGATTTCTTTGGATTTTAGCGGCAGGTTCAGAAAGTCGCCGTCAACTTTGGACGATCTGTGAGTGCATTTTGAAATTAGTATAATTAATGATTAATTATGGCGCATATTCTTTATTGTTTTTGATAAACTTATTTATGTAATCGCGACAAAATTTTTGCAATCAAATTTTATGCTAATTAACGCCAAATTCTTCAATACTACGTCATTTTTCTAACCGTAATATAATATTTGTATGAAATAATTTAAACCATTTATATTTTACATGTATTATATATTACCTACAGTTAAAAATAATGTAGTATTGATGAATTTAGCGTTATGGTTGTAGAGATTATTCATAATGATCATTAAATTAGGTGAAAACAAAGACTACAGTAAAACCTCTACGTGTGTTTAATTATAATTATACATTTTACTTCTCAAGTTTTGAGAGTATCAGAAACTCTCATAGGTAGTTTAATGATTAAAAGATAATATAGTTTATGTATTTCATTCAATTTAACGAGCATCATAAATAATCTCCGCATAATTCGTCATTTTTCTAACATAAATATAATTAACTTATAAAAATAATTGGTATATGATTGAATGATGTTAAGTTTCACAAAAAACATCAATGTAATATTTTAAAATAATAGAAAAGTTTATCAGGTATATCTAATATGCTTAAATATGAACATAATAACAAAACTGTAGGGTAAGCATGAAACCCGAATGTACCATGATATTTATAGTTTTTTGCCTCTCTGTTTCCATTAAATTGATTATAATTAGAATACAAACCTTTTTTGTTTGAGATTATAATTTTTTTATCACTTAATTGTGCATTTTTTATGTTTTCATTCGTTTCGTGTTGATTTGTTGTACTATTATTTCTTACTGTAATTGAGAACATGTAAATAATATACATATATATAATAACGTCAAATTCTTGTTTTGTTATGTTTTCTTACATATTTAAGTAGGCCGTATTCCGATTTGTCAATTTTATAACAAATTTATATATTCGTAAAATAGAACATATATTCTCCGCAGCAAGAAAGCTGACACGTCTCAGAATAATAATTATCATCGTCATCATCACTCGGATACAATTAATAGCAGGCTTTCACGCTGCAGGTATCGCGGACCTGCGACAAAACCGGTCTACGGCAGAATAGCCCAGAAGACACCACAACAAGGAAACGTCATCCACATTCTCTTCTCGTTCACTTTGTCCGTCTCTTCAAGGCCGTCGGCACTTCCTTTTTGATCTGTTATCCGACTCCTTATAGTCCCATTCTCTGAACACTCTACACTATACGTTTATGCATACCGTCTAATCTAAAGTGCGTCGTCAGTTCACTGAAGCACTTTGATTTTGACACTTTTTCGAACTAGTTTTTAGTTACAATCATCTTATATGTTTGGTCGTCTTTACAATAATCTTATGATAGGTCATGTTTAGTTACAATCATCTTATATGTTTGGTCGTCTTTACAATAATCTTACGATAGATCATGTTTAGTTACAATCATCTTATATGTTTGGTCGTCTTTACAATAATCTTATGATAGATCATGTTTAGTTACAATCATCTTATATGTTTGGTCGTCTTTACAATAATCTTACGATAGATCATGTTTAGTTACAATCATCTTATATGTTTGGTCGTCTTTACAATAATCTTACGATAGATCATGTTTAGTTACAATCATCTTATATGTTTGGTCGTCTTTACAATAATCTTATGATAGATCATGTTTAGTTACAATCATCTTATATGTTTGGTCGTCTTTACAATAATCTTATGATAGATCATGTTTAGTTACAATCATCTTATATGTTTGGTCGTCTTTACAATAATCTTATGATAGGTCATGTTTAGTTACAATCATCTTATGATAGGTAACAGTAAAAAATACTAAAAAAAATGTAAACATTTCGAAATAACGTCTCAAAGTAGCTTGTTAGTGCATGACGCTCGCATGGTGATTTAGTGGATCGAACCTCTTAACTCGTAGCATCTGCTTGTCTGCTTGTCGGCTTGTCTGCTTCTCTGCCAAAAAAACTTTGGATCGATTTTTAACCCTTTTTCCGTGATCCAATCGAGCTGAAACTTTGCAGGCAGACTTGTGGCGACGATAAAAATGATCTACTAAATTTTCATTTTAAAAAATTAATAATTATAGTATAATTTTGGATTTTTCGAAATTTTTATTACTCCCTTTCGGAGTTTCGCCCGACTCGAGCCCGACGCGTGAGGTTGACGCGATACCTATTTCAACTAGTAAATGAGAAAGGGAGTATAATAAAAACTTGGTTTTTATGGGTTAGTTTTTTTATATATCTTAGTTGGAAAATAGTAAGAATATTGATTCGAACGCGGAATACGTGCGTATCGCGTGTTCGAATCTTCTTGTAATTAGGCAATCCGCCCTCAAAGAGCGATTTGTGCCATTTAACAAGTAACATTTGATGTGTTACTGAAAACGGATATAATTAATCATATACTTAGGTCATTTTCGTTTGACAATTTTTGACATTAAAGCTATCAGATTTGGTGTGTTAATAGAAAGAAATGAACAATAACGTACCCAAAGAGATGCTGAAAATTGCTACATGGAATGTTACGAGTTTAGAACGAATACCGAGATGAACCCTCCTGGCAACCCAGATTAAGCTGGGAGAAGCAACAGAAAAATGTGTACGAAAACAGAATGGGTCTAGACTGATTGCCTCATGCAGAAGCAGCGCAAGACAGGGGAACATGGAAACACCTTGTCGAGTCTTCGGGCCCCCGACCCTACTAGGACAAGGGGACGATGATGAGATGAGATGAGACAAATATCGGTCGGACGTTGAAGCCTTGATCAGCTCTTTGTAAAGGATATTCTAACTCCGAGCAAAAAATATACAGGGTTATTTGGAAAACATTAATAACCTCGCAGGACTATTTTTGTTTTAATTATGAATCGAAAATGTTCAAGCTATTATGACCTAATATCAATAGTTGCGGAGATATGCGACATCAAAGTTTGCATTTTTTTTCAATATTTCTGACTTATTTTTTGTAAAACGTTGGACTATCATTACAATAACATATCGATTACGAAAAATTCATTATTTCCAATACAAGTTAAATAAAATGATAAAATTGGAATGTTTTCCAATTGGAATTCGAAGGTTTTTATTATTTTATTTGACTTGTATTAAAGGGAATGAATTTTTCATATTCGATATAAGTTACTGTAATGATATTCCAACGATTTATAAAAAATAAGTCAGATATATTGAAAAAAATGCAAATTTTGATGTCGCATATCTCCATAACTATTGATATTAGGTCATAATAGCTTCAACATTTTCCACTCATAATCAAGGCAGGAATATAGTCCTGCGAGGTAATTAATGTTTTCCAAATAACCCTGTATATTATGATTAAAGTTCGTGTTCGACTCTCTATTTAAAAAAAAATCTATTTAAATTTTCACACAAAAATAAATAATAAAGGGAACACAAATATGTGACAGTAAATTACAAGCGTACTGCGAAAAAATATGAATTATGGTGAAAATAAATTAAATATGGTGAAATTCAAGTTATCATGGTTCAAATACCAAAAAATATGAATGATTTATTTTGATACACGGATGGAAAGGATAAAAATTCTAATTAAAAACTCAAAAAATCATATTTTTTTCTCTTCTTCAACAAGTATCGTGAAACATATATGGACCTTAATTATTTTTTAAATATTAAATTACTTAAAAAAATAGATGCGTCAATTTTATTACTAAATATTTTCAAATGAAGCTAAACACTATGAAAATAGGACAATGTTTGTGGTGGATCAGGATCAACAAGGATCGAACTCCTTGACTTTGTACATTGACGAGTATTGTGAAATATATATCAACGAGCTTCTTTATCATTGAAATAACCAGATGAGAAAAATAAATGACTCAATATAAATGTGCTAAATCAAACAATGCATTCAACGAGTCAAGAATTTGTTTTAGTATAAGTCAAATGAAATTATTAAAACCTTACAAATTTTAACCCTTTTTATTAAATTCACCGCCGGTGATAAATTCTTGTGGAAAAATTTTGTAAGTGAAACCTAATACACTTCCCGCCATCCAGTCTATCCGAAATTTTACACGTCGACATACATTTGGGGTCACACATACATATACGTATATAAAAAAATTCAAATTTATTTCAGATGTGCCTACTTACTGGTACTATTCTAAAATTATTTAAATCATAGAAATTACCCATTTTTAGTAGAAATGCTACAAAACAAAAGCTGGTTGTTATTTTGTAAAAACTTCCGTCATATCAAAATGACAATGATAATTAATTAATGCAGTAATGTATTGGTAATACAGAAGAAACAATTTTTCTTATAATCTTATTTTTTAATCATTATAGTCTCAATTAAAACATATTGATTGTATTATTTGTATATATCTACTTCTTTTATTTGATTAATTACACCAACATGTTTCAGAAAAACCTTTCCATCGTCAGGGTATTGTACTGTCAAAATATCAGAATTCTAAATATTCTAAATTATTCAATTTCAGACCAAAATTACTTATGTGTAAAATAGAAAGTCCTAAATTATCGACGAATCAAATTACAAACGAATCTCTTAGTCAAGAAAACAAAAGTACAATAAAATGGAAACTGAATTGAATTTATGGGTTAATTTTTTACTTGTATTAAAGCGAATTAATTTCCAATATTCGATATAATGTATTATGATACTTTAATGTATTACGGAAAATACATTCTACTTATCTCGTTTAAATTTAAAGCGGCTTATCTCCTTTTTCCTATTACTTACTAATAATACTATAATCTCACCCCCTTTAAATTCTTTCCCACCACTAACTAATCTGTCTATAGGTACTTGAAAAATTGTTTTAGTACCTTTTAACCTATCCTGAAAAGGGAGCATCCCTCCCGTAAAATGCAGAAATTTTGGAATAATAATTAATTTACTTATTATTTTAATTATAAAATTATGCCACAAAGTTAATTGGAAAATTTTGAAGATGTCCTTACGTAGACAGGTTGACGCCCACACTGTTCTGCTTCATAAAGTAGCGCCTGGGTGGGTACTCTTAGATACGGTGCTCATGCGAGTCAAGATTTCGCATGTTATCTCGGATCGGGATTCTCTTTCGACGTTTCTCTGATCCTCGTCTTGTTGCCTTGAACATTTGTTCTGTGATTCTTCGGCACGGCATTCTTATCCATTGCCCCTTGGACTTCTCACTTCTGATAACCGATCTCACGCACGTGTCGCCAAACGCGGTCACGGCTGTCAGTGATGCGTGCATTCTCTAGTCTTCAAACTGTTTATTTTTTGTTCGTTCTTCACTAACTAATTTCTAATACTATATTATAAGTCCGCGTATTACGGAAGGATTCATGACGTATCGTCCGGAAAATTTATATGTATTTTCTCCGCTTATTTGTATACGGGATTTTGTAGACACGTTAACTGGGTCATTCTCTTTTTTGTTGTAGTGAAACTGCCCCTGTCTATTTTCGTGTCGAAGTGGTATTTAAAATGCTTTTTTTTGTTTTGTTTAATAATATAGGTTTGATGATACCTTCTCATAATAATACCATCTCAAAAGTTTTAGAAAATGTAAAGAAATTAGGTTTTAATTGTATTTAATAAATTATAAAAAATACATCTATGTTGTGACAGAGTTGTTTATTATTTATTGTTGGGTTTTTGTACCAAACGAAACAATAAAAAAGAGACTGATACTACAGATTTCAATTAAACTTTTCTGGAAAATTGACCACTTTAATATTTCTGTCCAGTTCGATAGCCATCCCGATCACCCGTCTTGTTTTGCGCCAGTGTACTACTTTGTACTTTTACCACTATATACTAGTATGTACTTTTACCACTATATACTAGTATGTACTTTTACCACTAATCTATTTTTATGCATGCGCATAAGTATTTTTATGATAATATGGAAAGTTCAAAAGATATGCTAAGGTTAGTGAAAAGATCTATGGGTAGGTATTTTCGACTATAACTATTATTTTTAATGGTTTAGCTAACAAGCAAAGATGCCCAAAAATACCCATAAGACAATTTTATTGCAAAATATGAATTAATTTTGAGATATGAGGGATATAATATAAGCAAAAGCAGCAATATCAAAAAAAAATTGAATGCTGTCATCGAGAATTACTAATTTAGAATGTATTGAATTCGAAATTTTATAGGAAATATAGCCTATAAATTTATAGGAAACATGATTATGGAAGACATAGATACGTAAAATATATAATTAAGAAAATTTTGAATTAGTAATCCTCGGTGACTGCATTCAAAACATTTTTATAAATTTGTTATAAACTGCTACCTTTTGCTTTTATACCCCACATATGACGATTTAAGAAAAAATATTTTTCGCGAACGATGACGGATCTTTCCCGAATTACATTCAGAGGAAGACCAAATATTCACGGGTGGTGCAAAGGGATTGCCAAATGCAGAGTCATGGATTGGATGACGTTATCCAGGACAGATGGAACTACAACAGTTGACAACAGGGAGTCTGATATAGGAATAGGGCGTAGTAAAAAATAAGTAATAATAATAATAAATTATTAACAAATTTAATAATGGTGTTATTTCAATAAAAAAATGGTGTGCGTTGGAAAGTGAATAAAAGAAAATAAATAAAAGTAGTTGAAAAGATTAAAACAAAATATATATATATATATATAGATATATATTATATATATATAATATATATATTATATATATATATAGTATATATATATATGTGTTAAATCTAAGGCTTTCACGGGTACAATATATGTTAGTTCTAACTACTTTGGGGGTAACCCGCGTCAAATTCTGGTCGTCAGGACCAGTCGTCTGCCGACGTTTCGAACAGATCTCACTGTTCATCTTCAGGGCGCCTTGTCGATGAGCTGCTTCTCCAAAAAGCGTACAACCGTTTGGGTCCGGAGCTCACCGTCAAGTGAAAGTTTGAAAAATTCTGCGTCAGGTGTTTGTGGAGGAGTGGGTTTCTCCAGCGACGCCGTTAATGTGTTTTGCTCGGCTTCTAGTAATCCGTATATTTACTTTATTATCGTCATTATACAATATTGAGAAGGTTGGATTTTCTAATTGCTTCGGTGTTTTCATCGTGATTTCTGGTTTATTATTATTAATATTATTTGTATTAGAAATTTGATTATTATTATTAAGAATGTTACTCCATGCGGTCGGAAGACGATAGCAATATATATATATATATATATATATATATTAATACATGTACGAGGATTTTTAAAATTTTGGTTAAATCTTGGCTTTTAACAGATTTTATGTATGCTTTCTTCCCTTTTCATGGAGCCAGAATTTCACTGTTGAAGAAAAATATGAAGACTATGACGAAGTTTTTAGTTTTGTGTTTAGAATGTTGAATATTTTTGGAGCTTGGAAGAGATGAAATCTTTGTGAAAAGGTTTTGGTGAATACAAGATAGTCGCAGTAAACCTGTGCCCTTGTTATCAGTGAGAGTTGAAGATCGAAGAGGATCGAACATTTTCTGCTCAGGTAATACTTTTTAATTTATCCTTTATCAAATTTATTGAACATACAATCCATATGAAAAAATAAGCAATGTTTTTCGTACATTTAGACGTTTTATATAATGAATCCAACGGGTAAAACGCGTCGTATCTTCAAAAATAAAAGTTTTTTCTTATAAGTAATTACATTAAAAAAACATAAAAAACATCTCTACAATGAAATACTCAAAAAATATGTCATAATTAATTAAATATCAACGTATTATGTTTTTGCAGATTCAAATTTTTAGAAGCCATTTTTTCAGTTCTATATTTTTTGGGTTGGACGCTTCTGCATAACTACGTACAATTATTATCTTAACTTCACCTTCAGAGCCCCAATTACAGACATACCTGACCCAAGATAAATAAAATCATTTAGGATCTGCAAGCCACGCTGTTAACTGTTATTTGGTAGGGATCGACGATCTTGACTTTGAACATTTGAATACAGGTCGTATTAAACTGGATTTGTAAAAAGAATACAAGTGCCTAGTAGACTGGACCACAACAACAATGTCAATAGGCAGAAGGCGCTCTGTAGTAACTGCGGTCATGGACTTCCGTGTCGCAAGAGGTCAGTCTTGTCGATAATTGGTTTCTTGCGTAAATTACTGAAATTAGATGAGATTCATCTTGTATTTAGCACTGATGTATAAGATATAAAAAATTATCCTATTCAATTAGTTTAATTATGAATTTCTTCCAATAAGTCTCAGTAAATAATTTATTTGCGGTTGCATTTTTTTAATGAATCTATTCAACGCAGCTGCATTGCGTGTTAGTGTGGGGTCACGCCATCACTATGCAATTAATTTAGTTAAAATTACATTGTTTGGGATGTTCCTGTGTACACTGACGCAAATGAATACTTTTTATACGCCCGTACTTCGCTAAACTGCCATTCTCAATACGGCTTTTTGCCACAACGGCATTTTCAAATAGGGTAATTTCATATTTTACAGATATCAATGAAAATATATGAAATAGATTCAAAAAAATAAATTATATTTTGTAACTCAGTATATAGTTTATAGTTTTATAATAAAAATCTTCATAAAATACGATTCCATTAAAACGCGATGTGATTGGTCGTGACGTCATTTAGCAGGAATTTTAGGTAAAGCATAATATTCTATTGTATTTGTCACTGTAATTTGTTTCGTTTCTATGGTCACTGTTCGTCTTCGCTTTGTTTTTACTCGCGTTTGCTTGGTGTTTATATAGATTTTACGGTGTTTGTGACCTATTTTAATAAAGTAAACTACCTAAGACCACATTTAAAAGAATGGAGGACGGATTTTCACAAGGAAAATCCGATAACTTAACGAAAATTGGTGCCATAATGTTGGCTTCATTTTTCTCTAACAATATGAAATATGAAAGTGCAGAAATTTGAGGTGCCAAAGCTGAATGGTTAGAAATGAATATAAATAACTTAAAATATTTTAATCACTTATATAAATTATCGATGTTTTTCATTTATAATTTGAAAAATGGGTATCTTAAACCTTTAACATGACAAGTGTCATTCTAACTTTATTTATTTATTTGAGATTGGAAAAGAATGTTTTAATTAAACATTATGGACGCATTAGACAAAAAGCTGGCATGTTTTGTAAAAAAAACGAATGAACGTCTAAATACGCGAATGCGTTGTTACGTGTTAAACGTCAGATGATCAGATTGACATAAAAATTGATACATGACGTCACTTGTGAAAATAAGCGTTTTGGCGGGAGGTTAAAATGGTAATTTTGTATTAAAAATGTGCAATTACCCTATTATGATGGCTCTACAATGATTCTTCTTTTAATTGAGATAATTTATAAAAATCTCACAGAGATAAAGCTATTTATATAGAAGACTTATCCGAAAGTTGCACTGTGTAATGTGATCCCTTAAGTCAGCTTTAGGGTTCACTTTACACAATGCAATGTTCACCAATTCCATTGTAAGAACATCCACACATTTTCAAATTTTTGAAAGTTTTATATATGTTCTAAATCTGTATTCTTTCAAATATTCGAATGGATTATGCTTGAGACATCTATAGTCCTCCCCATGATATTGAATACATAGATTTCGCAGCTGGTATTAATGTAGAATATTAAGCAATATTCTAATAATGTTTATAAGATATTCTTCTGAATTATTTAATAAATACACTAGATATATTGAAAAGATTGAAGAGTTCAAAAAAAAGATTAAAGCATGGCTAAATCAAATCGATGCAGATAAATTAAAAGGAGTATTAAAAACAATGTAGAAATTTAAAAATAGAAAATAAATCGGTATAAACTAGTCCGCCTCAACACAGGAACCACTAGTGAGGGGAACTAAGAACACAAATATCAACAATAACATTGTAAATACATACTATTATATTAAATATGTTTCATTGTATCTGAATAGAACCTAATAAAAAAAATAAAAAAAGTGTGCCTGAAAATTAATATTATTATTGTTTTATTTAGGCGATCCACACTTGAAAATTCAAAAGCGATCTGAGCCATTTGACTAGGTAGATGTGGTTTGTGTTGTTTTTTTAACTCAATATTCTTACTATTCTCAAACTAAGCTAACCGCTTATGCTATGAAAATAGGACTAACTTGCTGGTGTCCTGGTAGGGTCTCGAATCACCGACCAGATCACGTCATGATCATTTCACCAATAAGATACTCATACCTACTCATTTATCATTTTATTTAACTTTTATTGAAACAAATTAATTTTTCATAATCGATATAAGTTTCTGTAATGATAGTTCAACGCATTGTAAATAAAAAGTCTGAAATATTGAAAAATAAATGCAAACTTTGATATTGCAAAACTCCATTACAATTGATGGTCTTCGTTCATTGAACATTTTCGATTCGTAATTAAAGAAGGAATCTACCTGTAAAATATTGTGGACTAGCCTTGTTACACTGTGAGAACAGCGCTTTCTGGAGTAGCGTAGCGTCTTAATCTTTGTAAGCGTGTTGGACATTATTAAACAGAGAAATATATATTTGTTTGCTTATATTTATATCAACTATTATTACAATGATTAATATCGATAAAAATGGTAAAATATTCATATTTATCCGTCTTAAAAATGGAAAAAAAGTCTACATGTAGGTACACTAAGTTTTTAGTACCAGAACGTGCGTTTCAATTTCAGTACGGCATGGGAAAGGTTAAAAAATCCTTTGACTTGTAAAAACATTCGTGTTGATATAGTTTCCCATTAAAGGAAGAAGGTATGTACTGTTAAAGCCAAAGTATAAAAAAATGGTGAGCTACGAAGTCATTAAAACTATTTTTAAGTAATTACTCGGGGTTTTCCACAAAACAAATGGAAGCATTGTTCAAACAATTCCAGCGAAAAAATACCGCTTGTTATTGACTAAAAATACTATCGACATTACATGCTACCGTTCCTGTACGTCATAAGATACCACTTATCTGAAAAAAGTAATTGAGGCTCGACGCCCTTCATCATCAAAGTATTAATCATTATAAAAAAAATCTTCAGTTGGATCCTACAGGGCGGTACAGAGCAATTTGCTTATTTGAATTGGGCGTCCTAAAGCGATGGTTGCTCCGGGGAAAGTGAGGGTAGGCACATTCGAAAGGGCGGGGCGTAAAGTTGTAGCTCCGCTTGTTTTAGTCAGCATCATGGAGTGGATGAAAGTGGAGCGCGCGTTCGCTGTCGAGGCACGCTTTTCTAACGGTCACTCAATCATCGTTACGCATCGTGCATTTCATACCCGTTTCGCCTGATTTAGCCCCCTGCGACTATTTTTAAAATCACTTCTTCACAATCTTCACAAAACATCCGAGTTCAATTAACGCAATGTGTTGAAAATAAAGGAAGCCATCTGCCTGATCTTTAAAACTGTGTAATCATAAAATTAATTATTATATTTTAAGGAAAACACATTATTATTGTGAAGTTACAATTTCAGAACAAAGTTCTGTGAATTATTAAACAAATTCCATTTTCAAAGCAATCCGCTTTTTATAAAATGGAATAAAAATGCTAATCAATTAAAAAGAGACTACATATAAGGTCGAAAAATTTACGTTAACTTACCAAGTCGAAGTTACGAAATTGGATAGCGCGCCATCCCCGGATAGAAAGGAGGTCCGTTGGTTCGAATCCCAGTAACAGCTAAAATATTTTTTTATTAATTTAATTTTTCTGTATATCTTTTTTAATTGATTAACAAAAATTTGTTTCATGAAATTTAAATGTTGTACTTGATGCCGTTCATAAAGTTAAATATATATCTGCAATACTTTAAAAAAAATTGAATTTCTAAATAAGAATGTCCTGCCCCACCCTGTACATCGAGCAGTTTCTCTCCAGTCATATTTGAGACTGATATAAGTTGTTTACGTCCATTTTAATGCAGAAAACATGAAAAATATGATTCTTTGGATTGGTTGAAACACTTAAAAGCAAGATTAATGCTAAACAATTTCTGGATGTGTCAAACAAAGTATTTAAGACGATCATCTGGCAAAGCGACCTTAATCTAACGGCGGCGACCACTTTTTCTATTACTTTCTCTTGCATTTTGTACCAAAATTTTGTATGAAAAGGTATCAAATTGAAAATTATTCAGTAGGCTATGGATATGTATCTTAAATACCTACACACAGGGTGTCTCATAGATAGCGGCAATAACTTTACAGGTGGATTTCTGTCTTGATAATGGGTCAAAAATGTTCAAGCAACCATGACCGAATGTCAATAGTTGTGGAGATATGCAATATCAAAGTTTGCCTTTTTTTATCAAAATTTCCGACTTATTTTTTTTGCGAAAAGTTGAAATATTATTACAGTAACTTATGTCGATTATGAGAAATTCATTCGCTTCAATACAACTCAAATAAAATGATAGAAAAATGTATTTTCAATTTTTGCAAGGTTTTTATCATTTTATTTGAGTCCTGGGAATAAAACGGTCCTGGGAAGGTGGTTGGTCTCCATTCACTGTTAAGGCTATTGTTGAATCAGTTGATATTCTTAAAAATCTGTCGCATACTATATAACTACTCGTTGGCCCAGTTCCAAAACAGTTAACTATCGCGGAGATCCCTCAAAGCATATGTATGCCTATGTCTAAAAATATTTTTTAAACTATTTATTATTAATTAACGCCCTACAGGGCTTTTACAATAGATAGGTAAGTGTACTTAATCAGAATATATAGATAGTTTAAAGAGAAAAAAACAATAACATGTAAACATAATAATGACATAAAGAGAAAAGAAAATACTTAAAATATTGATACAAATATATAAAGATAAATATAAAATAAAGTAAAAAGCAAGTATGTATATAAAAAGCAGAAGCATAAGAAAAACATAATAAAATAGAATTTTAAAAACAAAAAAGTATTAATGCAGAGTGAAAGCACAAGCATTGAAAGTAATATTATAATAAAAAATATACATACAAATACAAATCATTTATTTAAGTAATCTTTCAATACACCTTTTAATATATGTTTGAATAATATACAGTTATTGGCAAAGATGTCTAGTTGCTCGTATCTGTTTGCTAGTCTAGGAAGCCTTTGCAGTGGGGAATCAAAGATATAGTTAGTGACTTCTAGTTATGCGAGATGGAACACGCAAGCAGATACGTTCTAGTAGTTGAGGACAGTCGATAATACCATTTATTAGTTTGTGTAAAGAGAGAAAGTCCGTCACTATTCTTCTAGTCTCTAGTTTATTAAGACTGCTAACAGATCTTAGAATATTGTAATCGATGAATCAAATAATGTCTTAAAGCAAAAATAAATGTGGATTATAATAAGACAAGTTAAAACATATAACATAACACTAAACTTACAGAAATTTAATATATTTCTAAAATGTCAGATGTTTTGAGATGTCAAGATTTTGATAGATTCAATTATGAATTTCCAACGTGAAATGATTTAGTCAGAATCAGATTTGAGTAATGTAGAAACTAATCAAAACTAATCAGAAATCTAAAAGAAATAAATTATTATTTGATTTTTTCCCAAAAGACCCAATTTTGCTGTCATCTGTGAACCAAACATTGTTCTGTAAATTTTCGAAATTCGTAGTGATGTACCTATTATACCGACGGAGTAATTCAAATTTAGAAAATATTCCGCGACGTTACCGGGCCGCCGCGCCGTTGCTAATCAAACTTTTCTAATGATTCCAATTTGAAAAAAACAATAAAATTTCTAAAAATCCGAAATTATACTATAATTATTAATTTTTTTTAACGAAAATTTGATAGATCTTCTTGATCGTCGCCACGATTCTGCTTGCCAAGTTTCAACTCGATTGGATCACGGGAAAAGGGTCAAAAATCGATCCAAAGTTTTTATTGACGGCAAACAAGCAGACGCCACGAGTTAAATATAAAGGGAGTAAAAAAAAGAAAATCTGATCGCGATAAAAATAAAGAAAAATCTGTTTTGTTGCCTGTTTATGTATGACACACAATTTTTGTCTTTGTAACCTTTAATAGAAAATAAATAAGTTCTTGATTACTCGTTGGGCGGCAAGCCATTTGGTTTGGGGCAATCCTGAATATGTTTGTTAGTTAATATATACGGGTTAAGTGAGGGGATAATTTTAATAAGGGGAAAACACTGGAAATTGATCAACGATTTCTTAATTAGTGATTAATTGTTTTAATAAATTGACAAAGTCACTGGGCACGATTTAAATTTAAAGACTAGCCTCGAATTCACATAATTTATCACTTGACTATGAACACTTTATCATCGCTTGTTAATGCTTTCAATCAAAATCTGTTTAACTATCGCAGGTAAGTAGGTATTTCGCTTCAATTAATCAGCGCGTCACTGGTATCACAGATGGGTTGCTGCTAATATTCTATAATATTAATACAAAATAAAAGAAACGTCAAAAAACATTGAAACGCCGCGACACTGGTCTCGCTATTTATATGAAACACGTTGGTATTTCGAATCCTCGAGAATTCTTAACATTGGCTGCTCCAGGCTTCTCCCGAATGTTGTAGATAATCCTAGAGTACTGTAGGGTGTTCTAGGGTATTCTATAGTATTGTCCCAAAGTGACTTATTACAAGGGGTGCGGACAGTGCGTAGTTCAATCCGGATTCTAGCATCTCGTTGCATTATTGTATATTTCGACATTACAATTTCGACCTTGAAAATATCGAGATTGAAAGGCAGGCTTACGGACAAGCGATGACAATGTTGCAGTTCAAAGTGCACTTTTGTTAATGCAAACAATTTTTACTCCGAAAACGGTCCACGTACTTAGGAGCTACATTCCCACTAACACAGTAAGTACCAGGGGCGTGTAGTGAGAACAAGCAGCATGACTTTTTCCTTAACATATATTTTGAAAAAAAAAACGAAATAAGAGATATATCTCGTAATATTCCTATAACAATAATTAACGTTTTTGAGATTTTAATATTTCATAATATTCTGCCAGATAAATATTTAATTTCGATTTTTTTTTCCCCAAATATATGATTAAATAAAAGTCATGCTTCTTGTTCTCACTGCACGAGCATGGTAAGTACAGTGTCAAGAGTTGTCACCTTCAATTCAGCTGTATTCGAAAGTGATTCTAAAATAATTGCGTTTTAATACAAGCACTACAGAAATTGTTTTTTAAACACTATGGCCCGAGTCCATACTATGAGACACGGTAATAAATCTCAGATATTTAAGATATAATTCACAATACCATGTACACGTGTTTGTATGTGGCATTGTGTATTTTGTAAAAAAAGTACGTTTTTATTGTAGAAAAAATCTCACAGAGACGAAGCTACTTATGTGGAAAGGAAACGTGTATGGAAGTCTTTATATGGTAGCCCAGGGCTCATGAGCTGGCTTAAATGATCACTTTACCCATCGTTCACTAATTCTACCGTAAGGACATCGACAAATTACCAAATTTTTGAAAGATGTAGTTATATATGTTGTTCTAAATCAATTTCTTTAATATATTTGAATGGACTAAGGAGGAGACTCTTGATCACATATTTTTTGCCTGACCATTGCGGAACTCCAACATCCTTTATATCGATCCTAGCTTACATCGATCGAGGCTAAATTTCAACTCCAAACCAATATTTGTCATTTTCTTGCTATAAACTCACCTAATCTGATTATAACTATAGGTAATATCAAATTTTTTGTTAGACAATAGCATAAATGTATAATTAATCAAACTCTTTCATAGCAACATCTCATGTAGATCTTGTAAAATAGCACAGATCGCTCTTTAAGGGCGGCTTGCCTAATTTTAAGAAGAATAAGAATGCTAAAGACATCTATAGTCCTCCCCATGACATAATATACATATAATTTTAATTTATATAAAATAACTTTGTAAACACCAATTTTTTATTGAAAAAAAATCAATATGTTTCGAAGCCAATGGATAACCTTCGTCAGGATAACAAAAATAAAATTAAAAAATCGAAGTGTAGATCAAAATATTAAAAAGTTATATAAGGAAAATGATAATATAAAGTACCTACTTAACACGTTTACAAAGTTATTTTATATAAATTATAATTATGTCACCACAAAATAATTTTGCTATATTTGAAGAAGAAGTTAATATACATAGATTTCTCAGCTGGTAATGATACTTTATTTTAATTTAATTTTATTTTCATTTATTGGTTTTCTTACAGCCATATAATTAATCAATCTTGAAAAAAAACAATAATTGATGTACAGAGTTTTGGGCCAATTACAAGAAAACACATATATACAATCGATAAAAAATAAGAAAAAACATGTCCAATAGTGAGTTTGTGTGAGTGTGTGTATTTGTGTGTTTATTTATTTATTTATTTTGAATCAAAACAATCTTAAAAATTTTCCAGTGAATTAAAAATTTACTTTAACATACATTAATAGCGAATGGAGAGGGTGGAGGGGAATGTGGGACGGGAGTAGAAGGGAAGATATAATGTACAAATTAGTTTGGGTGAGGTAGTGTAGATATTGTTTGTTTTATGTTTCTTATTGTTGCGTTGAAAATGTCAATGTGGTGATAGTTTTTAAATACCTCTGTATTTTGAAAGAGGAATTTTAAGCAGTATTTTTTTCTTATATTACGTCTTTGCGCTTTTCTTGTAGCGTTTATCTGCATTATTGCATAAAAGTAATACAAATATAATTGTTATCCGGCTCGAATGATTTCTCAAATCGAAAATCAGAATCACTAAAAGCGTCAGATGCGAGAAAATCGTGTGGCGTATCGCGTTATTTCCCGCACATTTTCCTCCAGAGGCGGCCGCGCCGGTGCGCTGCCGGTAATGAGCGATTCCGAGAATATTAATTTGATTAGCTTAACAAGCCGCCGTCATCATCTGCCGCCGAGCGGAGGCTGATGAAAAATATAATAACAGCGTAATGACTACCACTTCTTGCCGAACGATCCTCAAGACTTAATCACCACGGCGGCCGTGACCCGGGAAGGGGAGTAATTAGGTTCCACCATCACGGTTTTGCGACTCGCACCAAGTCCATGTAGACCAAGAGCCAGCGACCGGCAAAAGATTTGGATATTTCGACATTTGAGTTCGGGGGATTTTGGCAGATAATGCCGGCACAAAAAATGGATAAGTAAAATATTAAAATACAAGGTATCGGGTAATATCGTAAAATAAAGGACTGAATAAAATATAAAAACAAAGTACCTTTCCCACAGGCCTAAAAACTCCAAAGTCAGTGTCAGAACTTAAAAAGTGGTTAATAGAAAATGACATTAGTTATTTATGAACTATATTAAGTGTTTTATTATGATAATGACTTTGAATAATTGGTGATGTTTATTTTTATATATATTTCTCTTTTTTTTTACTTAATTTTTGCTATATATATTTTTAATTTGCTATTTTCTTTATTTATTGCTCTTTTCTTAATTTGCTTAAAATTTTTAACTTTGTACTGAAAATTTATTTTATGTTGTTTTTTGTACTTAATTGTTTTCGTTTTTTATCTCTTATGTTTATAAAGTGAATAATATTTTGTAATAATGTAACATACAATTGTAAAAATGAACCTACAGACAAACGTGTTTTTAGTCGTTTTGTGGGAATAAATATTATAAAATGTAAGAAAATTAAATAGAAAAAAAAAACTTGAAAAATAAAATATAGAGGTTTCATTACCAGTTGCGAAATCTATGTACACTAACTTGTAAATGAGAAAAAATAACAACAGATGTCTCTAGCAGAGGCCAGTGGAATATATGAAATGTTCACGATTCGTACTATGTATAGAACTTACAAAAATGTTCTTACAATGGAATTGGTGAAGGTTGCATTGTGTAGAGTGATCACTTAAGCCAGCTCATACAGGCTGTAAGTCCTGAGCCATCGTATAAGAGACTTCCTTCCACTTTTATCATATATAAATAGTCTCTGTGAGACTTCTATAATTTATCCTTAATTAAAATATAAAAATTTCATATCTGTCACTATAACGTAAATGACAAGATTATTTATAGAGCTGCAAGGCGTCTGATGAAAGAATGACCCGCGAAAAGCGTCTGGCAATGGTGGATTAATATGAGTGTATAGTATCTACTGTCTCGCTAAGCATATTAAAAAATCATATTAATTATTAAATTTTCTTTTTCATTACTAATTTTTTGTATTACCTGTTATCTCCCAAAATCTCCCGAACTCAAAAGTCATAATATACAAACTTTCATACCCACTATAATGTGCATCCAAAGAACATATTTGAGGTTTGATGCTATAACGTAAGACTGGCGGTCGCTGGCTCTTAGGGCCTGTTTTTTGATCAGAAGTTAGAGTAATAGTTACGGAATACGAAAACGGGTGTTTTGATTGGTGGAGAACGCAAAAATCTATGCTTTTTCTTAACTATTACTCTTACTCCTGATTAAACAACTGGCCCTTAGTCTAATACGCAGGATCGTCAGCTCTCATTTGTCTTCTAGAAAAATTAAAAAATGTTTTGAATGCGGTCATCCAGGATTACTCAATTATAATGTACTGAATTTTATAGGAAATATAGCGCTATCCCTTCCAAAATCAAGTTCCCAAATAACTATTAAAAGCAAACACAGCAATATCCAAGTAGTGTAAAAAGCGGAGACAGCAATATCCACTTCAACCAATGAACTCCCAAGGATATGTCACGAGACAAAATGGCCGTTTCATACTAGAGTGAGTTGATGTCGATTTTAGACTGAAATTTACCATTTACGTAAATTATGGAAAATAATTGCACACCAATGTTCTAGAAACGAATAAGACAACATACCGGATTCCACTAATAAGTGCGACGTTCACTGTTCGATTATGGCGAGTTCTGTTTATAATACGCACTGTAAACTACCTAATAATATTTTTACATTAATCAACTCCACCTTAGAAACAAAATACCTGGTGTGATCATTGATCAACACTTAAAGTGGGGTACATTTTCGGGAATATTTTAAGTACAAAAATTATTAAAAATGTGTATTACGCCATTGTTCACTCTGTACTCATATACGGTGTTATCGGATGGGGAGGTTCTTATAAAAAAATGTAAACTCAGTAAAAATATCAGAAAGGATCATTATTAAAGTAATACTGAAAAAAATCTACCTTTTCAACAGAAGATCTTTTTAAATTGTTTCCAGTACCAAACGTGGATGATATTTTCAAGCAAGTTTCCATATTGAAAATATGCAAAGAAAAAAACCTTACAAAAAACCTTCAAGCTTATGAGAAATGGAAATTCTAAGCCTAAATTTAAAAGAACCCAAATGCAGAACCACTATATTTATAAAGCCATTAACTACTACAATAATTTACCTATCGAGATACGCTGCATCAGTAACCTTTCAGAGCAAATCGAAAAAATTAAAACCTTCCGAAAATCAAACTTAAATTCATAAATCTTAAACACAGCAATGTCCATATTTAAAAGTATACTATTAGTGTATTAATATTTATTTGTACACGATACAAAAGGAAAACTGAGGTGGCAAGCGCTTTTAAAAACTTATTTCCGATAAGATATAGGTTTCATACATTCCAGAGAAATTGTTTCAGAAATACCTCATTGCTGCGTTTGTTTTTATATTGCTCATTTGAAATAGTGATGGTTAAACCGTTATTTTAACCGGTTATTTTCGATTGGGATTTGATTTTATCGACGATAGTTGACTAAGATATGCATGTTATATAGTACCGATGGTTGCCCGTCGAATTGAGAAAAATTAGTTATCAATCATCGAAGCAATCAAACACAAACTTCAAATAACGATTAGTGTGTTAAAATAAATGATAATAATAATTTGAAAATACAAATATGATTGAATATCGAATCCGCAACGTACTTTGATATGAGCGTATGCCCATGGATGAGACTTACGAGTAGACCATAGGGGTTTGTCGGTAAGGGTCGGTATCGGTGGTGGTATTTTAATTGGTTACGTATAACCGTTACAATCAAGTACAAATCTCAAATAGCTGCACCATGACTAGTTGCGTTATTAGTCCGGGCACAAAATACATGTGGCAATGATTCATCGTTATAATTTCTTTTATTTTCCCAGTAATAGTATAATTCTCTATACCATGCACATATGAAATGTCCGTCACTACCGCTACCAGTTGGCGCAAATATTGGACAAACTGAACAAACGGACAACATAGTGCAAAAAATAACTAAAGAAGCACATATTTAGAGAGAATCATTCAATATTAGATTATTTGAACACCCAATTGTAAAGGGATATTTAAATATTTTTCATTTATAGATATGGTATAGGTACATATATAGTATATTGCATATGTCATCCCATCCCAATTATAATAATTTCGTTGTCTGTCTGTCCGTCCGTCCGCATATATTCGTGTAACGTCCGAACTTTTTTATAGTATTTTTTTTTTAATTATTTTCCGAAATTTTTTTTTTCGATTTTTTTTTTAAATAAAATAAATAAATACTTATTCCTTAGGAACTGACATGTAAACCGTCATTTTTGACGGATTACAGCTAGTAATAACATAAAACAGATAAAATTTGTATGTGACTCATAGTTACGTAATAAAACAAGCGTATATTTTTATTAGGCAACATAAATAATCTACAATATCAATTATACAGGGTGTCTCACAGCTAGTACCAAAAACTTTACACGTGGATTCCTGCCTTGATAGTGAGTCGAAAATGTTTGGGCAACCATGATCAATAGTTATGGAGTTATGCAATATAAAGTTAGCTTTTTTTTCAATCCACCTGTAAAGTTTTTGCTACTAGCTATGAATGAGACTTGTGCTTATCGTATATTGTATATATATTGCAATTTCTTTTGCTGTTTTATATTCGTTCATTTTTTAATCAAATTATAAGGTAACAATTATAATTTTCCCATCATTATGAACAGCTTATTTGTATTGTATATTTTATTATTTCTTAGTTATATTTTTTTAACGGCAATATATTTTTTTCAATATTTATTGAATTTTATTGTGACTTGTTGATATGTAATGTTAAATGTTATACCTTTAAGTAGAGCGAGGTTTTATTACTAAAAGAACCATGTATATAATATGATCACAAAGATTAGGCGTCATAAGACTTAATTATGAAAATATTAATAACTAGCTATGCCCGCGGCTTTGCCTGCGTGGAATTCAGTTTGAGACTATAAGAGTATCAGTGAAAAATCAATTTAATCTAAACAACTCGTCCAAATAATGTTGTGTAAAAGGCAATTTTTATATACATAAAATTTCCTTTGCGATAATTTATATATCGTTGCGGAATTTTTACAGGCCTTTTTACGTTCTACAACTTTTCATTAGAAGCATTCATATATCTCTTACCGTTAAGGCAGCGTTCGTAAGAAACTCGACCGTTTTTTCGTCTATTTACATTGCGAAATTGGTCTCCGCGAAAATTCCTTTTATTTTAACGGGATAATATACAGGGTTATTTGTAAAACATTAATAACCTCGCAGGACTATATTCCTGCCTCGATTATGAGTCGAAAATGTTCAAGCTATTATGACCTAATATCAATAGTTAAGGAGATATGCGACATCAAAGTTTGCATTTTTTTTTCAATATTTCTGTCTTATTTTTTGTAAAACGTTGGACTATCATTACAGTAACTCATATCGATTACGAAAAATTCATTCTTTTCAGTACAAGTTAATTAAAATAATAAAAACCTTGAAAAAATTCCAATTGAAATGTTTTCCAATTGGAATTTAAAGGTTTTTATTTTTTTATCTGACTTGTATTAAAGGGAATGAATTTTTCATATTCGATATAAGTTACTGTAATGATAGTCCAACGTTTTACAAAAAATAAGTCAGAAATATTGAAAAAAAAATGCAAACTTTGATGTCGCATATCTCCTTAACTATTGATATTAGGTCATAATAGCTTGAACATTTTCAACTCATAATCAAGGCAGGAATATAGTCCTGCGAGGTTATTAATGTTTTACAAATAACCCTGTATAGCCTATGTCCACACTGAAGGTCCGTTCTAAATATAAGTGAAAGAATATTTGAAATTGAATAAGTCGTTTCGGAGATAACCTCCCTACATCTAAACTTACAAACTTTACCTCTTTATATTTTATTATAGATTGTCACGGTGTCGCGGTTGTGGGAAGCAAATGAAACACAATTTAGATCTGTCCGTTTCGCATGCAAGTACCATTCGCGTCAAATATCTATCGCTTGGTCACATTGATAGTCGACACATTCGCTATCTATGGCGTTAGTCCGCTGTCAACAGAATGTGTCGAGGCAAAATTGGCGTGCCAGGATATTAGTTATTAAAATTAATAAGAATAAACTTTGTTTTCACCACTGTTTTTCTGAAAATACCAAATGTTTTGGGGCCAACTTCATCGGGATTCAATGTATATTAAATATTAAAAATAAAAAATCGAAGTACAGACAATAAAAAAATAAAAAAATAATAAAAAAATATAATAAAAAACACTTGATACTCTATAGATACATAATAACTACCTTATGAAAATAAATACTACTGACAAACTCGAAAAAATATTATAATTGTGTGCTATAACGCCACTCTGGGACAGGCGTAGCCTAGTAGAGTGGCATAATCCACAAATTAAACAAAACAAAAAAACAAAACAAAAAAATGTGTAAATTATCTTATGTTTTATCTTATGTTTTATTGTTAAATTAGTATTAAGTATCTTATTTGTAAACAAGGATTTTTAAATAAATAAAAAAAAAAAAAAAAAAAAAATATGGACGATGAATAAACAATTAAATACTAGTATAAATATAAATTTAAAAGTTAACTGTTTGCAAAAAGAACCTCATTATTTATAATATTCAATTTACTATTAACACTTATGTTGTATAATTTGTATGTATAATATTAAAAGAATGAAGAATTTCGAAAAGATGACCAGAAAATTCTTAATAATTATTGCTACTTAAACACTTATAAAAATACACCATATAAAAATAATTACTATCATCAAATCAATTAAAAAAAACATTTTTTATAAATATCATCCTTATCCTTATCATTAATATATACTGTTTTAATTAATTATTAGTATAGAAATTTTGGGTGAATTGTATTTGGGATTTTTTTAAGTATTGAATTTAAAATTTGATTATTTATAATACAAAATACGACTTTTCTCCAATGCTTTTCAATATCAAATATTCGTGGGTAAAGAATTGAAGAACTTATGTGTTTAATAACCAAATTAATTAATCAATTAGAAAGGCATACAGAAAAATCTAATTCACGAAAAAATATTACCTAATATTTTTTCGTGAATTAGATTTTTCTGTATGCCTTTCTAATTGATTAATTAATTTGATTATTAAATATTTCACAGAACTTTGTTCTGAAAAATTACAACTTCACAAATATGAATGTGTTCTTGAATATATAACTTATGTGTTAGTTAGTTAGATAGATTGTCAGAGTATCTCAATTCTTTGAAAAATGTTAATTGTATAGTATTATCTTCAGTATTCCAAAGAATAATAATTTGATATAATCTAAAAGTGGCTGTGTTATATTACGAATAAAGTATACTGTTCATCATTTAATGAACCATTTTTCCTGTTTGTCGTAGGTACTTAAATAAAATCATTTTATTATTTTTATTTTAACTCCTCTATTATTGTTAAAACAGTCGTGGTGGCTATCATCATAATGACACCACTCAAAGAAATCCTGATGGTAAGAATTTCCGCAGGTGAAACATCGGTACTAGACATTGGTATTATTATATTAACTCCTCAATTTTTTAAAAATTTTTTTCTCAATCTTCCAAGAAAACTATGTTTTTTTAATATTTTTTTAAAACATGTTCAAAATTTGCTGCCAAAGTTAATTTTGAATCTAACATATAATATAAGATAAAAGATATAGTAAACATAAGAAATAGATATAACATAAAATTATCCGAATATCAAATTACTAAAGAAATAAAAATATTCACGAAGTAGGTATGGAAAAGAAAGAGACAAATTAAGACAGTAGTCTGAACACCGGGGTAGGAAGGGAAGGGAAGAGAGATTACAGGGTTGATGGATAATAGTTGGATTTGAGGAAAAATATCATTATTGTTTATATAAGCGCACTACTTTGTATTTATTGTTTAGTTGTTAATAATGCCCCTACGAAGCTTCAGTCAAGCGGAACCGATTGGCGTTAGTAATTAATAAATTCGCGGTTTCATACAAAGTTGACGAGTTTTATTTGATTTAAAAATTATACTTAACCAGTTTAATTCAATGCGTGTGGTGGCAATATTGAACGGTCGACCCTGTAGAAGAGAGATTGTAAATTGCATCCATCTTATCGAACTTGGATGCACAAATGCATTGAACCTTACAACAAAGCAAATGCATAGTTATTATAATAAGGTGTACCTAGCCACGTCTCACGCAACCAACTTCGGGTTTGTTTGTCAACGTTGGTTGAGAAGTTCATTTACTGTGAGGAAACCAAGGAGCAAAATAGTTCGAAAACTCGAAAATAACTAAGATAAATTACGTAAGTCTCACAGAGACGAAGCTTTTATATGGGAAACGTATATGAGCTAGTTTTAGTGATCACTCGGAGTTTAGCCTCCACCCCCGCGGTGATTGGACGCTCTGCTGATGATGCTGGATAAGACTTCAGCGAAACGTCGAGATTTGCTTCCTAGTGAAATATACGGTTCGTATAAAATATTCGTTTTATTTAACACATAAACACACAATAGTTGTAGACTCAATAGTGATAATGATGTTGAAAACTTAATCATAATTCGGATCTGTGTTATTACCACGGAATGTTCTTAAATTAATAACTATAAAAATCATCTGTTAACGGTTAGATTTTGTATTTATCCAGTGATAAATTACAGTACTGGAATTGTGGCTGCTTGCTAGAAATTAACAATTAAATTAACAAAATATTAACAAAATTGTTGAACGTCTGCGAGATGTCCGACACCTCGAGCACTCCGGTCTCCGGCTGTCCAGGTGGTGGTGATTCATGGTAATAACCCAGATGTTAGAAAGTTGTTTTTAAAAGTGAACTGTTAAAGTAGATAGCGATTTGAGGAGCGATTTCGGAGAGTAGTCAAATGTCTGAACAAGAAAGAAATTTAAAATACTAGTAGAAGCAATTGTAAGACAATCGAAAGAAATTAAGGTTTGGAGAATAATACCTGAAATAAAACAAGAAAAATGAATAATATCCGAATTTTCAAAGAAATTATGCTTGAGGATGGATTTTATCTTAGACATTTTCCAGTGAGGATCGCTATATATCAATTGCGTCATTCTATTATGAGCACGAAATATAATAACCAACTCAATTGTCCTCTCTGTGACTTTCGAGCTGAGTATTAGCTGTGTACATGCACTGTAAGGGTGCAGAAACATTTATTTTCATCCCTTTAGCATTGGTAGGTCAGAGACTCAAATATTCGATAAGGCTCCACTTTTCATGTAGCTCTATTTCTGTACTTGTTGCCCACTAAGGGTGCAGTGCACCCAATCGATCTGTTGCAGTTTATTCCAATATCAACTTAATCGACCCTTCGATTGCCTTCCCTCAAGAGTTGTCAAGAAATAACGTCTTGGTAATGGCACCAATTTCATGTTCTTGTTGCACCTTATCCGTTCGACGGACTTTGGCTATTATGTTAGCTAATCTCATTTATTTACTGCGGCCCGGAACAGCTCTACACAGGACTGTCCAAGCCAATGTCTTAAAAGTTTATCAGCCATGATGTTTGCCTATCTTCCTGCAATCTTTATCTACTTCTCTGGATGTCTCATCACGTGTCCGAGATATTGAAGTTTCAATTCAGATCTTTCTGTATGTAGAATTAGGGGCACTATGATGTGGACCTCCCTTATCGCGGTACTTCTCACACTGCCAATCCTGTTGTAATTGAATTTCAAAAGTAGAAATTCTATTTTGAATTCTCTTCGCATCGGTGGCTTAAACGTTGCAAAAACAGGTAAGTATGTTTCAGACGTAGTCGCATAAAACGAAGAGTTTTACATTCGAGAAACCAGTTTGCGCACGGTGGATACGAGGACCGCGCGGCCCCGTTGTCATAACAATTATTTGCTGATCACGGGGTCAAGGGTTCGATGCCCCAGGAGATTCAATATATTAATGTTGGCGTTCGCCATATTCGTATATATTTTTCAAGAGAGAAAGATGTAGAGGTATAGACACATGTCCACATCACTTTAATGCTGTCTTAACTAATTGCCATTTTATCATGCATCAGATATTACACTCAGAGTTGCAATAGCGGTCCTCCCGGCACCCCCCCCCTTCGCTCTGCATGTAGCCGCCGTGAAAGAGTATCTCTAAGTGAGATCTTTTCGTCATGACAGAAATTGCGAGCATTTTGTTGACAGAGCTTCAAATATCTTGTCGGTGGTCTGACACTAACCGGGAGTTAAAAGACGCGGTATTAATATGCGTTGAGTAACGCTAATCAGACTTCTGCAAAGATTATGAAGAGCCTAGTGAAAATGTGTTCTTCGATTTCGAATATTTTCACTTTTATTTTGCTGATTTTAATGGCTGGAATACATTTCTCAAAACTTAAACATCAAATAAATTTGCATATACTTTCACAGTGTCGGCTGCCGCCTATTGCTTGCTGCTAGGTGCTGCGGACGGCTTTACCTATTGGCAGCTTGCTTTATGCTTCTAATCCTCTTATATATCTCTTCTTCTTTCCCTCACCCCTTGTATTCCCTCTTCGTAAATTTCTTCTAATACGCTTCTCTTTGGTCTCATATAGCACTCTCCGAACAGAAATCCTACTTTGTCCATTTATTTATGGTTTTTATGTTTAGTTTGTAGAACTACATACTTATTTTTAATGAAATTTAAAATAAATTAAATTTAATAAATATTATTATTAAGTTCTGTAGGCTAAGTGTTATTTTAAATATGACAGCTATTTCGGCTTGTGGGACTGTTTCATAATGGGCTTGTAAGCCGAAACAGCTGTCCATACATAAATGATGGTACCGGAATTCCATTTTATACCACCCTTGCTTCTCTAGACAAATTTCTGTTAGAAATTATTGCTTTCAAATACCGTTCACTTTATTCCCTGCTGTCACTCTATCTATATCTTTCTCAGCCTTCCCTCTCCTATCGAATACCTATGCTCTCCAAATACACAAATTCACCCAATGTTTTTTGTAGGCTTTGATCACATCTATACCCTTGACAAAGTACAGGCTTCTCGAAATAATCCCAGACTTATCGGCGATTCACATTCTCTATTCACATTCCCTCTCCTATCGAATATACTCCCCAAATACACAAACTTCTCCAATGTTTTGTGTAAGCTCTGATCACATCTGCACCCTTGACAAAGAACAGACTTCTTGAAATAATCCCACACTTATTGGCGATTCACACTCTCTATTCACATTCCCTCTCTTATCGAATATACTCCCCAAATACACAAACTTCTCCAATGTTTTGTGTAAGCTCTGATCACATCTATACCCTTGACAAAGTACAGGCTTCTCGAAATAATCCCAGACTTATTGGCGATTCACACTCTTTATTCACATTCCCTCTCCTATCGAATATACTCTCCAAATACACAAACTCACCCAATTTTTTTATAAGCTTTGATCACATCTGCACCCTTGACAAGGTACAGGCTTCTCAAAATAATCCCAGACTTATCGGCGATTCACATTCTCTATTCACATTCCCTCTCCTATCGAATATACTCCCCAAATACACAAATTTCTCCAATGTTTTTTGTAAGCTCTGATCACATCTGCACCCTTGACAAAGTACAGGCTTCTCAAAATAATCCCAGACTTATCGGGGATTCACATTCTCTATTCACATTCCCTCTCCTATCGAATATACTCCCCAAATACACAAATTTCTCCAATGTTTTTTGTAAGCTCTGATCACATCTGCACCCTTGACAAAGTACAGGCTTCTCAAAATAATCCCAGACTTATCGGGGATTCACATTCTCTATTCACATTCCCTCTCCTATCGAATATACTCCCCAAATACACAAACTTCTCCAATGTTTTTTGTAAGCTCTGATCACATCTGCACTCTTGACAAAGTACAGACTTCTTGAAATAATCCTACACTTATTGGCGATTCACACTCTCTATTCACATTCCCTCTCCTATCGAATATACTCCCCAAATACACAAACTTCTCCAATGTTTTTTGTAAGCTCTGATCACATCTGCACTCTTGACAAAGTACAGACTTCTTGAAATAATCCTACACTTATTGGCGATTCACACTCTCTATTCACATTCCCTCTCCTATCGAATATACTCCCCAAATACACAAATTTCTCCAATGTTTTTTGTAAGCTCTGATCACATCTGCACCCTTGACAAAGTACAGGCTTCTCAAAATAATCCCAGACTTATTGGGGATTCACATTCTCTATTCACATTCCCTCTCCTATCGAATATACTCCCCAAATACACAAACTTCTCCAATGTTTTTTGTAAGCTCTGATCACATCTGCACTCTTGACAAAGTACAGACTTCTTGAAATAATCCCACACTTATTGGCGATTCACACTCTCTATTCACATTCCCTCTCCTATTGAATATACTCCCCAAATACACAAACTCACCCAATGTTTTTTGGAATCTTTGATCACATCTGCACCCTTGACATGCGTGCCAGGCTTCTCGAAATAATCTCAAACTTATTGGCAATTCACACGCCTCTCTGAACCATGTTACAGAGTTCTCTCAGACCACTTATCGACTCCCTTCCAAAAACTGACAAACCAGTGTTGAAAAACGTGTGTCGGAGCTGTCCGATGCAAATGACCTGGTTTTAAAGACTTGCCAGTCTAGAGATTTGTGTCAACGAATTTACATTGCATTTGTAACATCAGCGTGTCCTTGAGAGGTTGCATTCAATGCATTTCAATCGTGCCACACGATCTGATCACATTATTTCCTTACTAAGAACTATAACTATTTTTGTCTATGGAACAATTTTTCAAACGGTAACTTTACACAACTTGCAAGAAACATAACTAACTCACCATTACTAGAATAAATTCAATTGAAATTTTTAAGATATGCACCTACAGATTAGGAACTCTAATGGGGCATATAAATTATTATCACCTTCAGCACATAATAAAATTAAGCGATTGACGCATAATAGCTTAGGTATCTAATATTTTTGCATAAAATAATTGATCCCAATAATTCGAATGCCCCTGACCTCTTATCGTCCATTTCATTCCATGTACCATCTAGAAATACTCATTCACAAAACAATTATTTCAATGTGAAAAAATAAAACTATTCATCAAAAATACTCTACCAGAAACTTTTAGCACTAGGTAATGAGCATACACAATTAGCAGACTTTCAACACAAATTCACACAAAGAATATTGTGTGAATTTGAGTCGCTACTGGTATCTGCTGAGTGATAATTTCACTGTTAGTATATTCGCTTAATCTTTGTTATGTAATTTAATTGTATAATATTGTTAATTGTATTTATTTTTGAGTTTTCATTACATATGTGTACATAAATATACATGTGTGTAAGTTCAATCATATTGTAAAAGAATCCATTGAAATAAATAAATAAATTACGTAAAGGATATGTTTCAGAGTCAAAATCGTTTTTATTCAATTTTTCGACATTGTGGTGGCAAAATGCACGATATTATGTAGGATACAAAGTTTTTTGACGATCAACTGATTCCATAGTACGTCCTTAACAGGAGAAGTAATTTACTTAGACCTCAACAATTCTTTTTTATCGGAAGAAATGGATTTTGCCGCTGCTCTACATAAATGTTGTCGTTAAAGATTGTTGACAGCAAAATTATTTATACATCTCATTAGGTTTTGATAACTTAACATTTAATTTAGATGAAAAGGTGAACTGGAGCGCTGTTTCTTAATTGTGGAGGGTAAGTGTGTGGTACTAAAATGTCGAAAAATCGTTTTCAAATCAACAAAAATTGCGCGCAGTGCGCATGCGCATCGGCTTAATCGAGATTCATATTTTAAACATCCTTAAATCGGGCTTCAAAGACTAGTGATGGGTCCGCTCTGTACTCACTACTACAATGTAGTACTACACTACATTGAAGTGCACACTTCGCACATTTTGATGTGTAGTGCACACTACAAACTACAAACACCAAAGTTATTGAAAGTATAAACTTCAAATAGTACACTTCATTTCAAAGCGAACACTACAAAGTACATACACTTCAAAGTTATCGAAAGTATGAGAAACACATTTTAAATAGTGTATTTTTTACGTGAAATTTTTGGAAAGTTGATGTAGATATATGAAGAATTTTCTGGAATCTGTAACAACCCCCCCCCCCCCCATGGTTTGAAAATTTTTTGGAATCGAACGAAGAAATCTGTCTGGCGACCTTTTTTTTTTTTTTAGGTCGCCAAATGTTACTTTGGAGAAAATATCGTCATTTATTTAAATATTTTTGTCGTTGACCTTTTTTTTTTTTTTTGGCTCGCTAAATTTTTATTTGGGAAAAAAATACTTCATTTCATTTAAAAATTAAATTACTTCATTTCATTACTTCACTTCATTAATACTACAATTACTTCATTTCATTACTTCACTTCATTAATACTACAATTACTTCATTACTTCACTTCATTTACTTCACTTCATTTCGTAGTACTACAATTGTAGTGTACACTTTGTAGTCTTCAAACTGGTGAACGTGTGTGTGTTGTAGTCTTCATTTTGAAATGAAGTTTTTCCCTTCGCTATCAGAGACCCGTTCGTTTGAACGATATATTAGATTTTTTCATGTTAATTAGGTACTTTATATTATCATTTTCCATATATAACTTTTTAATATATTGATCTATACTTCAATTTTTAAATATTATTTTTGTTTTCCTGACGAAGAAGCCATTGGCTTCGAAACATGTTGATTTTTTTCAATAAATAAGTGGTTTAAACAAAGTTAATTTATATCAATGATATATTAGATTATAAGTATCCGTTGTTTTCTTATATTGTAACATAATGAATGAATATTTAAATCCACAATCTATGCTTGGAGCTACTGCAAGCAAGATAATGATCGCCAACATTATTACTAACGTTCGATTACCAGACAAGTGCCAGAAGAAGATTTATATTATCCTTTCTAGTTAGCACCAGATATCTATCATCCATCGCTATTGCTTCGAATGAAAGGATTCCAGTAGCAATTAATGTGTTCTTTCACAATAAAACATAAAAGTCATATAGCCATGAGCGGGCAGTCCAGGTAGCGCGTAAAACTTTGACATTGTGAATACAAGTTTAATCACCACGGCGTGATAATTCCGTGGAACGAAGATATTTATGTAACCATTATATAAAACGTATTTAGTAAAGTCGTGACGTTCGGATCTCATGACGTAGGAAATCGTTTATTAATTAAGAAAATATTAATGACCGATGAGCAACTGAATTACATAATGTTGCAAGCTAAAGCAACTAAATCGAACTGGCTCACTGTGAGATATTTCCCTACGGTAATAGGTTTGGAAATTTGTAATTTTGTAATAATAAAACACTAATGAATATACCATTAATATACCATTTACATAGTCTTAAAAATAACGCGATTCGACGAAAAAGCATTTACTAAAAGATTTGAAGAATGCAAATAATAAAATGAATATAAGATATTTATTTATTTATTTGTTTTATTTGTTTACGCCCATTAGGCTTTTACATAAAGAGTATAGAATAAATTTCAGAAAGCACATACATTAAAAGTTTCAGGAATAGCACCAAATCATGAGTATAAAAATTAAAAATGTAGAGTAGGTAACGAGCAGCAATGCGTATAGGCTTTTACATAAAAAAATATATCATAAAATTAAAAAGAACATACATTAAACAATATAAATTACAAGTAGCAAATTATTAAAAGTACCAGGAATAGCACCAAAACATGAGTACAAAAATTAAAAATATAAAGTACAAAGCGGCAATGTGTACGAAAAATATATATTACCCACCATTACATATTAACAGCTGAGGTCAGTAACGAAGCAGTATTGCCTCTTTAAGTGTGAACTTTACTTTCTCCAGACTGTCGACGAAAATGTCAATCATGCAACCATATTCATTACAAGTTCCCAATATTCTGTGTATCACAGAATTTGATTGATAGTTAGTATTGCAATTGTTGCGATGGAATGTGACAATTTGTCGAGTTCTATGTGTGGAAGGGATATTATATCGATACATGCTACAAGGTCAGGGCTGTCCAACATATTGTTTACAATTTTGTAAAGAAGAACTATATCATAAATTTTTCTTCTATCATATAATGTGAGTAAATTTAGTCTCTTCAATATGTAATTGTATTCTATGTTTTGTATTGGTATGCTTAACTTGTAGTTAATGTATTTGAGAAATTTGCGTTGGACACGCTCAATACTGTCTATATGCCCATTATAATATGGAGACCAAACTGATGAGCAATATTCTAATTGGCTCCGGACAAGAGACATGTATAACATTTTAATACTTTCAATTGATTGAAATGGGCGTGATGTCCTTAAAATAAATCCCAGCAATTTTAGAGACTTACAAGTTATCGCATTAATATGATTAGTAAAAGTAAGTTTCGAGTCGAATAATACCCCTAAGTCTCGAATACAGTCAAGATATAATAAATAATGCAAAAATATATATATAACAAAATAATAGTCACCCACATCAGCAACTGTAACTGTACACTATTTCTGGCTGACGAAGAAAAGTTAACAAAAGAGTTAAAATTAACAATCTCAAAATATTATTAAGTATTATGAATTAAACTAAAAACAAATCGATATACAAGAATCAAAGTGATGCTAGAAAGTTTATAGATAAAGACATTAAGACAAATAATTAAATATAATACTCCTATTTATATATAAGTGTTAATGTACCTACATAATATAGAATAAGAAAATGATCGCAAATTACAATATTGTACAGTGAATTGAAATTATGTATGAAAGTACCGAGGTACATTAGGGATGAAAATAATATAACAGCTTTTGAGAGGAAAATTTAAAATAATTAATTATATATGTAATGCTGTATGTATACTGAAATATAAATTTTTTGTATTACCTACTTTAAGACTTTTTAAAAATAATAATAACAACGAAATAATAACGAATAATAATAAAAATACAGATGTATTATAAATTGACGGTACAGAGTATCGAGACATCTCTCGATATAAATCTGGAATAAGTTTCAGTATCATGAAAAGGTGTTGATATCAGATTGAGATTGGTAGAAAGGTAGAAAAACTCAAATTCGTGTACCCGGTGGTTCCAAATGTGGAAGACGCCTGTCACGTTTTATCCATTGTGTGTCCGAGCGTGGTTGAGGAGCCCTATTCTCGAGCGGCACACCCTTCCGCAAGTTGTGCACGTGCGTTTGTTGGGCAGGAGGATTCTGAAAGTGGATCTTCCTCCTTTTATTTTCTCTTTCTCTGGAAATTGCATCAGTCCTGTTCCATTCGCTTGTTTCCCTGGCGCAATGTAATTTTTGATTTGATTTAAAATCTGATAAATTAATTACGATAAATTATAGAAATCTCACAGAGACTAAGCTATTTACATATGAGAAACGTGTATGGAAGTCTTTTATACGATGGTCCAGGGCTTACAACCTGTATGAGCTGGGTTAAGTGATCACTCTACACAGTGCAACGTTCACCGATTCCATCGTAAGAACATCCACACATTATCAATTTTTTAAAGTTCTATATGTATATATTCGAAATCAATGAATCTTTCGTATATTTCAATGATCAATGCTAGAGACATCTGTTGTTTTTTTCTCATTAACGGTAACTGGTAATGATACTTCTATATTTTAAAATGGGGTATTAGCAATATTCTTTTTAATACATGATATTCTTCCGAATTATTTAACATATCTACTACTAGACTACACCTGAAAATCAGAATTTTAAATTTTTTAAATCCTCCCGTACACCAGTATATGTTTTAACAATTTTTAAATGTAGATATGTCTTTGAACATCATTTTATATGTAGGTATCTTCAAGGAACAAACCTACATAAGAATTCATTATTACCTGTTATATTATTTCTCAAGGGGCTTCGGGTTGCGCCTACATAACTTTCATACGATGTACGAATATTAGGTTATAACAAGTTAGTTTACCACACAGAGGCAGTATGAGAGATAAAAATGTGTTTAGATTGCTCGGTTATATAATGCTGTGTATAACAAGCCGACTGGTTTAGATGACAGCCAGAGTGGACGGTAACGGTGAGCTTACACATGTTCTTGTTCTTGTTGATGTTCTTGTAAAACTCGTTAGTCAGCTGTTCGTTAATAGACAAATGATTTTCAGTAGCGTTGTGAAATTATTATCAATTTTGTCGGCTGTCGTGCTAGCTATTTAACCTTGGACAGCAGCCCTAAAATTCATATTGACATTATTTATTACCAACCTTCATCAGGGCTGTAGTGCGTGGTAATAAATAGAGTGTCCTTTTTAAAACGAGTCGAGTGACGAAGACGAAGGGCGAGCAAGAGAATCTGTGTATTGAGTAGAAGAGACAAGAAGGCGTACCAGGATAAAAGAGCGTAGCCTTCTATCCTCGCTTGAGCATGGTGGTACATAATTAAGTTATTTTTTAGGCTTATATCATTGACTTTATGGATATAATAATTAATTTCCGACTCCCGAACTCCCGAAAATCAGAATATACTCGATTAATAAAATAAAAGCTTTAGCAAACAACTGGCTCACCTCCAAAGGTAGAACAGCAACTGAAAATTTACTTACTGTAATTGCATAATAATGTCTATTAATAAAAATATATACCTATATAAATAAATTAATTAATTAAGGAAAATAAAAAATAATCTTAAACAAAACTTTAACCCCTTTTACATTAAACAATTATTCTACACATATTTACACTTGGACTTATGACTCACTCAACTTATCACTAACATTGCACTTGATACTTTGTAGATACATAATTACTATGAAAATAAATATTACTGACGAATTCAAAAAAATATTATAATTGTGTTCTCTAACGCCACTCTGGAACAGGCGTAGCCTAGTAGAGTGGCATAATCCACAAATTTAACAAAAAAAAAGTGTAATTTCATCTAATATTATTATTGTTAAATTAGTATTAAATACCTTTATTTGTAAACAAGGATTTTTGGAAGTAAAAAAAAATTGAGAAAACTAACGAACTTCGTATAAACAACACTAATTGTTTTTACACCTCTACCGGTGTCGATATCATACTGTATCTTCATCAGGACAAATTTTAGAAATCAAATAGTCCGTCAACATTAAATCTAATATAATGAATACCAAATTAAATTGAACGAATAACTCTTTATTTGAACTATTCCCCATTTCAATGTCTCACTTTGAGACTTCACCCCTTTCCCCCACCACAAATGAGGCAACACCCCCACCTTAAATTTTTCTTTTTTACAAATTTAATCTATGGAAGTTATTGTGCGTCCATTTTGACGTAAATACAATATGGTATCGAACCGGAAAACGTTTTTTTATTTTTTTTGTTTGTTTTTACAATTATTATTTGATTTTTTATTTTTTCATTCAATTACATGAATTAATAACAATAAATTATTAAAAAACCTGCACATCTTCAGAATCTTTGTATAATAAAGTATAAATTTAACAAATGCAATCTTAATCCTATGAGAAGCATTAAAAATTGTAGATAAGGTCAACGCACCGTAGACAAAATCTCTCTTGTTACAAAAATAGTTGGTTCTGTCATGGAAGTTGTGTGCAGAATATGTATCATTGATTAATTTATCTAAACACCAACTTTGCAGAATAAATTTGCAGAGAAAAATTCGTTGGTAAATAAAAAAAATTACATTTAATGTAATTTATATGTATTTATACGTATTGCCACAAGTTTAATCTTATTTGATAGAATGTAATATTTTTAATGTTAATCGTTTTTCAATGTAAATCCATATTTCTTATATTGTAGCTTCATTTGTTTCACATAAATAATATCATTCACAATTCAAAAAAAAAAATCGTTCAATCATTATTAATTATTTTTCGTCCGTGGTTCGAGTCCCGGTAGCAGTTAAAATATTTTTTCGTTAATTAGATTTTTTTAAATAATTTTTTTGTTAATTAGATTTTTTCTGTATGTCTTTTCCAATTAATTAATAAAAATTGTTTTTAAAAAAAAGGTTTTCTGCTTAGACGCGTTGAAATATTCGTGATACAAAATTGTTAATATTTTTTCTGTAGGATCATCCCCGTTGTTGGAAGTCGCTTTAATGTATTATAATATATATACGCAATATCACGACTGTAAGGGTTAATAACTTGCCTCATGATCTCAGAATCTATATGGAGAATATATGTAGGTATAATGAGGAGGGCACTAGATGAATGGGAAAGGTTTTCAAAAATAATTATAATTATTATTTATATTTTTTGTTTATATAATACTCTTGTTTAAATTTGAGGGTTTTGAGTAATTAATACCTATTAGCTTTATTGCTGGGGATTTTGGCAGAAAAGTACATGGACCCTAAATTACGAGTTACTTCCGTTTACTTAAGTCTTTGAGATGTGGCTTTAAAGACGCATGCTGAAAATTTCGTGGATGGACAGTATTACGCGTGTTGAAGTCCTCCAGGGTATGGAAAAAGGCCAAGAATCGCTGGAGACCAACAAGATACGAAAGCTTGAGTATCTCAAATAAGGTACATACGTCGAAACCATCATCCATGGGAAAATAAGCGGAAAAATATCGTAAGAAGACGTCACGTATAGGTCTTTTCATATAAGTTTGCAATTGAGTTAGTATGGGTACAGTGCGTAACACGCGCATTGTTTCGTTGTGTTAAGTTTACGGATACGCCCCTCTCGGATCCGAAAACTCAACACAACGAAACAATGCGCGTATTACGCACTGCACCCACACTAACTCAACTGCAAGCTTATATGAAAAGACCTGTGAATGGTACCCACCGCTTACCCAGGACCGTTCTAAGAGCAAAAGCTTCCATATCGGTCCTACTCAATCGTCTCCAGGTTGACATTTTTTTTTCAACTACAATGCAGGACCATGCTCCCTCGCTCAGGTCGTATAAACCTTTGCAAGGGGGCACGGCCGCAAACACAACCATTCACAGCCCCCGTCGCAAGGAAATAATCTTTATTAGCATCATACATAACAATACATAACATAACAATATATAAACAAAATTAATAATATAAAAAAAACAGAATAAAATAAAATTTTTGACAAGACATCTCCCACGGCGGCGGCAGTGGATGTCGGTTGCAGTTGAGTGCAAATGAAAAAATAATTCATGAAAATAAAATAAATAAAAAGACCTCCTCCAATTCGGGGAAAACATAAAGAAAAAGGGACGGCACGGAAATTAAAACAATGAAAAAGGCGACTTGCAGCCACGAAGCCAAGACCGGCAGATATCGAACCTCTAAGAAAAGCAGCATCCAGCGGGGGGAGACTCTCCCACCGCAGCTATCACATTAGCCCCGTAAGATCTCCCATCGGGAGACCCACACCTTGGTAAAGCCACGAAAGCATCCGAAATTCCTTTCGCTACTGACCAGGACGTCGTTCGCTGGTCGGCTTCCTGTCACAATCAGTCCATTCTCAATAAGACCATCTAACCATGAAAAGACCTATAACTAAGGGACTGGTGAGAATATAAATCCACTGAGTTGTTCCGTACGGCGGCGTTGAATAGAGCCATGATCACCAATCTGATCACCGACCTCCGATAGGAGATGGCACTACAAGAAGAAGAGGTATGTTAGTTAGATATAAGAAGTTATGTTAGTTAAAAGATGGCACTGCAGAAGAAAGGATGTTATCCTCGAACACGCATATTAAAACTATCATCGCTCGCAGTCCAGCACGTACTGGTAGAACTTTGCCTCAATAGATTTTTAATTACCGAGACTTGATGATTCTGTAAAACGGTAATACTTCTGTAATCATCCTAAGGTTGTTTGTTCATTTGTAATGTTGCTGGAGTCACGGTAGCCGAGTAGCAGACATTCAGATCGCATGTTGTATTGATTTATTTATTTAATCAAGGAAATGTTAATTGCTGATGAACTATAGACAAATGATACATAAATCTATCTGCAGATAAGCGACATTGATTACAATACGAAATGATTTATTCATTTGTTAACAATACTGGCTGTGAGTCCGATGGTTTTCATGTAAACAATGGGTATCTTTTTATTACCATTTATTAATTTTTTTTATTATGGATTCATCTTCATTCCAGTAATGATTAATTTTTTGTTGTCATGTTTATTATACAGAACACAATTGTTTTAATAAATGTACGATAAAAATAACGAACGTTTGATTCTCAAAATGTGCCAAATACCGTGTGTCCCAAAAGTTATCAACTTGTTTGAATTGTGCGAAAACTTATTTTCATAATTATTTTTTGGATAATTTGGATAATTTTGGATATTAATTTTGGTTGTGCAAGCTTATACTTAACTATGGTGGATCGGCAGAGAATACTTAAATAAATGAATAAATATAAATTAAAAAGAAAACAATTATTTCTTCGACAATTTAATCATTCCCATACGGTTCTAAAACGTGTAGATTTTTTCGATTTCAAAAATCAGATAAAAATAAATATTTTACATTTTTTACTTATATTTTTCATTAAAATAATGGTTGATATATATTAAATTGGATATATTCTATATCAATTTTTGTGTAAAAGTGTTAAAAATTAGAAAAAATATTGGTCATCACGAACACCAGCATAAAGACGCGATCGGCAACAACAAGACAACAGCATGATTGCGCGGTCGGATGAAGTTATAATTTATATATATATATATATATATATGTAACAAAAGCGTCCTTCAGGTGAGTTTTCTGCGAAAACGGCGCTATATAAGTTATCCAAATATTATTATTAATGCAAAGTACCTCGTCCGAGCACAAGAGCAATGCTCTTAAATGGAGAGGAACTATGAATAACACAATTATATAAGTTATGTATTTTATTGTTTTAATAGACTAGAAAAAAAAACTATAAAACGTAATACTAAAATAAATGAAGAGAAAAGAAATAATGATATCATTCACAAATTTTAATTCTATATTTGCAAACTATAAGCATGACGAAGGGACATTGCATGGGTTATTGTCCTTTAAAGTACCCACTGATCTGTCTGGCCGTGATATGTTTGCACAAGTCTGTTGTCAAGATCACCGTTCATTCTGAATTGATTTATGGAAATGCCTTATTTAATCAATTAATCTAGATCATTGTTTCTCGTTATGTTCATAGATCGTAGTTACAAATAGGAAATGACCTTAAGTTCATCGATCCCTTTGCATCGCCTTAGTTTTTCAATGTCGCTCGTAAATTTTATCGATCAGATTGGTCGATATATAATACCGGATATGCACCTCACAATGCACACGGATACTTTAGTTTAAATATTAATGAATCAAGATATTTTATTGATGTCTGACAGAGACGAAGCTATTTATATTTATATGGACGTCATCTTTGACGTTTATAGGGCTTACGACCATATGGCTTGCTTGAGTGATCATTTTGTACGATGGAAGTTCACAAGTTTTTGTACAGGGTTATTTGGAAAAAATGAACGACCTTGCAGGACTATAATCCTACCTTGATTATGAGTCGAAAATGTTCAAGCAAAAGGTTGGAAAGTTGCCGAATGCAGTTGAGAAATTCAGACTATAGTAACAGTAAAAAGCGTACACAAATGCATTAAGTGCCTCTCGAAATCGCGGTCATACAGATGGACAGACGCTCGCAGGGGATTGACATTGATTTATTTATAACACAATGATTTATACACAATGTTTTATTCCACCAATTAGTGGAATAAAACGAATAAAACGTTTTGTATAAATCATTGTGTTAATCATGAACTTTCACTCTGTAAACGAAACAATGTTAAATTTATTTGATTTATTTATATTGATTTATTTCAATATTTTTGAGTATGACTAAAATTTTCATGAATATAATCACTGAATTTTTGAATCTAACCTAACCTAATTCAATTGCAAGTTTATATGAAAAGACCTGTACCAAGTTGTATTTTACAAGATTCAAAGCGTAATAATATGTTCTGCTGCCAGAAATTTTTCATTTTTGACGTATTCCACAGTGTACAATATAAATAGACGATCTAAACTAGTTCCTAAGTCACAGCCACAATAATGTCCCCCCTTGCGTAGGTCTAAAACACATTTATATTGCAGATTTTTTTTTATTCTTGAACAATTAAATTCCGTAGTAAGCAAAATGTATTTTTTTTTATTTTCTTCCAAACTGGGTCTCTTAAGTAAAAAACTCTTCTAGTTGTAAAGCGAGTCTTATTTACTAAGATTTTATATTTTTTAGAGTATTTAGTTTGATCTTTTCATAATTGTTTCGAAATTAACAAGCTCGTTTAATTTTTTTAACGAGGCTAACGGCTTTGCGCCTATTTATTAAGGTGGTCTGTGAGATATTCACTTATCTTTTTGTGTTTTTGGATTATTCTTGGATCATTCCATCATCAGGGATTGCGTCTATGAAGTGGTAGGCTAACAATAGATGAAACCTACACATTACACAATTACTATCATTGACACGAATGTCGCCATAAATACGCAACGCCGACAGACCTTGTTTAATAATATCTGTAGATTATATGTGGGGTATAAAAGAAAAGGCAGCAATATCCAAAAAAAATAAATTAAATGTAGTCTTCGAGGATTACCAATTTATAATGTAACTAATTCGAGATTTAATAGGAAACATACGTCCGTATCTTGAACTAAGCAATATTGTATTTCTGTATCTTGACAGTTATCGTTTAACATTGAGACGCCGTTTTTTTGACGTTTTATGTTTGACAGCTTTGAAATTAATTAATTCAATCAATTAGAAAGCTCATTATTCGTAATTGTGAATAATTTTACGTTTTAGAGCTTCCCGATTGATCGAATTTATTAATTGTAAACATGTCAAAATTAAAACTTCGAAATTGGCGGCAGTACGATACATAGATTGAGGATTGGGATCCCAATATTGCTACTTTCAGAATAGCACAGATAGTCTATAAATTTATACGAAACATCATTTTGGAAGGGATATATACATAAAATCTAGATTATTAGTAATCCTCGGTGACTGCATTCAAAACATTTTAATTTTTAATCAATTAATGTATATTATAGATATCTCACAGAGACGAAACTGTATTAATTATGGGAAAGTAGGTATAGAAGTCATTTGGGTGTAATAGGACTTATGAACTATCTTTTTATGGTTGGCTTAAGTGATCACTTTACACAATTGTAACATTCGCCATTTCCACCCATGATAGAATATACCATGCTTATACATTTTTTGGAAGTTGTATATATGTTCAAATTGCGTGGAAAGCTTTCATATATGAGTAATAAGCACCTTTTCCATGCGGCCTGTACAAAGCCATTTTCATTCCCCTAAATCCCCACAGATGTCGCTAATGAGAAAATCTACATTGATTTTTTACAGAATTTTGAGAGCAATATACTTTATTGTGTGTAATGAAATCATCCGAATACTTGCATTACACTAGGATACGCCAGGAAATATTATTTCCAATTTTTGTTAAATTAATTTCCCATAATTAATACAGTTTCGTCTCTGTGAGATATCTATAATATACATTAATTGATTAATAATGTCTCTATGACATAAATCCAGCACTGTTCTGAAAGATTTGAACAAACTCAAAATATTCTGAATTTTAATTTTTTTTTGGATATTGCTGCCTTTGCTTTTATAGCACATTTTGGTAGTATATTAATTATATTTATACTTGTACGGGGTGTAGCAGAGCTATTCCACAATATTTTGCGAGTGAGATTCCTACCTTGATTACGAATTGAAAATGATGACCTAATATCAACAGTTACGGAGAAATGCGACACCAAATTTACATTCTTTTTCAATATTTCTGATTTATTTTTTTGTAAAATAAGTCGGGAAAATATTTTAGTCCCTCGAATACAAGTCAAATAAAATTATAAAAGCCTTCCGATTCCAATTAGAAAACATTCCAATTGGAATTTATACAGGGTTCATAGCATGTTATTTAACTTAACAAATGAATTTTTTGTAACCGGTATAAGTTACTGTAACGATATTTCAACGTTTTGTAATATATAAGTTAGAAATATTTAAAAAAATGCAAATTTGATGTCGCATATCTCCACAACTATTGATATTACGATAATGATTGCACGTACATTTTAGATTTATAATTAAAGGAAGAATCTACCTGTTAAGTATTGTGGACTAGCTCTGTTACACCCTTATTATTAACCCCTTCGAGGTTTTCCTTGCAGTGCAAATACCACTGTGTTAATTAATATCGAACTTTTATTTTTTCCGCCCAAATAAATAAAGCACGAGTTGTGTCCTTTTAAATTTAAAACTGTACAATATTATGCTCAAGTTTAAAAAGTGTGTAAATTCATTGAACATTTGAGTGATTTGGATTGTAATATATTTCTGTATATATTTCTTTGCACGTATGTATTTAAAAATACAATTATCTACCACACTTGTGACATTCTCCGGTTCCATACACAAGTTTATACATTCATAGGACTGTACAAAATTGAAAAAAATCCATCAAAATAAATTACGTGAATCATACGTGTAAAATATTATGTAAACTTAAATAAAAAATGAATGTGTAGAAGACACATGTGCGCGGAAAGCGTCAGTCATTGGTAGTCAGATTCCGAGTGAAGAGTGAAGAAGTGAAGAAGTAATAGGTGCCCGTCAGATTGTCAATTATTGTCAAATGACGGAACGACTTGAGCAGCGACATTGCATTAAATTTTACCAAAAGCTTAGGCATACTCGAGTGGAAACCGGTCTCAAGATCTAGCAGGCTTTCGAGGACTATACTATGAGCATCTCACGGATAAACGAGTCGTACAGTCACTTCAAAGGCGGCCGCACATTGGTGGAAAGCGAAATAAGCCAAAACAACAATGTTTTTGACAAAAACGGACTTTGGATCGTCGTAGCGGATTCCGAAAACTTGCGAACGAGTTAGAGTAAGAATTCGATTTAGGTTTGAAAAATGGAGAATAATAAGCAGCTACATTGGCTTCGCCTGCCAGAGTGAATAAATTTCAAACTCTCTCTGATGGTGTACAAAAGTCTTCAAAGGAAAGCACCACAATATTTGACCGACCTCTGTATCCCAGATAAAATCGCTGGAAAACGGCTGACACTGCGGTCAGCTAAATCGGAGGCGCTCTGCAGGCTGGTGGTACCAAGGAGACCTGGAGCCACCAAGTTTGCGGAACGTGCTTTCAGCTTTGCGGGCCCAGCAGGGCCCAGTGAAATCAGCTGCTTCCAGCGCTGCGATCTATGGAGAACCACGAACTCTTCAAGAAGAGCCTAAAAACTCATTTTTTCGGGATGTCGCACCTGTAAAGCGCCCTTGAAGCGTCTCTTACGCAAAAATGACGCTATATAAATTAACATAAACATAAACATAATAAAGCACCCGCGCATTTTTCGCTTATGTTTCAGGCAGGGGCTTGCAGAGAGAACAAGAAGCGTGACTTTTTCCTTGGCATATATTTTGAAAAGACACTGAAATAATAAATATATTTCGTAGTACTCCTATCAAAATAATGAACATATTATTCCGATTTTAATATTTCATAATATTCTGCCAGATAAATATTGGATTACGATTTTTTCAACAAATATATGTTTAAATAAAAAGTCATGATTCTGTTTCTCACTGCAGGCCTCTGGTTTCAGGCTGTCTTGGCCAAACACAGCATTCCCCTAGATTTTCAGACTCCCCACACTCCCGACATGGCTCCATACGATTGGCTTTTCCACAAGATAAAAAGTTGAATCAAGAGAAGACATTTTGTTTTATTAAATTTTATTTATTTATTCTGATATAAAACAGATACAAGTTAATGATATATACGAATGAGACCTTGAGTTATCAGAATCGAAAATATTGACTTGTGTTCTAACATATTTCATATATAAACAAATTTTAAATGTACGAGCAATAAGAAGAACAAATAAAAAACCTAAAACAAGAACAGTAGCAATAGAATGGAAAAAGTGAATATGAAGCAATGAAATAGTAATGAGTAATAACGTAATGAAAGGAATATAATCGAGTAATAATTTATTGAAAATAAGTGACAATAAGAGACAATAAAACAAGTACATAATTAGATACCCATGTGAAACTTTTCATATCTATATTATGCGGAACGCGACGGCCCACCTGAGCATCATTCCAAAAGACACGTCCCAGAAGTGTTTCCAACAATGGCGGAACTGCGAGAAGTCTGCGGAACGCGACGGCCCACCTGACCATCATTCCAAAAGACACGTCCCAGAAGTGTTTCCAACAATGGCGGAACTGTGAGAAGTCTGCGGAACGCGACGGCCCACCTGAACATCATTCCAAAAGACACGTTCCAGAAGTGTTTCCAGCAATGGCGGAACTGTGAGAAGTCTGCGGAACGCGACGGCCCACCTGAACATCATTCCAAAAGACACGTCCCAGAAGTGTTTCCAACAATGGCGGAACTGTGAGAAGTCTGCGGAACGCGACGGCCCACCTGACCATCATTCCAAAAGGCACGTTCCAGAAGTGTTTCCAACAATGGCGGAACTGTGAGAAGTCTGCGGAACGCGACGGCCCACCTGAACATCATTCCAAAAGACACGTCCCAGAAGTGTTTCACAACAATGGCGGAAAATGCGAGAAGTCTGGCGGAAAGCGACGGCCACCTGAACCATCTTCCACAAAAGACACGTCCCAGGGAGAAGTGTTCCAAACATGGCGGAACTGTGAGAAGGGGGTCTGCGGAAACCCGCGGGACGGCCCACCTGAACATCATCTCCAAAAGGACCACGTCCCCGAAAAAGTGTTTTCTAAAACCATAGCGGAACGGCGAGAAGTCCTGGGCGGAACGCGCGGCCTACCTGAAACATCATCAAAAAGACCACGGTCCCAGAAGTGTTTTCCAACAATGGCGGGAAAAACTTGGCGCAGAAGTCTGCGGAACGGGGACGGGCCACCGGAACATCATCCACAAAAGACACGTCCCAGAAGTTGTTTCCAAACAATGGCGGCAAGTGAGGAAAAGTCTGGCGGGACAACGCGACGCCCACCGACCATCATCCAAAAGGCAGCTTCCAGAAGTGTTCCAACAATGGCGGAAACGGTGAGGAAGTCTGCGGAACGGACGGCCCACCTGAACATCATTCCAAAAGACACCGTCCAGAAGCCTGTTCTAAACAAATAGGGCGGAAACTGCGAAGAAGTTCTGCGGAACGCGACCGGCACCTGAACAATCATTCCAAAAAAGACACGTCCAAGAAGTGTTTCAACAATTTGGCGGAAATGCGCAAAAAAGTCTGCGGAACCGCGACGGCCCACTGAACATCATTCAAAAAAGAACCCACGTCCAGAAGTGTTTCCAACAATGGCGGAACTGCGAGAAGTCTGCGGAACGCGACGGCCCACCTGAACATCATTCCAAAAGACACGTCCCAGAAGTGTTTCCAACAATGGCGGAACTGTGAGAAGTCTGCGGAACGCGACGGCCCACCTGACCATCATTCCAAAAGGCACGTTCCAGAAGTGTTTCCAACAATGGCGGAACTGTGAGAAGTCTGCGGAACGCGACGGCCCACCTGAACATCATTCCAAAAGACACGTCCCAGAAGTGTTTCCAACAATGGCGGAACTGTGAGAAGTCTGCGGAACGCGACGGCCCACCTGACCATCATTCCAAAAGGCACGTTCCAGAAGTGTTTCCAACAATGGCGGAACTGTGAGAAGTCTGCGGAACGCGACGGCCCACCTGAACATCATTCCAAAAGACACGTCCCAGAAGTGTTTCTAACAATAGCGGAACTGCGAGAAGTCTGCGGAACGCGACGGCCCACCTGAACATCATTCCAAAAGACACGTCCCAGAAGTGTTTCCAACAATGGCGGAACTGCGAGAAGTCTGCGGAACGCGACGGCCCACCTGAACATCATTCCAAAAGACACGTCCCAGAAGTGTTTCTAACAATAGCGGAACTGCGAGAAGTCTGCGGAACGCGACGGCCCACCTGAACATCATTCCAAAAGACACGTCCCAGAAGTGTTTCCAACAATGGCGGAACTGCGAGAAGTCTGCGGAACGCGACGGCCCACCTGAACATCATTCCAAAAGACACGTCCCAGAAGTGTTTCCAACAATGGCGGAACTGTGAGAAGTCTGCGGAACGCGACGGCCCACCTGACCATCATTCCAAAAGACACGTCCCAGAAGTGTTTCCAACAATGGCGGAACTGTGAGAAGTCTGCGGAACGCGACGGCCCACCTGAACATCATTCCAAAAGACACGTCCCAGAAGTGTTTCCAACAATGGCGGAACTGTGAGAAGTCTGCGGAACGCGACGGCCCACCTGACCATCATTCCAAAAGACACGTCCCAGAAGTGTTTCCAACAATGGCGGAACTGCGAGAAGTCTGCGGAACGCGACGGCCCACCTGACCATCATTCCAAAAGACACGTTCCAGAAGTGTTTCCAACAATGGCGGAACTGCGAGAAGTCTGCGCATTACCAAGGGGACTAGTTTGAAGGAGATTCGAGTAAATGTAGTGTGTATGAAGAAATGTGCTTCTGCCGACCAAAGGATTGATATTTTGCAAACACGTATGTATATCTTTCTAGACAAAATCAATTTTAGACCAAACAGGAAATGATTACAAGGGGCTTGGATTATCGACTCCACCATCGGCCGCAGGCTGAGCACGGACCGGATGTGGTGCAAGAGTGACGCATGCTGATTGTCCTCTAGTGCTGCACTTTTTTGCAGCCAAGTGATGGTCTTGTGGCGTACACCAGACCGTCCTTCAGCCGGCACGAGGAAGTGAACTGCTCCTGCTGGGTATATATCCTAAAGAAGTACTCAATTATCCGTAAAACTCAGGTGGATAATTACTTCCTCATCTCGAAGCGGGCGATCTAGCTCACATTTTAATTTGACGTCTGCGGTAATTTATAATACATGTACTTTGAACTCGTTTGCGGTATGGAAAAGTACATATTGAAATAAAAAATGTAAACGCGTTGCTCAGATCTTAGTATCTACTTGCGTAAATGTGAAGTAAAGGCGGCCATAGACACTCCGGTGCACCGTAGAGGTACACCGCATATCGCAGATCGGTCCGTACCGCAACGTGTATGGGCTTACCCGTAGATCTCATACACGTTGCGGTACACCGCATGAGTCTTACTACGATTTTCGAGTGTACTATAGTAATGGGTC